>CAMAPF010000949.1:4457500-4917500 GCA_945859915.1 Cuscuta epithymum
GGATTTGCTACCCTTTATAAAGGGACTCCCCCCTTATGGAGTTAAGATTCTTAAGGGTAAAGGCTCTCTCCACGGGCGACCTGCGGACACGAATGTCGTCCAAAAATCTATCTCTCAAGAGATACGATTATTTTTTGTTTTCTTCCCAAAACGTTTAATTTTTTCCCAGCGGCAGAAGTGCTCGGACAGAAGCCTACGGATCAGAACATCTCGTTGGTGTTCTGATGGCAGAACCCCTCATGGGGTATTCTGATGGCCGCCCATCAGAGATGGGGTATTCTGATGGCCGCCCATCAGAGTTGGGGGTACTCTGATGGCCGCGATCAGAGTTGGGGTCTTCTGATTGGCCTCCGATCAGAACCCCTCCCGGGGAGTTCTGATGGAGGTCTTCTGTCGCGCTTCTTATATGTTACAACAATTAATGCCCAACGTTCTTATCTTTTAATGCAGCGTTAAATGGACAGTTCATGGACGATTCAATGCCCAACGGACTGGTCATTGATGTCCAACGTTCAGGTCCATTAAGTCACCATTTACACACAACAAATCTTCCTATATAAGGGCTGGCAGGTGGTTTGCAACAAACAGGTTCTTACACGAATCCATACACGTTTTAGCTCTAAAAACACACTGCTAGCATTCTGAAAAAATCCTCTGTGTTCATACTGTGTTCTCGTTCGCTGGAACTTTTGTTTGTGTGCTCAAACATTAGTTCGTAGTCATCGTATCCTGGGAAACTATTGTTGCAACGCTCCTAGCACCGTGGGAGGCAACAAATACGTTTTAAGGACATCGTGCGTAGCACGAGCTTTGACTAATTCTGCTTCATCTCCTTTCTTGTTTTTCTCTAGTCATTTTATTTAATTAATTTATTTTAATTAATTTTCTTTATTTTCCGAAACACACCCAACAATCTTAAAACGTATTTGGTTTCTTAAGCTTTGTACCATACGGGTACAATCTTAAAACGTATTTTGTTGCTAAGTTTGTATCATACGGATACAATCTTCAACTGTAGTTTGTCACTTCTGTGAACGAACTTAAATCTTTTTTTGTGTTTTCGGAAAAACGTTAAGAAAACGAAAATGACTTCTCAAGAAAACGAGATTGGTGTTGGGCAGAATGTTCTGAACGACAATCACTCTTAAAGCGGAGCACCAGTGAACAATTGTTCACAACGCGGTGCATCTGCTTTGGCCAACCAAAGGGCTATCCCTATGGTGACCGTGCCAAGCAACTCTGTGGAGAAACCCGAGAAATTCAATGGGTTAAACTTCAAGAGGTGGCAGCAAAAGATGCTCTTCTATCTCACTACTCTCGGTCTTGCACGTTTCTTGACCGAGGACGCGCCGGTTGTAACCGGGAGTGAGGTGGATGTGCAATCTCTCAATGCGGTTGAGGCATGGAAGCATTCTGATTTCCTTTGCCGAAACTATTTGTTGAACGGGCTGCATGATGCTTTGTACGACGTGTATAGCAAATTAGCTACGGCTAAGGAGCTATGGAATGCTTTGGACCACAAGTATAAAAGCGAGGATGCCGGCGCAAAGACATTTGTTGTTGGTCGATTTCTTGATTTTAAAATGGTGGATTCGAAGACGGTCTTGAGTCAAGTTGAGGAGATGCAAATGATCTTCAACGAAATTCGAGATGAAGGAATGACGGTTAGCGAGTCTTTCCAAGTGGCGTCAATTATACATTTGTTGCCGCCGGCTTGGAAGGATTTCAAAAACTACCTTAAGCATAAGCGAAAGGAAATGAACTTGGAACAATTGATCCTCCGTCTGCGGATTGAAGAGGATAACCGGAAGAACGATGGGAAACTCCCAATTGTTCATGGCGCCAAGGCCAACGTGGTGGAGCATGCAAAAAGCTCCAAAAATAAAAATAATGGGAAGAGCAAGCTCGGTCCCAAGGGAGGCGTTTCCAAGACTAAGTTCAACGGAAAATGCTTCAATTGCAACAAGAATGGACACAAGTCCTCGGATTGCAAGGCACCAAAGAGGAAGAAAGATTCTCACGTCAATTTGGTGCAAGGTGGGCAAAAGGATGAAGACATCATCCTAGCGGCTGTGGTGACGGAAGTCAACCTCGTTGGATCCAATTCCAAGGAGTGGTTCGTGGACACCGGTGCAACCCGGCATATTTGCTCAAACCGGGAGTTATTCACTACTTTTGAGTAGTGCTGTTATTCGAGCCGAGCCGAGCCGAGCCCGAGTATCACACATTCGAGCTCGACTCGCTCAAATTTCGAGCCTGGCTCGAGCTCGGCTCGTTAAATTTCGATTCTGTATTTGAGCTCGAACTCGGCTCGTTAAAGTAATTTACAACTCGAGCTCGACTCGTTAATATACCCGAGTCAAGCTACTCGAGCTCGAGCTCGACAACTCGAACTCGAAAAACCCATGTATTAACTATAATATCATCATACTCGAAAAACCCATGACAATATGCCCACCTCACGAGCCCTATCGAGCTTCACCGGGTTTTATCGAGTCGAGCCAGCTCGGCTCGTGAACTTTATCGAGTAAACAAAAGAGTTCGAACTCGACTCGTTTTCTCTAATATACGAGCCGAGCCCGAGTTTAATCGAGCCGAGTCGAGCCGAGCTCGAGCTGAGCTCGATTTCCATAACAGCACTACTTTTGAGCCATCAAATGGTGAGAAAGTGTGGATGGGAAACTCAGCCCATTCCGAGGTGGAAGGCGTGGGCAAGGTGGTCCTGAAGATGACTTCGGGCAAGGAGCTGACTCTAAACCAAGTGCTGTTCGTTCCGGAGATACGCAAAAACCTGATTTCCGGTTCGTTGTTGAACAATTCAAGCATGGATTCCGCATGGTTTTTGAGTCGGACAAATTAGTTTTGTCCAAGTCGGGAATGTATGTGGGCAAAGGGTATGCATGTGATGGGCTGTTTAAGCTCAATGTAATGACTATTATTAATAATAATAATAAAATCCCTTCTGCTTACTTGCTTGAGTCTTCCAATGTGTGGCATGGTAGACTAGGACATGTTAATTTTAATTCTATACGTAGATTAATTAACATGGAGCACATTCCTAAATTCACAATTGATGTGAAGCACAAATGTGATGTTTGTGTTGAGGCAAAACTAACGAAAACGTCTTTCAAATCGGTTGAAAGAAAAACGGAACCACTAGAATTAATTCATAGTGACGTTTGTGATTTTAAATCAATACAAACACGTGGCGGTAATAAATATTTTATTACTTTTATCGATGATAGCACTCGCTATAGCTATGTTTATTTGTTGAAAAATAAACACGAGGCAATCGATAAATTCATTCTTTATAAGAATGAAGTGGAAAACCAACTTAATCGACGGATTAAAACGGTTAGGAGTGATCGAGGTGGTGAGTATGAAGCACCAATTGGTGACTTTTGCGCTAGTGTGGGTATAGTACACGAACGTACCGCACCCTATTCACCTCAATCAAACGGTGTTGCCGAACGAAAGAATCGCACATTGAAAGATGATGAATGCGATGCTAGTAAGTTCGGGCTTGCCACAAAATATGTGGGGCGAAGCAATCTTGACAAGCAATTACCTTTTAAATAAGGTTCCCCGGAAAAAATATGATAAAACTCCGTACGAGTTGTGGAAAGGCAGACGGCCTTCCTATCAATATTTGAAAGTGTGGGGGTGTCTTGCTAAGGTGCTTGTACCAACACCTAAGAAAATAAAAATAGGTCCAAAAATGGTGGATTGTATTTTTATTGGATTTGCACAAAATAGTAGTGCTTATCGGTTTTTAGTGTACGATTCGAATAATCCAGATGTACATAAAAACACAATAATTGAGTCAAGGAATGCATCATTCTTTGAAGACGTATTTCCAAGCAAGTCCAACGATGGACCCAGCACGTCAAAACGAACGTTTGACGTAGCTATGGAAAATACTAGCGAGGGATCCGGTGAAGAACCCGAACCCCGACGTAGCAAACGTGCTAGAGTTGAAAAATCCTTCGGACCGGATTTTCTCACATACTTGGTAGAATTTGATTCGAACATTCTAACTTGTATGGTAGAAAATGAACCGGATTTTCTAACATGTTTGGTAGAAAATGAGCCACGGACTTATACGGAAGCCGTAACGTCTACCGAAGGACCAATGTGGAAAGAAGCCATCAAAAGTGAGGTGGATTCTATCCTAAAAAATCACACATGGGAATTGGTTGATCTTCCTCCGGGATGTAAACCTTTGGGATCCAAGTGGATTTTTAAACGTAAAATGAAACCTGACGGTTCCATTGATAAGTATAAGGCCAGACTTGTAATTAAGGGATACAAGCAACGTGAGGGCCATGATTACTTTGACACGTATTCTCCTGTGACGAGAATAAATTCCATTAGGATGATACTGGCAATTGCCGCTTTGCGGAATTTGGAAGTTCATCAAATGGACGTAAAAACCGCTTTTCTAAATGGCGATATAGACGAAGAAATCTATATGGAACAACCTGAGGGTTTTCGTGTTCCAGGCCAAGAAAAGAAGGTTTGTAAATTAATTAAATCATCGTACGGATTGAAACAAGCCCCTAAACAGTGGCACAAAAAGTTCGATCATGCAATGTTAATTAATGGGTTTAAAATAAACGAAAGTGACAAATGTGTCTATGTGAAAAGCACGCTAGACGGCTATGTCATTTTATGTTTATACGTGGATGATATACTCATCGTGGGTAGCAATAATCTTATGATTAATTCTACCAAAAGCATGTTAAATTCTAAATTCGACATGAAGGATATGGGGCTGGCCGATTTAATCCTTGGGATTAAAATAATTAGAGGACCTGACGGTCTGACGCTAAGCCAATCCCATTACGTGGATAAAATCCTTACTAAATTTAATAAGGATGATTATCAAGAGGCAAGGACGCCATTAGATAGAAACGTACATCTGACCAAAAATCGTGGAGAGTGTATTTCTCAAGTAGAATACGCTAGGATTATTGGCAGTTTAATGTATCTAATGAGTTGTACCAGGCCTGATATTGCCTTTGTGGTTAGTAAGCTTAGCAGATATACTAGCAACCCCGGTGATGAACACTGGAAGGCAATAGTAAGGGTTTTGAGGTATTTACGGAAAACCCAAAACCTTGGACTGCACTACGGAAGATATCCAGCTGTACTTGAAGGGTATAGCGACGCTAGTTGGATATCTGACATTAAGGACTCAAAGTCCACGAGTGGATATGTTTTCACTTTGGGAGGTGCAGTCGTGTCGTGGAAATCCTCGAAACGAACGTTAATAGCTAGATCCACGATGGAATCTGAGCTAATAGCCTTGGATAAGTGCACTGAAGAGGCTGAATGGCTACGCCATTTTCTCGAGGATATTCCAAGTTGGGAGAAGCCTGTCCCTCCAATATGCATACATTGCGATTGTCAAGCGGCAATTGGAAGGGCACAGAGCAATCTCTATACTGGTAAGTCTAGACACGTTCGTCGTAGACATAACACCATTAAACAACTCCTCACAACGGGTGTTATCACTGTTGACTACGTGAAGTCAAGGGATAACATAGCGGATCCGCTAACCAAGGCATTGGATAGAGAATTGTTGGAGAAGTTGTCACGAGGAATGGGATTAAAGCCCGTGAACTGAAAAGTTCTATAGTGGATACGCAACCTAGTTGGTCCTAGGTTCAAATGGGACAACTAAATTATAGAGCGAAGGATGGTCACTCTGGGGGTCCCGGACTCCTACCCACTCCTCGTTGAAACAGTGACTCCCGCACGAGGTTAGCAAAAACTTTTGCTTTAATGATTCTAAAATGTTGATCTACTCGATAACATTGGAAGAGTATGCGGGATACTTGTGAAAGAATCACCTATGTGAGAGAGAAGAGGGCCGCTTCAAAGGAGAACTGTAAAGGCTCAGTTCTTTAGAAACTCTTGCAGAACCAGGACGGTGACCCATGGCCAAAACGGGCACACCCATGAGAACGGAACAAAGTTGGAAGGTTCTTGTGTAAAGATAAGTCAATGTTTACACGACGGCGGTATAGTTCAAAGACATCGAGTCCACTAGACAGCCAGTAAATAAACGTGTCTTTATGGCGGAAGGTTCAAAGGATTAAACCTACCTCTCCGTATACAAGGATCATCCGGTGAACACAACGTGTCCTCCTATCTTCGTGTCTTTTTGTAAGTCTCGAAAATCAATTTTCATTCATGTGGGGGATTGTTGGAAAAATGTGTGAAAAAATGCATTAAATGGCTATTTTGGGGCAATTTTTTGAGTGGGGTCCACTTCCGATTTAGGTCGGGTCAAAGTGGTTTCGGATTGTCCTTGTTAAGGGCTACAATTCGATATATGGTACGCTCAAAACGGATAACGGGTGAATGAGAAATCGCTTTTCGAAGTTTACCCGTTAGAAGGGAAAAAGGATGGGTTTCTAGTGTGTTAATTTCCCACACCGGAAAACCCAAGGGATTTGCTACCCTTTATAAAGGGACTCCCCCCTTATGGAGTTAAGATTCTTAAGGGTAAAGGCTCTCTCCACGGGCGACCTGCGGACACGAATGTCGTCCAAAAATCTATCTCTCAAGAGATACGATTAATTTTTGTTTTCTTCCCAAAACGTTTAATTTTTTCCCAGCGGCAGAAGTGCTCGGACAGAAGCCTACGGATCAGAACATCTCGTTGGTGTTCTGATGGCAGAACCCCTCATGGGGTATTCTGATGGCCGCCCATCAGAGATGGGGTATTTTGATGGCCGCCCATCAGAGTTGGGGGTACTCTGATGGCCGCGGATCAGAGTTGGGGTCTTCTGATTGGCCTCCGATCAGAACCCCTCCCGGGGAGTTCTGATGGAGGTCTTCTGTCGCGCTTCTGATACGTTACAACAATTAATGCCCAACGTTCTTATCTTTTAATGCAGCGTTAAATGGACAGTTCATGGACGATTCAATGCCCAACGGACTGGTCATTGATGTCCAACGTTCAGGTCCATTAAGTTACCATTTACACACAACAAATCCTCCTATATAAGGGCTGGCAGGTGGTTTGCAACAAACAGGTTCTTACACGAATCCATACACGTTTTAGCTCTAAAAACACACTGCTAGCATTCTGAAAAATTCCTCTGTGTTCATACTGTGTTCTCGTTTGCTGGAACTTTTGTTTGTGTGCTCAAACATTAGTTCGTAATCATCGTATCCTGGGAAACTATTGTTGCAACGCTCCTAGCACCGTGGGAGGCAACAAATACGTTTTAAGGACATCGTGCGTAGCACGAGCTTTGACTAATTCTGCTTTATCTCCTTTCTTGTTTTTCTCTAGTCATTTTATTTAATTAATTTATTTTAATTAATTTTCTTTATTTTCCGAAACACACCCAACAATTACTATTATTACTATTATTATTATTATTATTTTATTATTATTATTTTATTATAGTTTTATGTATTTGAAGAAAACGGTTGTTCCTAGAACATGTATTCATAAACTAACGGTTGTTTCTTGAATTGTTTCGGCAGATAAAAACAAAGGTAACCGAATAGCAATTCAAAAGCAAATTTGGAACATCCTTACGTGGGTAGCATGCACTTGCTTCTTACATTTACTTTTAATAATGCATTGGTTTAATTAGAATAGGTTAGTTGTACATGCCAGTAAATAATACTCCGTAAAACAAAACCCGTGAGGACTGAAAAAGTAAGATTGCTGGCCGCATCAAGACTCGTGATATCTGATCTGCATGTCTAATATGTGAAGGGTGTTATGTAGCTTAAATATTTTTCTTCAATCTTCAGCTCATATATTTAGCTAGCCGGCCATATTAGTATCTTACTCCGTAGTTCATCATCTATCCTTCTTTTGCTTCTTACTTTATACTCGTATTATGTAGTGGTGTTATTACGAAGTATTATCTTATACTTCGTGTTATTTTACAACGACGTAAAGTTGGCTCGTATTGAAAGATTATCCTTCAAAGGCCAGGTGAGTATGTTCTTAATTTCTTTCATTGTAAAAAGAATATAAGTTACGGATGTGAAAAATATTAATTTTGTATAGTCACAAAGCTACTTTTCATAGTTTCAAATTAATGTTAAAATTTAACATGGAATAATGTGGAGTATTGATAATGATATTAATACCTGCAGGAGATTTTGAAGAAGATACTGATTGTTGAAGATTTTGAGCAGATTCGTGCTAATAACGTGTTGTGAAATGAAAAAGATCAAGAACAGATTTAAGAGATAGATATATTATTAATAACCTGTAAATAACTTCTACTTAATCTCTGAAATTTCTGAGTTTCTGAATTGAGTTTACAAAGGATTGAATAAGCCCTATTTATACTAGCCAGCCAAGAGGATGAATCATCTAGGAATGATTCTACACAATTTGCTGGCAATATTAAATCTACCCACCTGTCTAACTATGATTACAAGGATGTGAATTAGATGAGTAGGCTTATTATGTTATTATGTTGTTTGGATTTGAAATTTTATTTATAATATTGTGTGATTTAAATTTTATTATATTTTTTTTCTACCAAATTAATAATTTTAATTTGTTGTTCTATAAGGATGTTTTTACTTGGACTGTAATTTGTCTCAGATCAGATCAGGCCGGATTAGACCACACTTGGGTAGTTATAAAAATACAAATAAATCAAACCAGACCACATCAGTTTAGACCAGATCAGCCCAAATCAGACCAGATCAGACTAGAGCGGACAAACAAATTTCAGGCCAAGTAAAACATCCTAATTTGTTGTTTTAAAAATGGGTCAAAACTAGAATAATCAAAACTTTGGGTCACATTTGAAAGAAAAAAATTACAAAAAGTAGATGGTGCTTGATTTGGTGTAGGCCATATTTGGTGTAAAGCCATTCCCTCTCTCCCAAAATGATGTAATGGTGCAAAGAATGGTGTGATTGTTGAAGCATTTTTTGGACAAATCCACTATTTTGGTGTTAAATTTGGTGCTTGTTGGAGTTGCTGAGTGGCTGCAACCCACCAGAGTTACGTTTAAGGATGTTTTTACTTGGACTGTAATTTGCTGGTCTGGTCTGATCTGGTCTGGTCTGGTCTGAATTGGTCTGGTCTGGTCTGGTAAGGTCTGGTTTCTTTGTATTTTTATAACTATCCAAGTCTGGTCTGGTCTGGTCTGAACTGGTCTGGTCTGGTCTGGACTGGTCTGATCTGGTCTGGTCTGGGACAAATTACAGTCCAAGTAAAAACATCCTAAATCAAATAGTGACAAGAGTTGGTTAAATTAAGATACCTAAGGAGTATTTACTTTTTTTTAATCTCATAGCTCATATCAAAGGGGAAAAGATTATTCATTATTCTATTATTTAGGATTCATCACTTAAATTAAATCCCCATACTTAAAAACTAAATAAGTATTACAGAGTATGTAAGTACATTTACATAAAAAGTTCATCAATCCAGCCATTCAACAGGTTTTTGATCTGTTACAGGCTTACAACAGGGTTTTTTAAAAATAATATAAAAACACTGGAACTAAAAAAATCTCTAAATAAATTAAAATGTCAAAATCTCTGTATTTTTTTAAATTATTTTTATATTCTACAATTCTTAAAAGTCTTTAAATTTTAGTTAATACTTTTTTACATTTTCACTTTGTTTTTTAATTTTACTTTGGGAAAAGTACATAAAAAGTACATGTGATTTGGACCGTTTTCGGATAGAGACATGTGTTTCATTTTTTACAAAGTAGAACATGTGTTTCAATTCCGTTACCACAGTTAGAGCATGCTCTCTAACGCCGTTTTTAGAAAAATTAACTACGATTTTCAAAAGTCTCCGAAAAATTAAAAGAAAAATACTAAGAGGTGCGCCTCATCAAGAAGACCTCCAAACCATCTTTCTTTTTTTGTTTACAGTCACTCTGTTGCCAGAAAGTCCTCCGGAAAAGTGGTAGTAGCGAATTAAGTTTTAAAAAATAATCCAAAAGGAACTATAGTTTGTTGGTCTCCCTGACGAGGCGCACCTCCCAATATTATTCTTTTAATTTTTCGGAGACTTTTAAAAACCGGAGTTAATTTTTCTAGCGGTGTTAGATGTCATGCCTCAGCTGTGATAACACAATTGAAACACATGTCTCACTTTGTTCAAAAATGAAACATGTGCCCCTATTTGAAAATCACATATACCTTTTCTGTACTTTTACCCTTTACTTTTTATCTTTTTTTTAACGTTTTAATTTTTTGTATTATCTATTTTGACATTTTTCTATATACTCTCTTTGTCCCACTAACAATGAGACAAGAGGGAGTGACACACAAATTAATAAAAAATGATTTATGCGATTGATATGATACTGATCTGAATTGATAAAGTATAAAATAAAAAAAATGATTTAGAGTCACACAATCTTTATCAAATTTGGTATGAGATAATTCTAGTGGGCAGTCCGAAAAGGTTAAATGAGACAAAGGAAAAAGTACAAATATACCCCTATAGTATATGTGTGAGAATAAATATACCCCTGTTATATTTTTCGGAACAAATAAGTTTATGTGGAGATGCATATACTCCTGAAATTTTAAAAGGTGCAAAATACACCTCATGTTCATATAAAGGAGCAAATTCATCCTTATTGACTTTGAATAAATAAAATAAAATTTACAACACTAAAAATAAATCATAAATTTGAAATTGAAAAATAAAAAATTAAAGAATTTAAAATAAAGATTTATTTTTATGTTAAAATATTAACTCTTTAATTTTAAATATCAAAATAATTATTTTTCCGTTATAAATGAAGCACTTGAAGTTCATAAATATCAATTTTAGTCTTGTTGCAAAATTCTACATTACATTTTTTGAAATAACATTTCTTTATTTTTTTTAACCTTATTAATAAAAATAAATTTACTATTTTGTAATCTTGGACTATTTATCATCATACAAAATATGTAATTTTATAGTGCAAAGAATACAAAAAAAATTAATATATTTTTTTACAATGCAACACATATGTTAGCACTTTTCTGAAAGAATCTTAGATATATAGTAAAATTTTAAAATAATACTCCCTCCGTCCCGCAACGAAGTTCCCGGTTTTAAAATAATACTCCCTCCCTACACACATATTAAGAAAATAAACTTACTAGGGGGTAAATTTTACTGTTTTGACACTGTTATACACTGTTTGGCACTGTTTTGATGTAGATAACGTGTCACTTAAAGAAATGTGAACTTCTTTTTAGGACTACTAAAAAGGGAAAGCGGAAACTTCTTTTCAGGACAGAGGGAGTATACTATACTAAGAATATTAAATGGTGATATAAAAATAATAAAATGGAGAATTGGGCAAAAGTAGATCTTTATTTTTATTTTATTTTTAAATTTCAAATTTATAATTTATTTTTTGTGTTTTTAGAAATTTATTATTTATATATATATATAAAGTAAATAAGGGTAAATTTGTTCCTTTATAGGAACATGAGGGGTATTTTTGCACCTTTTAAAAGTTCAGGGGTATATATGCACTTCAACATAAACTTCAGGGATATATTTTTTCCCAAAAATAGAACATGAACATATTTGTTCCAGGGCTAAGATACTCTTAGCGAGACGCAGAGAGTAACTTTTATTATTATTCATGTGCTTTTAAAAATTATATGAAACTAGGTTTCGAGCCCGTGTGATGCACGAGCAGTATGTAATTTAGTTAATTTGAAATTTAATTTCTTTCAGATCACATATAATGTGTTTAAAAGAAAAATAAAGAAAGTCTAATATAGAGTTTGTTTGATAATACTAAAGTAAATAGAATTAACTTATTTTTCTGAAATTGATTGAATTCTGGTTAAATAGATAGAATCTCCTGAATCATGAAAAATATATGTGAAATATATTCCATTTGTGAAACAAAGAAAATATTACATGAAAAAAAGTTAAATTGGTCTTCTACATAAGCATCTCAAGTAAACGTAATTGTTATGAACCCAATATTAAAAAAATTCTATAATTCTTAATTGTTAGATCTTACATTTTACTCATTAATAAGGACATTCTTAATTGAATTAACATTTCGGGTTTGATTTGGTATGAATTAATATGGTTTAGTAGATGTCTATTTTTTATGTGACTTATTATTATAATTATTATGATTATTAAAGTTTGATGCGATCTGATTTTAACTGGAACTGAAATCAATTCAATTAAAAACATTCTATTAAAATAAATGTAGGAATTTTTAAACATATAAAGATTTTCTAATTTGGATTAGGAATCTATTTCAAAAGTGTAGGCATATTTAAATTTTAGTTGTAAAATAAAGAAACAACAAAAAATATTTACTTATTTGGCAAGACTAAACGTATTTACTTGTGAAAATATATATGATTTATGTTGGTTATAATTTTTAATTTCATTTTTAATTATTTACTTATTTGAAGCTTACTAATTTATTAATAGGTGTGAAATTAATAAGTAAACTAATTTGCATATTTGTTTCTATTTAATTCCTTTCAGTAAACTTATGTAAATTAGTTTCCATATCAATAAACGTTACTAGAATTTCATTTTGATAACCAAAAATTATTTTACTTATTTGAAGCTTACCAAATTAATTGTTAGAATATCAATATGCAATAAAAAATACTCCCTATGTCCCATTTTGGTTGTCCTACTTTCCTTTTTGGGTTGTCCCAAAATGAATGTCTTGTTTCCCTTTTTGACATGAAATATGTGGTCTTAATCAATTACTTTATTTTACTTAATCTCAACCACAACTTTTACTTTTCAACCACTTTATTAATAACTGTGTTCAATTGAAAGTGGACAACCATTATGAGACGGAGGTAGTAGAATCTAATAAAAACAAAAGGTATAAAAATAACTAAATAATTGTTATATATAATGACATGACATGATTATGTGACGCTTTGTATGCACTTAAAAAATTTCTTTTTTATAAGATTTATCAATTGTTATATATATTGATTGATTTTATAAGATTTATCAATTGATATCTGGCCGCGGAGCAGTGGTCTGCTTTTGGCTAAGGTAGAGCGATCACAAGTTTTTCTCTCTAGGGCTTTGACTATGTCGGCCGCTGGAGCCTTTTTCCGATTTCGACTTTATCTAAGATCGGCTTTGTTATCCCTTGGTCGCTGGTGCTCGACTGGAGTCCTGGTCAGACGCGGAGGGCGGAGATCGGTGGAGGAGGGCAGATTTGTTGTCATGGCTCGAGGAGATCGGCGCTGTGGTCAAGGTTCGAGGATGCGGCGCGCGTTGCTGTCGTCGTTGGAGAAGATCGGCGCCGCCTGTCCGCTTACTCTGGTCGCACGGAGTAGGGATGAGTTTGGTTATGCAGGGACGGAGGATTGATGCATGGTCTTTGGCAGCCAAAGGTCATGGAGGATCAATTAGCATGGTACCAGTGGTACGACCTCCTCCTGAACCACCACCATGGGATGCACGAGGTGCTAGAGTTCGTGAACGTTTTTCTTGTAGTTTTTATCTGTTTGTTATTTGTTTTGTTGAGTCCATTTTTGTTGTTGGGTTTGACAGTTTGTTTGAGTTTTTTGCCTCTCTTTATGTCATTGGGTATGGTTTGATCTATGGGAATAGTTTTGACGTGTCAAGCCCACTACATGGTTAGCGATTCGTGTTGCTCTCTCAGGGGTGACCGTCTCAAAGTCTCACCATAGGGTAGACCTGTACAAATCCGGGCCGGCCCGCCCGGCCCGCCCAGCCCGCCCGCACAAATTAGCGGGCTTGGGCATATATATTTATCCACCGGCCCGACCCGGGCCCGACCCGCAACAACATATGGGCGGGCTTGGGTTTGGGTGTAGGCCCGTTCGGGCCGATAAGCCCGACCCGCTACATTTAGTATATATACATATATATATTTTTGTATATACTAATTTATATAAAAAAAAGTATATACTAATTTATGTATTTATTTACATGTACACATGTATATTTTTATATTTACTAATATATCTGTATACATATTTATAGTTTATTATATTTAAATTTAAGTTTTAAGTTCTTAACAAATAGTCCAACCAATATAATATCTATTTTTGTACTTAAAGATAATACTTTGTGCTTGCATTTTAAATTTTAGATATATCTTCTCATTATCATTTTTGTGTAAATATTTTTGTGTATGTGATGAAAGGTATATATACATTATAAGCATATTAGCAATTTTTTAAATGTTGTAATATTATTTATAAAGTATTAAATAAATTATATAATTTTGAAAAATTTAAAGTTTTCCCGGGCCTAGCGGCCCGGTGGACTACCCGGCCCGCTCTTATGGGCGGGTATGGACATAGGTTTAGGCCCGTTTTTACGGGCCGGGCCGGGCCCGCCCACACATGATGGGCAGAAAACTTATGAAAAGCCCGGCCCGAGCCCGGCCCGAACCCGCTTTTGTGCAGGTCTACCATAGGGTTACACTTACAGTCGTAGTTGTTGGAGTTTCAGTTGGTGTCTGTTTTATTTTCCCTTTGTTTGATGTAATGATCCTGATGAATCTTTTGATATGAATAGAGGCATGTTTTGATGATCAAAAAAAGATTTATCAATTGTATTAGTTTAATTTTTAGGTGAAAATGACGGGAATAATGTGTTTTCAAAATAAACTTACTTTTTTTAAATATGGGAACTCGAGCGATAGAATTTGAAGTGATAGAAGTGTCACCTTTCCGGTCACCTTTCCCCCGTATCAAATAAACACATTATCAAAGCTATGTTCGGTAGGTATCTTGAAGGAAAGAGTAAACAATACGAAATAGAGATGACAACATTTTTTCAGCTAAGAGCTTGTAATAGAAAGGGTAGGCATCTGATCTAACCCGAATTGAGAAGAAAAAATACAAACTTACTATTCTTTTTGCACATCAAGAAGTTAAGGTAATGATGATGATTGATTTGTACATATCTTCACATAGATGGGAGCTTCATCCTTCTAATTATCTAATACTACATGTCTACTAGATACCCCCTAATTCAACCTACTGCAACGTACAATGACGACATTTTTTCCACCTTCCCACTCCAAAAAACACAATGAAAGGATCAATCAGTCACACACGGTACCAAGATGTTCAATAGCATATTGAATCCCGAGGAAGCAAAACAAAAAGGGGATTTCATTTCAAGAAGTCTTGAGGTGCCACTGCTCCAGAAGCGGAAACTCTTGTGATCAAATTACTAATAGTCAAAACCAACGGGCGTGAATTCAGAAGGCATTTTCCTTTTATTCTTCTTCTTCTTCATTGATGATGATGATAAACCCAACGGTTCAGAGATGTCAGGGGCATTAGAGAGCAGCGGTCCACCCAGCCGCAAATCTGTATCCTCCTCATCTGAACCCACCCATGTGATTGGTTTAACTGCATGTGTATACGGTAGACACTAATCAAGTTGACGAAAATGTAGGAGGTTGATTGATGATGGAAGCAAGTATTCGATCAATAATGGACAACTTCACACTTCAATCATTTATACATACCTACTATTGTTTTATTAGGCCAGGGTATGAATGTTAAAGTGACTAGATAAAAAACAATAACAAAGATGGAAGTAAGTGAAAGGCAAATGCATCATCAGTTACTAGTTAGCATTGTATCAACTAAATAGGGTTCAAGGGAATACATCCTCTTTAATGCGTGTCTAATTTCTCACCCATTTATCTCTAACCGACAGCGTGAATTGCAACTCGAAGTCATCCTTTACTATAGCAATCCTGCACCTTTAATGACTGGGCCTCTGGGGGGGGCAGAAATAAAAGAGAAAGGGTTGCCCTCTTCCTGAGGCAAAAAAGAAGAAAAAGAGGCAACTTTTCTCCCTTGATGCTAAAGAAATGGGACCATAATTTCCATTGGCACCCATTCTTTTTCACATTTCAGCTTATCTTCTAAAAATAACATTCACTTCTTTCCATTCTTTCTTATTTTTCTCCTAACATATCAACCAACTCAAGATTTTACGCTATTTCACTCTTTAATCTCTTTCTCACCCATTTATCTCTAGCCCAAACAAGGGCATATAGTTCCACCGCTGAAGCAATTAGTGAATACAAAATAAACAAGGTTTTCATGTTCAAAGTTTCAAACTTGTTCATTACCTTCAGAAGACTCGAGTAGTCCTGCTATTTGAGGAGTGGTGTCCTCTATTGAAGGTGTTGAGTGATGCGTACGTTTTTTCAAATAGTCTTTCTGAAGGGGTTTTGGAATCAGAAATGAAAACTGAGACATTTTAACACCCTCAGCTACGTACACTGGGTGTTCATCCAAGTACCTGTAAGTTCATTTCAATAAAATAAAAGAACAACCATTGTTATGTGTTTAGCCATGTAGGCATGTATCTAGTCAATTATCTTGAAGGAATACAATATTTCGTGTGTTGAAATCTATCAAATGAGAGAAATATACCTTTGAATTTCGACCATGGAACGTAATCTCTTTCCTGATGGCGCAACGTAATACCTGCATATATTATTTTATTAAAGAAAATCAAGACCAAGATAGAAGGTTTTGAAGAGCGAACACTGCAGACAAGGCAAACATGATAAAATTATAAGGGCATTTTAAAGAAGTATATTAAAAAGCAGAGGGGAATTGAAGCATACACATCCGCAAACTTGTAGCCACCTTCACCCCTAATTCTCAAAAGCCGTTCCCAGCCAGGAGGAGGCTGTGAAATATTTGGTTTATCAATCGCCCAAAGCCTACTGTCATCCTGAGTAAGATCAGGCGGATCATCACATGATATATCAGGCCTCCACTCACGGGCTGTTTCACAAAAGAAAGGATCTTCCAGTATGTGTTCCCTTATCTCCTCATATTTTTCCTTGGTTGGGATAAGCCTCCATTTAAAACAGTTTGCGCATTGAACAGTGAAAGCTCCTACCGATGGCAAAACCCTTTGTGCATAGGATGAGTGATTAGGAAATAACACCTTTCGTAAAGTTGGAGGAAGTGGTTGATCAGTAACAGGTTCTCCATTTACATAAGGATCGTACAGCACCAACTGGTTTTGAACATTTTCGTGCTCATCATCCTCTGTACAAGTATCAACTTGTTCTCCTCCAGAATTAATGTTTATGGGATTTTGAAGAGTAGTCTCACAAGCCACAGGGGAAGTACCCTCAACATCATTTGGTCTGCTTTTCATGATATCCAAGGAACCCCGGATAGAACTGGTAATGTGAATCTTAGTATTTCTCCCTGTGTGAGGATCCATATGTTGTTCCCTTTAGTTCTTATTAACCTGGGAAATGTGACACACTTTTTAACATATTTAGGAAAAAATCAGTACCTAAGAATATACAAAAGTGAAAAACTCATACGGTACATGTCAATTCAAAAGGAAGAATCTGTATAGTGTATAGAGATCAAACTAAAATATTCTAACCTCTAAATATGGACTTGTGAAATAATTAATTATTTCCCGAGTGATGCAATTGACATATGAGTGGTTCAAATGAATAATACACCTAGAGCTTGTCACATTTCCATTATTAAGCCAAGGGAAGAGAAATAAGAAATGGGATTGCAGTTACCCAGAAGGCCGCAATTCATTAGGAGTTCTCATCTAACATTAAGTGGTGCAAATCTCAAGTAATCCATCTAGGGGTGGAAATGCAATAGTTAGTTTAAAACTCAACGAATATTTAACACTAATGACCATGGTTTGAAATAGCGGTCCGCTACTGCTATAGCGGCCGCTATATAGCGGTCGCGGTAGTGGCCGCTACCGCTACGGCCCGCTATTCGTGTGTGATTTCCAAATCACGGGAAAAATCCGTTACGCCGCCCGCTACAGTCCGCTACAGTCCTCTACAGCCCGCTATTGACATTTCCGGCAGTACATCACGAACTGTTTGGTGTGTAAATGTGTATATGTTGTGTGAATGATGTGAAAAAATACATTAATGGTGATGCATGGAGTGAAACTCAAAATTAAATGTTGTGTGAATGATGTGAAAAAATACATTTATGTTTTGCGCAATTGAAAATATTTCACGCCGCTGCAACCGCTACAGTCGGCTACAGCCCGCTACAGGCCGCTACCACGATGACCGCTACCGCTACCCGCTGCCGCTACGGCTATTTAAAACCTTGCTAATGACCATTATGTGAGCCCTAAAACAAGCAGAAGCTCCTGCTTTGCTCGGCTCTGTTTCGCACTTCTAATCTTCTCTCCTATCAGATCTTTTCAGCTGAAAACCACTATCGGCAGTGATTCATCATTTCCCAACTCATCCTCTAGTTCATTCTCTTCAGTATAGAGGTCAAGAAACTTCAGCCATGCACCACCCAAATTCAACCTACTAGTTAGCCACCACAGCTGATGTCTACTACCTACTTTTAGGGTTAATTCCGTTGTCAGTTAGCTTTGTAATAGGCGTGTCTGGTTAGACTAGCTGATTCTGTAGACCATATGTGCTAATTAGACAAGTTCCTACTTCTGGATATGGGTTCGTCTTAAGAATCTGACAATCCGGGTTGTGATATGAACATAACTCGAAGAAACTATCCGAGAAGTAAGGTAAATGACAAAAAACAAATACTTGGTAGGGAATAGCAGCAAGTAAAAAATAAAAATCAGCATAAATTCAGTAAGTATAATATGACATTCTGAATACGGATCCAAAGGTACCTCAGAAGTAAACTGCCGATCACAGAGCTCATAACCCAGAAAACAAAGATGGCCAAGAAGTTAAGAACAATGTAGATACAAAACAACGCAAGAACAAAGAACAATTCGCCGATTCATAGTACATAAACTCGAAGTGAAAACAAATAACGCATTGCAATAACATACACAAGCGCGCAATGTAGATGAATACACGCTGAAACAAACGAATACACAAAATGATGCACAGTTATGCAAACCCAATCCAAAGAAGAAAAGGAGAATTACAGAAGCGGAGAGTGAATGACAGTGAGCTACAAGGAAAGAACCGTTGCCTGGTATACCCCAAATGGAGTATCTTAGAATGGATGTATAAAGTGCCCAACTCTACTTGGTTCTTTTTGCCTCGGCATCTGAGACAGAGAGGAAGAAGAAGACGAAGCGCGAGGTTACCGAGGAGATTGGGTTAAATTCGTATACAGTAAACACTATTCGTCGTTACATTTCTTGCTACGGAGTAGTTCTTAAAATGAAATGACTGCTACTATAAGCTCTAGCTTAGAGGATGTGATTTATTATTAACCAATAGATGTAAAATACGGAGTATGAGGGTAAGGATATTTTCTTTTGAACTGTTTTGAGTCTCAGACTAGACCAGACCAGATCAGACTAGACCAAACCAGACCAGACCAAACTTCTATACTTATAAAATACATAGAGATCAGACGTTTACCAGACCAAATCAGATCAGACCAGACCAGACCAGCAAATTTCAGTCAAAAGAAAACATCCTAAATCACGGACCAAAAGAATTTTTTGGACCAACTGTAATAATTGACCAAAGAATATATTAGTATTTTAAAATTTGCTACACTTTTCTTCTTAAATGTATTTAGAAGTTTGTTATCCTTTTTTTTGACAAGTTTTTCGATTTTAAAAACATTCAATCACTTTTAATTTTTCTACCTTTTACGTTTTCTTTAATGTTTTTCTACCCTCATATGCCTTTTTTACACTATTCATTACTCATATTATTTCACTCTTAAATGGTGTGCTCAAACCTATTGTAATGAACTTTCAAATACGGAGGGTAAGTATTAACATTAGTAACGTATTGCTTTCACATCTTTATTATTTTAAGACAACATCTTGATTACAGAATTATTGTACTTTGTTTACATAAATCAATCAGAATATTTTAATTTAAAATTTTAAATATTAATAAATGATGAATTGGTTATTCAAACTAATCAAATATGGAGTATATTTTAGGTACAGTATTCTCCATCGTTGATACAAAATCTAATGACATATATTAAATAAAGTGTAAATTGTTTATGTAGATATCAAATCGCATTATACAAAATGTAATTGCATGACAACATATGTCAAATATGTAAGTCATGTTACACATAATAATATAATCATGTGTGTCAAATGCATAAGTATTCTATGTAGTGTATATTTATGTTATGTTATTATCTTATAAAACCTGAATCACATGAATTCGAAATATCAGGTAGATCACGAAGTACGAACCTTTTTTTAGAATAACAAAGTTTTAAGTCGTGAATCACTAGAGATGAAGAAAAACTCAGATTTATTCGTAATGTAATTTGATATGAAGAAGATTAAAGACGTGGTTGAACTCATAGTATTCTTATGAAGACTATATTGAACAAGATCGCAAAGGAAATTGAAAAAATTGCACGCGTATCACTAATTGACTTCTGATTTCTAAATTTATGACTTTTCTCAATTTTCCCAAAAAACTAACCCGATGCTTGCCCCTTTCTTCATTCGACGCTGCCTTCCTTCTCTCTTCGTTCGAAGTTGCAAGGCACGGCCAGAGCTGCCATGGATGCAAGATGCGAAGCTCCAACGCCCTCCGCCCCAATCTCAGCAGCTCTTCACCTCACAGATGATATCCGTGTTGCGGCGAACTCCAGTGATTGAGCGATGGCGGTGAGACTCCATTAACGGCGACTCCAACCTCAACAAAAACAACGAAATCGAATTAGTATGATATTAGATCCAGTTATTCTTCTCCTTCCTATGGTGTTTCTACGTCCTCTCTTGTTCAGATTTAGTGTGGTGGCTATGTTTCAGATCTGCAATGAAGCTAGAATTATAGGTCTATAGTGGTGGCCGGTTGGGACGGAGGCGGTGCTAACTCACCGATAACTACGACGTGGTAGCCTGGTGCCAGAGGGGTTGGGGCGTGGTGATGCTAGAGGGACTGGGGCGTGGTGGTGCTGGACTGGTAGGGGGTTGGGTGTCATAGGGGAGGGGGTTGGGTGAGGCAGCGGCTGGGTGATGAAAGGAGGGGGCTCGGGTGACGCATGGAAGGGGTTGTGGTGACGCGGGGCAGTGGCTGAGGGCTGGTGAACATTTGCTGACCGGAGCAGTGGTGGCCGGTTGCAGTGGCCGGTGGTGGCACTCGTGGTGGTGTACAGTTGCGGAGGCGACGACAGTCATTAACAAGGGACAGCGGCAGTCAATGACGATGTGGCGGCGACAGTCACTAACGTTTGGGCGGCGACAGTCACTAACGAGGGAGCCGCGGCAGTTACTCACGAGGGGCGGCTGCAGTGGTCCGGTGGGGCAATCACTTTGGCTGGTGCGACAATCACTGCGGCGGCGGAGTCACTATGACCGGAGTCATTGTGACCGGAGTCGCTGTGGCGGCGGGGCAGTCACTGTGGCGGCAGGGCAGTCACTGTGGCGGCGGGGCAGTCACTGTGGCGGCGGGGCAGTCACTGTGGCGGCGGGGCAGTCACTGTGACGGCGGGGCAGTCACTGTGGTGGCGGTGAAGTCACTGTGGCGGCGGGGCAGTCACTGTGTCTGGTGGGGTCACCTTGGCCGGAGTCATTTTGAACGGAGTCACTTTACAGTTTACACTGCAGGGTTAATGTGATGTTGGTCACATTTTTAGAATTTTAAAAAATAGATCACTTTTTTATCTTTTATCTTATTTTTAGTAATATTGGAATAAAAAGGCCAAGGAAATTACCCTAAATAGGACTAAAAACGTTTGAAAATTCCAAAATAGGACTGTCATGTTTTTATTCCCAAAATAGGACTAATTAATGCCATGTTTTGGCAGTACCAAGCTTTAAAGATGACAGTATTTTCCAAACTTGGCAGTAATTACTCCTATTTTGGGAATAAAAACATCACAATCCTATTTTGGAATTTTCAAACGTTTTTAGTCCTATTTCTGAAATTTTCCCAAAAAAAAAAGGAAAAGAGCTCCGATCTAAAATTTCAAGGAAAAGAAAGAGAAGATTGCTACACGAATGTAGATTTAATCTTTTTCTAATAAACAAAATGACGTTATAATGAGATTGATATACTATAGGCAATTAGGCTTTGTTTGCAATCACTTGTGCTTAAATAAAAGCACTTTTGATAAAAAGTGATTAGTAGTAAAAGTTGGTAGTGTTTGGTAAAATAAGTGCTTTTTGTGTAATAGAAAAAGTAAAAAGTAGATTCTACACGGAAGCCGAGAAAGTAAAAGTTGGTAGTGTTTGGTAGAATAAGTGCTTTTTTTCTTAAAAAAACCAAAATCACTTTTCTTAAGTGGTTGCAAACAAAGCCTTAGGCATGATATAATGGTTCGCGGACAGAGTAATTTGCTTTGTGTGTTTCACGTTCAAGCAAATTATGGTTAATAATAAATCGCAGTGTAATTTATTATTAACCAATAGATGCAAATGTGCAGTTAAAAGCACAGTTATCTTCAAGAATTTATTTGAATGGCTTCACGATTGAATTGTTAAATTTGAATTCCACCGTGAACTGCCTCAAATGGCGATGACCAGACAGAGTCTCCTATATAAGGATTTATTTGATCTTTTTATGTAAGTTCGATAGCTTATTTGACCTTTTCTCAAGATTAAAAAAAATAAAAAAAAAAAAAGAAAGAAGGAAACGTAACAAGTAAAAGCAAGAAAAGAAGAAAAGAAAAGACAAAAGAAAAAATAGGAATCGACCAAAAGGCAAAAACGTGATTCATCCAAACAAAAGTACATTTCATGATTTGCAATCTGTATTCTGAAATATGAATCGCGAATCACGAAGGGAAGCACGATTTTGATTCAATTATATAAGGGAGCATTATCTCAGCATCATAAGCCCTAGCCAGTTCTCGTCATGTGCTTCAGATTCTCACTAGGATCTGTTGTCCTTCGCCAATAAGTTGCAGAGTCCAAATTTAATTGTAAAAATGGCCGGCTGTACGGTATAATTTACCTAGACCTTGTGTTTAGAAATTGAATAAAAAACACAATATGGTATTCCAGTAAAATATTCTTTACTAAAAATGTTTCCGTAAAACTATAAAATTCATAAATAAGGATGTTTTTACTTGGACTGTAATTTGCCCCAGACCAGACCAGACCAGACCAGACCAGACCAGTCCAGACCAGACCAAACCAGTTCAAACCAGACCAGACCAGACATGGATAGTTATAAAAATACAAAGAAACCAGACCTTACCAGACCAGTTCAGACCAGACCAGACCAGACCAGCAAATTACCGTCCAAGTAAAAACATCCTAAATATACAAATAAAACAAATATCGAGGCCCATGACCACTAAGGCAGTAAGGCCTGATCCTTAGGTCGACCGCTCCTGAAGCCGAATGCAATTGCGCCAACCACATCTAGAAGGGGCTTGACTTATACTCCATTTATGTGATGATGAAGTGTCAAATAATTCAGAAGACTTTGGTGTTATCACAATGAACGAAAGAGACAATCGACCCTACACTCTTGACAGGCCATGCCACGCACCCACTCTCTCTTCTCCCCTCCATCTTTCAATTCACATGTAAAACACATACAAAAGCCACCCAGCCACACACATACATACTACCGTAATTAATGGAGATTGTTGAGTTCAATTCATATTTCAAATCGCTAATTAACTTAAAACACTCTCTCAATTTTTTGTTGCAATGGTTCCGTCAAAAAACGTTAGGACTGAATAACTATGTCGTATCTAACAACGTCTTCATTTATCGAAAACGCTAAAAAAGTTCAAACCACCCTTTTTTAGTTATATTTGATTTCCCAAACACACGTCCCCCAATATATATATACAACATACTATGTATTAATCAATGGGGATGTTTACAAAATGGCGTTTCAGTCAAAAAATTACGGTTGGACTCCTTGTAGCATTTTCAATAAATGAAAATGATACAGAGTATTTGATAAATAGTTGTTCGGTCCTAGCGTTTTAGGATGAAACCGCTGAAATGGAAACAGTGCAAATAGGAGAGTTTTGAGTTAGGGTTTTAAAATATGACGTTTTAATTTTTACAAATTTGTATGGTCAAAAACTAAATTGTCAAACATTTTTTGGTGACTCGCCAATTTGTTCTACTAGTCAAACTCGCTCACTTAATCGGCTATCGACAATCTGCTAACCTAATCCGCTCTCCGTTATCCGCTAAATGTAAAACACACCCTATATATATTCATCAATCAGCATGCATCTTCTCCAAACATTAATTAGCTAACATGCCTTCTTCAAGCAGGGCAGCTCAAGTCAGTATTCTTGATCCTGTCACCAGCACAGCTCGTAATTACAGCTTTCCGGCGGCAGAACTTCCGGGAAGAGGTCCGTTCATCAGCTCTAGAGCTGAGGCGATACACAGAGGGCAGTGGGAACTCATGGAGATGGTGAAGAAGATGCCTGCGGCATCTGATGATCAGCCGTCGTACTTGGACTTATCCTTGAAGGATCTCGTCGAACACCCCACACCCACAGTTGTTGTTGTGGTAGATCAATCTCGACAAGATCAAAGCTTGACCAGTAAAGACCATAAAGAGACAGCTTTGTTGGATCGTTATTTGCTGCATCCGGCAGCTATCAATAAGAGTAGTAGCACCGGGAAGATGACGCCGTCGAGAAGCCGGAAAGTGGACGAGAGGGGGCTGTTTCTGAAGACGGTGTTTCCGTTTTGCATGGGATCCCGAAAGAAATGCAATCTTCCGGCAGCAAATAAGAGAGCTGCCAAGGTTTCTCCTAAGCCGGCCGCCGCGGAGAAAGATGAAAAATCTATTAAAGCTGCTGGGAGTGTGAGTAAGGATTCGTTCTGGACAAATAAGATCTCATCCGGTTCCAACAGTAGCAATATCAATGGCCGTAGCAGCAACACGTGCACCACTAGGTATATATATACATACAAGTTTCTTTAATTCATCTTTTAATAAAAAAAATAATACGAGTAACAATTTTTAAAGAGTTTTAGTAAAGATTCCGAAATTAACATATTTTCTCTCGAAAATTTCTGTGTTTGATAATAATAATCTATGTTCTTTCCCTTTGTTTACTACCTCCCTTCTCTTTTAAATGGAATGTTGGACTTTTTGCACATGTTCTACTTTGACTACGTTTTATTCATTAATGTAATAATATATATTTTTGAAAAAAATATTATTAAATTTTTTCTCATTATAAATTTTCAAAATTTATTTTTTAAACTTTTTTTACTAATCGGGAATTATATATATTAATGGTCAAAGTTGTGCCTCGACAAATGTGAAATGTTGACTGTTGCATTTATTTAAGAACGGAGGAAGTATTAGATTTATTTATTATTTATATTTATATACGGAGTATTTATCATATTGGTGAGTGTATGCGCTCCTTATAACCTTTGATGAAATATTATTGACTAATATGTTGTAGTCATGTATGTAGACTTAGTAGTCATGTAGACCACCGAAATAAATAAAACCTGATTTTGTTTTGTGAATATAAAGATATTGAGATTTGAGATTTAAGACCGGAAAAGAGTGAAATGAGCAAAAAGTTTTGAGTTATTAACAATATAGTAGATGTAGGATGTTTTTACTTGAACTGTAATTTGCTGGTCTGGTCTGGTCTGATCTGGTCTGGTCTGGTCTGGTCTGGTCTGGTAAGGTCTGGTTTCTTTGTATTTTTATAACTATCCAAGTCTGGTCTGGTCTGGTCTGGTCTAGTCTGAATTGGTCTGGTCTGGTCTGGTCTGGTCTGGACTGGTCTGGTCTGGTCTGGGACAAATTACAGTCAGTAAAAACATCCGTAATTAAGTTTACATTTGACTATTGTATAACAAAATGAGTACTTAAGTTCAACGCTAAAGAAAATGGATCACTGCCCACAGATGTGAAAGTCTAAGGTAAAATATCAGATGACACTTTCAAAGAACTGCTTAAAATATTATGTTCACAAAAAATGTTTAAACGGTTGAAGTATTGTATTCATTTTGGTAATCCAATTATATATTGGACGAGGCCAGGGAGGGTCTACGCCCCACCTAAAAAAAATTAAAATTTCTAATATATATATATATATATATATTACTCTGTATATATAATTCCATTAAGAAATGATATAAAAACAAAGAAAGCCAATTAGTGTACAATTGATAGGTTGGCAAGATGGAATTCGATTGATGCATAGTGTACAAATTTCACTTTCTTTCCTTAAATCTCTTTGTCCTTCATACGGAGTATCTATTTAAAATTAGTCTTCTAAGATCAATTACTACAAAGCTAACACCAATTGATTTCGAATGTTAAATGAGCTAGACACTAATATTGTGAACGCTATTGGCCTTTTTGAATATTAGCCTGAAAAATTAATTTGTTCAATTCATTGGATTTGATAGGTGAAAATTAGTTCAATGTGTATGAGTTTGAGGTGTTTTTTGCATTCGATAGAAATTCTTATTCTTGCTATATTTATTTTTGTCTTTGACATTTATGTTGCAATAGATTTTATTTTATATTTGAAAATAAATCTTATCAAATAAGATACTACCTCTGTCCCCCTAAGTTTGGGACAAGAGAAGGTGGCACGGTTATTAATAAAAGTGGATTTATGTGGTTTGTATTGAATTGATAAAGTAAGAATAAAGTAGGAATGATTTAGAACCACACAAACTTTACCAAATAAGGTATGAGACAATCTTAGTGGGACGGACCGAAAAGGTAAAACGGGACAATCATAACGGGACGGAGGGAGTACTATTTTACAACATTTTGACATTTTTTTGCAATATACGTTATTTAATTAAATTTTGGCTCCACTTGAATGGCGATGCTGGATCCGCCCCTAATCACTATCATAAGGATTTTAATTAAATTGTCGATCGATCTGATTGCCTCAATTAATGTCATAGCCATTAGAGATGACAAAATGTGTCGAGTCAGGGCCGATATATAGGAGTGATAAGTCGAAAATATGGTTTAGTTAAACGAGTTCAAAACGTATTTAGACTATTGATATACTTAATTCATTTGTGGTCACAACTCACAAAGTATGAATTATATATGGAGTATAAAACTATACTAGCTATATGGTACCATTTGTACATTTTAGATGAGAAAAAAGTTTTTTCTTAATTTCCCATTCATCATTCATGGTATTTGCAGAAATTTGAATGAGTGTGATTCAAGATATTGAACTGAAGTTCAGTATGTTAGGATTGTTAGCGATATATGTTGGTATATTGCAATTCTCTAATCAGCTAATCTGATCTGTGTGAAACAATGCAGGATGATGGGCAAGAGCTATTTGCCCAGAATAAACTTCAGTAAGAGCAAATCATCTTCAGCGTGAAACAAATTTAAGAGGAGGCAACGTAACACTGGCTTAAATTGCAAACCTGTTGAATAGAATTGGCCGATCGAGTAAGATTGAAAATGGGTTGGAGGGATGTAGGACTCGTTTGGCGGGGTGTGTACTGTGTAGCTAGGCTAAATATTGCAATTCCCCAAAAGAGTACATTCTTGTTTTTTTGTTTTCTTAATTCCTAAATATAGTGTCACAACTAGTCAACAAACTGGTCGGTTGAGGTTCTATTAATGCCTGCTGAGACCCCCAATGATGCAATGTCATTAAACTATTGTTTGCTTATGTACATACCTACGTGATACTTGGAGCCCGTTTAACAATAAAAATGACAGAATTGAATCCGCTGATCAAATTGATTAAATTCTGACCAAAGTGATTGAATGTGTTAAACTATGAAGAAATGTATTTAAAATATAAAGTAAAGAAAAAACAATTTGAAAAATAGCTAAACTGATTATGTATAACTTCAGCAAATTCAGCAAGAAAAGTAATTATAACTTTTTTTCTTTTTATTACGTAGCATTACACAATGCATCGCATGAATAAAAAATTACTTAATAGTAGCATTTAGTCGATTTAATGAAATTAATTAAGAACAATAACTTGTAATTCGAGGTGAGTACTCTCGAGTGTCACAACGAGAAGCTCAAGTCTAGTTATTATATCTAACTCATGCATTGAAGATAAGATTGATAAGCTCAACGCAAGCAACTTTTTGGTTCAACTAATATACTTAATCCATTGTTGATTATTAACTATGAGACACATGCATTAATAACATAAGACTATTGCTTATGAAAGAATCAAGTGAATAACTAGCATATTCATTGACCGATTCTAGTAATATTCAATACCAAAACATCAACTAAACAATCACTTAGCGATACTCGGATATGAATATGAAATATAAATAGAGAAGTAATTAATATTCAAGAGAGGATGAGAGTAAAATTAAAGTAACTCACAATTTGCAAATCACAAACTTCAATATAGCAAAACCAAGCTAAGAGAGTACCTAAGTTACTAGGATAAGGATGGATGATTGATTGGTATCCAAAATGGGAAGGAAATGAGTGTATTTATAGGTGTTTTCATGCTGCATGGTCACATACCTGACCGAGAATCTAGGATACTTGACCGAGTATCTATGGCAGCAGCCCCAAAAGTATTGTGCTTAAATTTATTTAATTAAAACCCACAGGGTTTTGCCCTAACCTGATCGGGTTTCCTAGCAAATAAGATTTTCCCATGTCAAGTTCTCTAGCTTTTGTTTGATTTCGTATGATCTTCAGGTCAAATCATACTTGATCCATACTAAATCTGATATATCCGACCGCATGTGTTACTAAATCATATTTTTCTTCTTTCTTTGTCTTCCATGAAGCTTTTTCTTGTCTTCAAATTCCTTCCCGTTCAAATTCCTTCCTTATGCTCTTAAGTGATTTAATCTTACTTTTCCATCATACTTCTTACTTATATGTCAAATCTTTTAATACTATCGTATATTCTAATTCTAGTCTTAATATATACCGTATAATGTAACATTATTCTAAAATTTGTGTGTATGCATTATTAAAGAGCACATATCAACTACACACGATTAAAATCTAGGTGACAACTCCGGTACCTTTCTAAAAACAGGGGTACCGTACCTAGCATTCATTTGATTGGACCACATCTCTATATCAATTTTAATTTAGATTTAAATAATTCAACTGGTACATTTTCATTGATCCATGTGGACAAAGGTATGGATGGATACCATAGAAACCATCTAAAATCTATGAAATGTTGAAATGTGAGATTTTAATTAGTCAGTAAAATCGTTAAAATCTTGTATACCATCCATCACTATTCACCAACGCTCTGTGTTCCCAACAAAGGATGAAAAAGACTTGACCTTCCAAATTAACTGACCGGATATGATGGGGCTGGCTTCAAGGCCACACGAAATTTTCAGAACCACACGACAAATCATATGACCCCCAAACATCATCGTTATTAACCACCGCCGCCGCAAGGCACGTGGACCCTCTAGCTCCCGTCCAACAGTCAACGTCACCTCCGACGGATGTCCCGAAATCAGCTTCAACTTGCTGCGGCTGCATCATCATCATCACCGGCGGCTGCCACTCCATATCCGGCGGCCCTTCCGGCGTTGACCATTGACCACCGTCCTCCCCGTGCAATAGAGCCTGCAACTCGTCGTGAAGCTCATTCTGGTCACAACCATCCACTCCAAAAATGCGTTCTTCGCCGCCGTTGATAAAAGCTTCTGGATGAAGGCTTCCTTCTCCCTGCTCCATAATCATGGGAGCAAGAGGAAAGTCTCGTTGACCACTTCCAGAATGGTCAGCGAGAGTTGACTCGCCGGGGAAGTGAAGGGCGTCGGACGGTGACGTCGCGATTGGAGAACGATAAGGCGGTCGCTCGGCTTCCGGCCGAGAGGCGGGTTTAGACGAGCGTCGGCCCTTCCGGCAGCCACCGCCGACGGGGACGTTGCGAAGGGAGCCGCCCTTGGTCCAATACCGGCGGCAGCCTTTGCAGAAGTACCTGGGCTGTGAGAGGCTGTAGTTGTTGTAGTAACAAAACTTTGTATGGGTAGAGGCACACCTGGGGCAATTTGGAGCGATTTCAATGTTGCTTTTCCAAATCCTGTCCATAATTGTTACAAGACTTATAACTATAACATCAAAAAATAAACAACAATAATTCTCCCTAATAGCTAGTTTTATTCTTTTGAATGATTTGCCACTCCGTTATTGAAATTCTCTCGATCACTTCACACTATTCAATTCTTTGATACCATGCATGATCCATCATAACTAATGGGAGAATGGACCAGCGAGCTACACAATGTGTGTATATATATAAACACAAATGTTCATGCCGGGAATTTAATTCTTGAACGGAATGTCGTCCCGTTACCTCATTTGATGTGCTTTCGGAGTTATAGGTGAATTTTTTTGATGAAATTTCTTGATAATTTTTTTCACGGAGTGTAAATTATGTACACCAATTCAAATTTCAATTTAAAATGAAATTGGGAAGTTAATTTTTTTTAAACGGAAAGGTAGTTAAACAAATTATTGAAAATTTTGACATTTTTACTCTGTATATATCTTGGTGCAATGTTTTTCAATAATTTGTGTAACTAACTTGCCGATTAAATTTTAAGCTTAAATTTGACGGCATCTACATTTTATGAAAATATTCTCACAAAATTTCATAAAAAAATCTCACCTAAATGCACCTGAAATGGAGGTGTCCAGACGGCGTTTCGGTCGGAACACACATATACACACACAAGTGTGTGTGTATAGCGATTCTCTTGCATTAGATTTGATAAATGTGCATCGATATAAACAATTGAATAATGCGACTACGTTTTCATAGATAAACTTAACACTTATATTATCATGAACTCTGCATTAGGTAAAACACAGATGTGAAACAACCATGCTCACCATAAACGTACTATACACTACTAGTAGTATATATATACACATTTGGGATCAAAATAAAATATGACATAATGAGATAAATGAAAACAAATGCGATGTTTTATATATGAAAATTATACATTCTCTCAAAAAAAATTATACATTCTCTAATCGGATGTTTTTTTGTACACACTGTTTTACACATCGACTGAATTGCATGTGCACAAACAATTATTTTTCATTTTGTGAAAATAATTGTTTTGCACACCGACAAATTTTTTAGTGGATGCCACAAAAAATATTGTCGATGCTAGCTAGCCAAAAACAGTTCTCTTCACAAAAGGAAAAAACTATCTGTGCAGATAGATAATTTGACCGAAGTATAAAATTGCGAGTATAAAAAATGTGTACACAAAGATGATGATTGATTAATAGTTGATTAATAGTGTACAAATGTACAATTATTGAAATATATGGTACGTCGCCATTGTAACTGTATATTGGTAAATCAGAGTATCATACTAAGTATAAAACAAAATGGCACATAATAAAATAATTACAGTAATATATACTCCCTCCGTCCCATAATAAACTTCTCAGTTTGACTTCACACATATTAAGAAAATAAATTTGACTTTACTGTGGAGTGCACTGTTTTGCACTATTTAAACACTGTTTGACACTGTTTGGACACTGTTTGGCACTGTTTGACACTGTTTGACACTGTTTGGCACTTTTTTGATGTAGATTATTTGTCAAATAAGGAAAGTTTTGAAGTGTGAAGCTAATTTCGAGACTGCCCGAAAATGAAAGTGAGAAGTTCATTTTGGGATGGAGGGAGTACGTTCTGTTGGAGAAGGAAGGGTGATGAACGGTCTGGTCGTCATCCTATATCATCATGTGGTCCACATTATGTACGTGGAACGGAATGGTTGCAAACAAATTAAATTAGATGGGCATTTCATGAGGGTCACCGTGCCATAAACAATCCTCTAATATTGTCTTATTTTATCTTTTTGAGAATTCTGATTAACATTGTCTCATAGCAAATTTGATAAAGTTTGTGACTCTATGTCATTTTTACCTTATTATTCTTCCTTTAGGCTGATTGCAACCTTGGGGTGAAAAGGCTAATTTTGAGCTTTTCACCCCCCAAAACAAGTGCAATCCGATGTATTGAGAAGGGCCAAAGTGGGTTGGAGGCCCCTTGGGAGTGGAATTCTGTAGCTTTATTCACGGAAGAATGGGTAGCCTCTGCTGCGTGAAAGGATGGGCCAAGATGAAAAAATAAATCCCATTTTTCTTTAAACTATTTTAACTTTTATTTTTGTATTTGAATTTTTATAAAATTTATACCAAAATTCATAACTTTTTATTATCTTTCATATGACACCAATATTGAATATATTAAGTTAAAAAAAATAAGTCTCAACTACACGAGCTTTCCGGAACAAAAAATATTTAACTCTAAATTTATTTATTTTTACATCGGAACGTTTAGCTTTTCGAATCGTAACTATTCGCAACAAAAAAAAACTAGAAACAAATTGATGTATAATAATAAAAGTAAGACAACAATTAAAAAGAACTTCGTTAGGTGAATATATATTGACGGTACTGGATTGCAACAAAAACTGAATTGACTGAATAAATACGTATAAAGTTGTGAGGAATTTGATTTATTGACGGAACTGAGTTGCGGTTAGCCTTATCAATCCAATATTAATCATATACACTTAGTTTTCTTGATAACCGTGTCACTTCTTTTGTTTTAGTGCCAATTATGCCAGTGAGAGTCGTGAGAGGGGGTAGCTAGTATCAAAGTACATTATCCAATATTACGCATGCAAGTTGATGATCTATATATATCACCATTTTAGGTAGTACGTTAAGAATTAGGTTACGGTTGTACGTATAGCTAGTTGAGACCCGATTGTTTAATTGATGTCATGGGCTGATCTTGTACTTTGGGCTAAATTAAAGGTATATGATCCATGGTTTCTGTTTTGATAATGCGAGGTTAATTTTTTACCGTCAACTCAAGTCCAGGACAAAAAGAGAAAAAAAGGGACAATAATGAAAGAAATACGGGACTATTTTGTATAACACTTTCAAGAAAAGTATAAAAAACATCTATAATTTTTTTATAGATCTGCTATTTCGTATAGCGGATAATTTACCGATCGGATATCAATGAAAAAGATGAAGTGCAAAGGTGAATTAATCCACGATTACGTAGATGTATGATTATTTTGAGAATACTATTGAAAGATGGGACGATTGTTATCAATTTTTTCTAAACAAACCTTTAATTAGATATGTAGTTTATTGTAATATGATAGGCTTTGTTTAATGTAAAAAAAATGAATATGTGTTTGTTTTGAACGGAGTAACATCTTTTTCAGAAGTATGCCTTTATGCTTCCATTAATACCATTGCGGGTAATAAAAGTTCCTTGAATATCCGAACGATATAAAAACAATCTTTAGTTAGATCTTTGGTTACAGGGGAAATATATATTAATCGTAAGCAATGATTTGTGGAACAAATTCAAATCTTGATGAAAAGATATTTTAGTCCACCATATGGGCGTTTTACGTCATTTTCTTGATGAAATGTAATAAAAAATGTGTTGGCCGGAGAGGTTGTTTGCTTTCACGTCTCTGATTTTTCTGTTTTCCTCCGATAACATGAGCTTTCACATCCACTTCACTCTCCATTTTTAACACCTTGCCTACCTTTAGTTATGTACGATTCAACTTACATACGGAGTATTTAATTTGTTGGAGATCAAATCAATTCAAAACAAACATGCATATCAATATAACCACTGCTCATAACCAGGGGCGGAGCCAGACATACATGATTAAAGGGGCCAATTCTTAAAAATTTTACATTGCAAGGGCTAAAGTTTAAAATAACAAAATATTTTCTATAGATTAGAATTATTTATACATAGGGAATAGACCTAAATAGGACTAAAAAAAGATGGGTAGATAAATAGGGCCTAAATTTTTTTAAACCCTGAATAGAACTCATTTTAAACTCAAGTGACAAAATTGCCCTTACTAATGTCGCTCACAGCTTCGCACCAATGTCGCAGCAATTTTGAATTCAAGTCCCGGGCTGCATCGATTAGATTACCCACAGGCTGGAGAAGTCGCCGGCGCTAGTTACCAACCAAGTGGTCTGCGGCTAAAGTCTTCCTCCCCGACCTCTTCTTCCTCCCTGTCCTTTTCTTCTTCATCCTTTTCTTCTTCTTCTTCCCCTGCGTCATCCCATTTAACATATTTGTGCTGCGATGAGTGTCGGCTTGTTCGTACCTTTTTGTTTTGGCTTACTTTTTTATTTTTGTTTCACCTTTTGATTTTTACCTTTATTTTTGTTGGTGGTGTTTACGTTTTAGTATTTTAATTTTATTTTATTTTGTATTCTTAATTATGTTCTTTGCAATATGTCGTAGCTTTTGTTCGTGTTGTTGTACGTTTCAGTTTTTTAACTTTATTTTACTCAGGATTTTGGATTCATTTAATAAAAGTAATTTTCTGGATTTATTGTTTATTTTGACGAATCTTTTCATTGATAATGAAATGACAAACAATGTCACAATATAATGTGGTGGGGAACACTTGTTTTAGAACTATGCAATTGCCCATTGTGTAATATCATTGTGACTATCGTGTCATTGTTTCCATTGATAATATTATGATATTTTAACATTTGTAAGAACTGACATTATTTTCGTTGATGACATTGTGATGTTGTGTAATAATATTATTTGACATTGTTCAGAAGTGATCAACAATGTTATATACTCACAATGTCAATGACAATGTTATACCTACAATGTCAATAACAATGTTATACTCACAATGACAATGTCAATGTAACTGACATTAAATGACATTGTAGCAATGACAATGAATGTCATTGCCAATGGTGTGAAAAATGTCATTGTGATCATTACAATGTCAATTTTGAAATTAGAAATATTTCACAATGTCATATATGTAATATTACAAATTATAAACATTTTCAAAACAATGTTATAATATTAACATTATAGTCTAAATTCAAAAACACAATGTCAATGACAATGTTATAAAAGAAATGCCATTGTAACAAAGATGTAAAGACAATGTCATTATTAGTATTGTGACAATGTGAAATTACAATGTCATCGGAATCGAACTATTCTGAAAAGAATGTCAACGTTACAAAATGTCATGCTAAAATCATTACATTGTCATTATGTATTGTGTGACAATGTTGATATCATTGTAAAATTATGTGATAGTACACATCAAATTGTGACATTAACCATGACATTTGAATTAAATATTATCTAAAAATAAACAGTAGAAAAAGTTAGAACTCAATAAAAGAAATTAGATAAACAAAATGAATAGCATTCAACAAAACAAAAAATGGAAAGGAACCAAGAAAGTGGAAAGTAACCAAACGTGTGATAAATTGAAAACAATAAAAATTAAAAAGATTAAAAAGCACATGAGAAAGCAGCAGCCAACAAAAACTCCCAAATCTACTCAAGAGAAAAAATTCCCAGATCGAGAAGAGAGAGCCGGCTATGAGGCAAGTTCACCTAAGCACTTGTCTTGGGCCTCACATTTTATTGGGCCTCAAAAACAAAAATAAATTATGGAGTATCACAGAGTAATTTTTAAATTGGATTAGGAATTAGTAAATTGGATTGGAACTTTTCCACCTTATTTGATTAAGAGATAGTGGGGTCTACGGTGTTGGTTTGCTTTCAACATGCGGAGTGTTAGTGTGTTAAATTTTGTGCTCCTTTTTTGGTTACTAGCATCTTTTTAACAGTTTTAGGTTAATAACTTAATAAATAATAATGGTTGCAAATTTCTAACTAACTAATGATCGATTGCTACTCACTAATTAGTCATTTATGTTTTGCACTAATTTGTTATAATTGTAATTTGTAATAGTATTCTGCATTTAGTTATTTGGCTACTAATATTTTATAATTTTAATTGTTATTTTTTATACTTTTTTGATGATTTTTCTATTAATTACTATCTATAAATATGCTAAAGAGAAATAATAAGTTGAAAAGAGATTTGCTTATTAAATCGCTTGTCGACTTTATGGCCGGATTGATTGTTGGCGGATGTTGAATTACAATTTCATCTTATTTTTATGACTATGTCTTATATAAATCACATTAATATGATATGTGAATACTTTCTCTGTATCAAAATTAGCATCGCACTTTCTTTTTTAGGTTGTATCAAAATAAGTATCATGCTTCCATTTTGAAAATAAATTCACCCAAAAGTCACTTTAATTAAGTTAACAGTACTACTACGATACCAAAAATTTCCTAATTTTAAATTATGAAAAAGGTCTAGTCAAAGACTTATTATGATACAAAAGTAGTGATGAAGTATTGAACGTTTTTCGTCTGGGGCCTCGAAACTGCTAAAGCCGGCCTTGAAGAGAGGTAGAAGAAGAAGAGGAAGAAGAACAGAAGTAGAAGAAGAAAAGAAGAAGAGGAAGAAAAGAGGAAGAAGGATGGGAGAGGAGAACGCACCAGCACATCCCACCACATCCGCCGCGCCGCCGCGACTTCTCTATTGAGTCACCGGCGCCGCCGAACGTTGTTGTATCGCCGTGTCTTAGCTTACCACATTGGCACTACATCCAGTCCATCAGTCGTCAAGCAATGAGGTGGGTTAATTCCTGGCCGGTGTGTTTCGTTTAACTGCGACTGATGTTTCGAAAAGGTTTGTCGAGAAGAGAGAGCCTATATAAGGAGCCAATGATGAAGAGATTAGCCAAAAAGAAATAGAAAGGTAAAGAGGTCTGAACACATCAAATATGTCCTATTTACGGATTAAAAAGTAGCAGGTCCTATTTAGTTACATCGGCTTATTTTTGGTCCTATCTACGACCATTTCACTACAAAAAAATTACGGGATTGGCACGGAATTACCGATTTTTCGTGCCAAATAGCTCGTGCCAAAGCGTTTTTGGTACGGATTTGGCATATCCCTACCCAAATCCCTGCCAAAATCCCTGCCAATCCCGTGTTTTTTTGTAGTGTTTCTCATATACATAATATATACTTAAGAATTTTTTTCTTGCAGGGGACGAGGCCCCCTCCAACCCCTTCCTACTGTTCATAACTATATGTTGCAAAATGCATAAAAATTAACCAAGGATTGGGTAACAATAATAAATACTACAAAACTAGTCACAAAAAAATGAATCTAATCCAATTATACAAAAAAACTAAAATCGAAATTTGATTTGTTATCGAGCCCATTTGATAATATTGAAATTGACTGAATCGGCTAATTTTGCTAAAATTTATGAAGTTCTAACTAAAGTGGCTGTACAAGCTGATTATGTTGATTTATGAAAAATTACAGTAACTTCAGCCAATGCAGACAGAAAAAATAACTCCAACCTAGTTATTTTGATTATTAAACCATTATGTGCACGAAATCAAAAGTGATGAGTTGAGTGAAAAGTTGGCTGGTAAGATTGATAAGCCTGCATAAGTTTTTTATTTACTGAGTATTAAAAACTAACAATGTTTGGCCTAAACAATTGTTCATTTTAAGTATACTTTATATTATTCACATTGATATTTTGAAAGTAAATTTAGGCCATGGATTAACAATAGTTCGAGGAAAAACCATTTTACAGACAAAAAATGTTTACATGGGCAAAAAATGTATGATTACAAGATTTATTGATAATGGTTTCCTTACACCCACACATATTAACATGGTTGTTACTAATATAACGATTTCCTTACAACCATATATGTAGTACATATTAACATGTTTGTAAATTTTATAAATAACATGCATGCAAGTCATTGGGGTGAGGGAGGAATTAATTCGAAAAGACAAAATAAAAAAAAATTATTTCATGCCCGACCGGGGCCGGTCCTGGTGCTAATCAGGGCCGCGCCGGTACCTGGTTATTAATTGTTGTGGTTCCAATTAAAGAATCTAATACTTATCAAATACGTAATGGGTTTTGAAAAAGTTGCCAAATTAATTAAGGTAGACTTCTACGGATTTTTGTTTCCATATCAATATGCAATCAAAAATAGAATCTAGGAAATAAAAATAGAAGGTATAAAAATAACTATATAATTAATATATATAATGACATGACAGGATTATGTGGCGCTTTGTATGCGCTTTATATATATATATATCTCAATAATTCATATCCCATTTCACTATTCTTAATCTCACTCACTTTGGAAGTGGGAAGATATATGTGATAGGAGGGAGTAAGATACTTGGTTGTGAGAATTTGTAGGAAACAGTTAAGGAAACAATCGGATATCATTAATGTGATGCGAAAATATCATCTTTACCCTTAATGAGAGAAAGCCGATATATTAAAATAATTCAAGATCGGATGGCTACAATTCATTCTCATTTCTCTCCTAAGATGATGTTCTCACATGATCCCTATTCTATATATATATATATATATATATATATATATATAGAGTCCTGATCCTGTCCAGACGTCCGGACAGGAACCGCCGTCCGGCCGGCGGCGTTTGGCCGCCTTCCCGGTGGAATTTTTTGATGAAATTTTTATGGCATGTTCTCCATCAAGTCTAGTTTATCCACAAAAAAATTCAGTCAAAAACTCAATCGGGAAGGTCGTCAAATGATTTTTGCAAGTTAACTGGTCCGGAAAATACATATTCCGGACCAGTTAACTTGCAAAAATCATTTGATGACCTTCCCGATTGAGTTTTTGGCTGAATTTTTTTGTGGATAAACTAGACTTGATGGAGAACATGCCATAAAAATTTCATCAAAAAATTCCACCGGGAAGGCGGCCAAACGCCGCCGGCCGGACGGCGGTTCCTGTCCGGACGTCCGGACAGGATCATTTGTGTATATATATATATATATATATATATATATATATATATATATATATATATATATATTGATTTTGATCTTCACCAGGTGCTACTAGACTCCCACGCTTTCATAGATGTGTTGGAAATGGAGGGGAAAGATTGCTTCCCGAGTGGTACGCAAAGAAAGGTAGTACTTGCTTAGTTTTTCTTCCTATATTAAACATTGTAATTTTAAACCCATTTAACAGCGCAATTAAATCTAATTTATTTAAAGGATACGTTCAATCGAATAAAAGGACATGGCCTTAACAACTATTTAAGCTTATCCCTATCTTATAATATTTTTGTTACAAGTGGGGAAAACTTATAATGAGACATGATCACATGACTAAGATAACTATCTTGGCTCATATAGTCATATCTGATGATACTCCCAATGCAGGTAGATAAACATATGATGATGACCAATTTAGAATTTATCTAATTGTATTGTTTCGTACTGAGATGTAAATAGGAAGGACCATCCACTGAAACTTTCCTACTGTGTGTGCATTAATAATGATGTTAACTAATTTTAGGCAATAATTTTATCCTATACGAAGGAGAGCCTATGTGCACCTGTTACAATGTGCGAATGAGAAATCACTAATTCAAGTCTTGGGATTGTTGGAAAAAGTGTGTTAAAATTGCATTAAATGGTCATTTTGGGGCAATTTTTTGAGTGGGGTCCACTTCCGATTTGGGTCGGGTCAAAATGGTTTTGGATTGTCCTTGCTTAGGGCTACAATTCGATATATGGTACGCTCAAAACGGATAACGGGTGAATGAGAAATCGTTTTTCGAAGTTTACCCATTGGAATGGAGAAAACTAGGAAAAGGTGGGTTTTTAGTGTGGATTTTTCCCACACCGAAAATCACAAGGGAATTTGAACCCTTTATAAAGGAAAACCCCCCCTAAGGAAGTAAGCTTCCTAAAGGAAAGGCTCTCTCACGCACGCAGGGGGGTGCGAATCAAATCCCGAAACCGAAGAACAAAAAACGCGACTTGCGGGCGAGCGACCTGCGGACACGAATGCCGTCCGAAAATCCTATCTTGTAAAGATAACGTTAATTTTTGTTCTTCCGATGCCTTAACCAGCCATTAACACATGCAAATCCACCCCTATAAAAGGCTGGTAGCTGCTATGCAAAATGACACAAGTCACAAACGTGTTGCACTTCGTTTTAGCTCAGAAAACTCTCCAGCCTTCTCTTAAAAATTCCTTCTGTGTTCTTGCTTTGTTCACGTTCGTTGGAACTTTCGTTTGAGTGCTCAAACGCTTGTTCGTAGTCATCGTATCCTGGGAAACGATCGTTGCAACGCTCCTAACACCCCGGGAGGCAACGAATACGTTTTAAGGAAATCGTGCGTAGCACGAGCTTTGGCTTATTCTGCTTCATCTCATTTCTTGTTTTTCTTTAAGTCATTTTATTTAATTAATTTTTATTAGTTATTTTTCTTAGTTTTTCGAAACACACCCAACAGGGCTGACCTTGTCAAAATGAAAAGGAAAGGCTCAGATCACTAATACACCCTTGTGGCGAGACCCTTCCCGCATCCTCACTTTGAACCAAGTCGCCTGACGTGCACTTTGTCGTGATGTGCACTCAAAATAATAATCAATACGACACTAATACGTAGTATAGTGTAGTAAGGTTCGTATCCACAGGGAAAGGAACACTTCTCTTTTTATAGAATTAGAAATAAGTAACAAGGGTTTTTTTTATGATTGATTGATGAACTTAAATTATATTTAAGCACGAAGATGAACGAGTTATGTGGTTTAATTAATGAGAAGGAGACTTGGTTTTGCTTTTATCCACTTAATGAAATGTTCGTCGATCCCGGTTATATCTTTAACTATCTTCCTCTCGAATACTCAATCGAGGAGTATATCCAGTTCATCGAGGGTAGTTATTAATAACGAGATGCGTTCATTAATAAAACTTACTATCGAGTCAATATAGAACAAGCACCGTATATTAACTTGATAGTAGCAATAAACTTGAGATGAAAACGATTGAGATTGATAACCTCAACACAAGCGGTTTATTTGGTTTAATCAATATAATTAATTCCTCTTGGCTTATTAACCATGAGAAGCATGCATTAACAATCCAAGTTTACTACCATTGAAAGAAACGAATTAATAACAAGCGTATTAACCGATTGATTCTAGTAATAATTAATATATGGAACAAAACTAGTTGATCCTTTAAGTAATGCTCAAAATATTAATATGGAATATTAATAGGAATTAATTAATACTCAAGCAAGAATATTAAAGAAGATGAATCCTACTATAGTTAATATCAAGATGTTGACTAATTGTCATCTTAGTAACACTCCCCAATATTAACATAGAGGAAGGAATAGCTATTACTATAACTAATGTCAAGATGTTAACTAATTGTCATCTTAGTAACACTCCCCAACATTAATATAGAAATAGTATTTAAAGGAAGAATTAATATTCAAGGAAAAAGATTAAAGAGAATAACTCACAACTTACAAATTCATTAAGCTTCAAAGTAGCAAAATCAAGATGGAAGAGTTTAGCTCCTCATTTGGAGGCTAAACATGATAGAAAATATAAAGAAAACACTAATTTAAACTGAGCTAAAGAGTATATGTGAATTGGTGATTTTATTGTGAAGGAAAGGGGTGTATTTATAGGCTTTTGGGAGCTGCAGTGTCTGATATACCCGACCGGGTATATAGGATACCCGACCGGGTATCTCAGGAAATTGCCCAGAAAGTCACTTTTCTGGGAGTACCCGATCGGGTAAGGGTATATACCCGATCGGGTATGTGACAAATCTTTATGAAAATCTGCTCCCACGATCATTTGTCTTCGGATTTGATTTGGACAGTCGAATCAAGCAATTACCCGATCGGGTATAGGCAATACCCGACCGGGTACATGAGTATTTTTTCCAAATCGAAATCTTTCTTGCCTCCTTGCACTTTCCTTGATCTTTTAAGGTCCAATCTTGATCCCTTGGATGATCTTTGACCTGTTTAGCTCAGAAAAATCCTAATCTAACTAAATTACAAATAAAAATGAAAATAAAGTATTACACCAAAAATGTGTAATTTCCACAACTAGAACTAATAAAAACTAGTTAAAAATACAAACATACAATCGGAAATTACATGAATATCAACTCCCCCACACTTAGCTTCTTTACTCGTCCTCGAGTAAAGTCAAATGTTTAACAGTTCCAAGTCCTCAAGAGTTCAACAATCAACAAGAAAAAGCAAAAGACCACCAAAGATAAAACATGAGTTTTACATTGAGTGTTTAGCTCAACGAACAATATCTTCTTGGGTTTCATGGCCTTCTATGCTCATCTCTTTTCTTCTCCTCTTTTCATGTTCAAGAGATTAAATGATGTCTTATAAAAACAAATATATCTCTCATATCTCTCATTTTGCCTAGGAGCCTTTTCAGGTTTTCATCCCAGCATCTCTTTTTATTTTCCATCCTTCCCACTCTCTCATTTTTTTAAAGCCATTTTTGCTTAGATTGCCCATTTTTGGGTTTTCAACCTAACTAGCATTGATTTTTTTTTTTGATTTTTTTTTGTTGCGAAGAAAATAATGCCAGTTTACAAGGTATGAAACATAAATACGTACCAATGAGTGACTCCCCCTCACTTAGCTCGAAGCACTGTCCCTAGTGCTCGTCTCCGTAATAACCTTGTTGGAATGTACATCCTCGTAGCCCTGAATCGGTCCCCTAGCCTATGAACTTGCGGCCCTGTCCCGCTTTGGTGCCATTGATTGTCTTTTTGGAGCTTATGGTTTCAAAAATATGGGGATTTTTTGGGGGCTAGGGTTTTGGGTTTTATGGAGAGGAGAAAATATGGGGATTTTTTTTTTGGGTTTGTAAAGGGGAGTGTTTTGGTGGTGGTATGAGGAAGTTTGGGTGAGTATTGATGGAGATAGTGAAGAAAGAAGGTTTAAAGATGGAGGATTTTGGAGAGGGTGTTTGAAAATGTGGGTTTTGGGCTAAAAACTCGGGTACCCGGTCGGGTTCCCTGACATACCCGATCGGGTATACGCGGGTTGGCTTGTTCCGGGGTCGGGCCCGATCGAGTTGGGGTAATACTCGATCGGGAAAATCACGCCGTAGGAATTCCCATAACTCAATTAAATATACCTGACCGGGTGAAGGGTGTAACCCGATCGGGTACCTTCCCCTGGAGCGCATTTTTTTTTAACACACACACACTCAACTGAATGCAAATAATAAAAATACAAACTTGGGTTGCCTCCCAAGAAGCGCCTTAGTTAATGTCGCGGCACGACGTTATTTTTATTTTTTTTCTGAATTAAGTGGGATCATAAACATCCCTTTTATCTTTCTTTAAGGCCCTGTTTGGCCTTGTGTCAATTTTATTTTTCGGCCTTTTCCAGTAAGGCCGAGCTTTCTTTCTTGCTACCACCTCAACCGTCGGTGGTTTATCTAGTGATTCCTCCATGATCAAAATTGATTCTTTAAAGGGAGAGTGATTTTTAATAGAATTATAAATGTTATATTCTATTTTCCTTCCATCAAATTCCATAGTACGTTAAAAGTCCGCTAGAAACATCAATTGTTGAATTAGCGGTTTTTAAAAATGGCCTCCCTAATAAAATAGGGACTTCATGTTCATCACTCTCCATTTCAAGTACGTAAAAATCGGCAGGAAACACTAGATCACCTACCAAAACTAGTACATCTTCCACTACCCCTTTTGGGAAAATAGTTGATCTATCGGCTAGTTGAATAGTGACACCGGTTTTGTTTAGAGGGTCAAGGTTCAAAGATTTATAAAGATTATAGGGGATCACGTTAATTGATGCCCCCAAGTCTAACATGGCCCTAGAAATGGTGTCTCCTAGCTTGCACGGTATAGTGAACATCCCTGGTCAGTACATTTTTTTGGGAGTTTTCTTTGAAAAACTGCCGAAACATGTTCACTGATTTCAACTTTCTGTTTTCCCTTTGAGTGTTGTGTCCTTTTGATTGTGCATAATTCTTTTAAAAATTTAGCGAATCGAGGGACACCTTTAATCAAGTTAAGGAGTGGAATATTTACCTTACACTTGGCGAAAGTCTCATAGATATCTGCATCTCTCCTTGGCTTTTGTTGACTCCTCCTCAAATTTAGCTTCCTCCTCATAGTCAACCTCTTCAATCCCTTGATCTTTCTTCTCTACCTCTTTCAATGTATTCCCACTTCTCAACATGATGGCATTCACATGTTGCCTCGGGTTTTGCTCCGTTTGAGATGGGAGTTTACCCGAGTCCTTTGCTTCAAGTCGGTTCACAGCATTTGAAATTTGGCTAACTTGAATTTCCAAATTTTTTATGCTTGTCTTTGTCTCATGTTGGAATTGTATCATGGTTTGTTGAAATTCTCCCATGTTTTGTTGCATGGTAACCATGTTTAATGTCAAAGTTCGGATCATGTCATCCATTGACATATTAGATTGAGATGGTTGTTGAGAAGATGAGTTGGCTTGTTGAGGGTTTCCATATCTTAAATTTGGATGATCCTTAAATCCTGGATTAAAAGAATTTGAGAAAGGATCATACCTTCTTTATTGATGTCCTTGGAAACCCAAGGCGTTGACTTGCTCTTCTTGGAGTGATGGACACGAATCAGTGGGGTGTCCAGTTGTTGTGCATATGCCGCAAGATTTGACCTCTTGAATTTTTGGCTTTAAAAGGAGTTCTTTTATCAAAGAAGTCAAGCCGACAACTTGACTTTCTAGAGCGGTCGTGCTGGGTTCCGCCGTAAGAACTCTTCGAGTTGAGGCTTTGCGGCCGAATTGTCGTGAGTTTTCGGCCAACTCTGAGATAAGACTTATAGCTTGTGAAGGAGTTTTATTGACAATGCCACCTCCACAAGCGGCATTCACCATTCTTCTATCATCATCAACAAGACCATCATAAAAGTATAGGATGGGATCTTGTTCAGTGTATCCATGATAGGGGCAGCTAGCACATAGCTTTTTAAATCGTTCCCGAAATTCATACAAGGACTCATCATCCTTTTTCTCGATGTTGCTTATTTACTTTTTGAGAGAAGATGAGATGGAAGCAGGATAATACCTATCGAGGAAACGCTTCTTCATTTGTGCCCATGTGTTGATGCTTCCCGAAGGAAGATAGAAAAGCGAATCTTTTGCGGTGTCCTTCAAAGAGAATGGGAAGGCCCTCAGCTTGATTTGTTCTTCGATGACACCGTTTGGGCACATGCTTGTGCAAACGATGTGGAACTCCGAAAGATGTTTATTCGGGTCTTCTCCTCCCAGGCCATGGAAAGATGGCAATACATGAATGAGCCCAGATTTTAGCTCAAATGTATTACCCTCATTGAGTGTAGGGAAGGTAATACATAACGGTTGTTGATTGAGGTTTGGAGCAGTGAGCTCCCTTAGGGTCCTTGTCTCGAGAGCCATGTGGAATGACTCTTCGGATTCGCTAGAGCTAGAGCTTGCGTTTGAGGATTCCTCCGAGGGTGTGTGCGGAAATAAATTTCTCAACCTCTCGAAGGTTTGTTCTATTTCGGGGTTTGTTTGGTAAGTAAGTTCGTTTATAGAATGGGTTTTTACCATATACTCATGTAAGCTCAGAAATAGAAAAAGTAAGAACTCTTTATATTTTATTTATTTTTTTTTTCTTAAAATAAAATAAAAAGAAAAATAATTGCCTTTCCCCGGCAACGGCGCCAAATTTGACGTGCACTTTGTCGTGATGTGCACTCAAAATAATAATCAATACGACACTAGTACGTAGTATAGTGTAGTAAGGTTCGTATCCACAGGGAAGGGAACACTTCTCTTTTTATAGAATTAGAAATAAGTAACAAGGTTTTTTTTTATGATTGATTGATGAACTTAAATTATATTTAAGCACGAAGATGAACGAGTTATGTGGTTTAATTAATGAGAAGGAGACTTGGTTTTGCTTTTATCCACTTAATGAAATGTTCGTCGATCCCGGTTATATCTTTAACTATCTTCCTCTCGAATACTCAATCGAGGAGTATATCCAGTTCATCGAGGGTAGTTATTAATAACGAGATGCGTTCATTAATAAAACTTACTATCGAGTCAATATAGAACAAGCGCCGTATATTAACTTGATAGTAGCAATAAACTTGAGATGAAAACGATTGAGATTAATAACCTCAACACAAGCGGTTTATTTGGTTTAATCAATATAATTAATTCCTCTTGGCTTATTAACCATGAGAAGCATGCATTAACAATCCAAGTTTACTACCATTGAAAGAACCGAATTAATAACAAGCGTATTAACCGATTGATTCTAGTAATAATTAATATATGGAACAAAACTAGTTGATCCTTTAAGTAATGCTCAAAATATTAATATGGAATATTAATAGGAATTAATTAATACTCAAGCAAGAATATTAAAGAAGATGAATCCTACTATAGTTAATATCAAGATGTTGACTAATTGTCATCTTAGTAACACTCCCCAATATTAACATAGAGGAAGGAATAGCTATTACTATAACTAATGTCAAGATGTTAACTAATTGTCATCTTAGTAACACTCCCCAACATTAATATAGAAATAGTATTTAAAGGAAGAATTAATATTCAAGGAAGAAGATTAAAGAGAATAACTCACAACTTACAAATTCATTAAGCTTCAAAGTAGCAAAATCAAGATGGAAGAGTTTAGCTCCTCATTTGGAGGCTAAACATGATAGAAAATATAAAGAAAACACTAATTTAAACTGAGCTAAAGAGTATATGTGAATTGGTGATTTTATTGTGAAGGAAAGGGGTGTATTTATAGGCTTTTGGGAGCTGCAGTGTCTGATATACCCGACCGGGTATATAGGATACCCGACCGGGTATCTCAGGAAATTGCCCAGAAAGTCACTTTTCTGGGAATACCCGATCGGGTAAGGGTATATACCCGATCGGGTATGTGACAAATCCTTATGAAAATCTGCTCCCACGATCATTTGTCTTCGGATTTGATTTGGACAGTCGAATCAAGCAATTACCCGATCGGGTATAGGCAATACCCGACCGGGTACATGAGTATTTTTTCCAAATCGAAATCTTTCTTGCCTCCTTGCACTTTCCTTGATCTTTTAAGGTCCAATCTTGATCCCTTGGATGATCTTTGACCTGTTTAGCTCAGAAAAATCCTAATCTAACTAAATTACAAATAAAAATGAAAATAAAGTATTACACCAAAAATGTGTAATTTCCACAACTAGAACTAATAAAAACTAGTTAAAAATACAAACATACAATCGGAAATTACATGAATATCATCGCCCCTTTTAAAATTGATAATCTATATTGATTTCGTTGATTCTCAATGAATTTGGGATTAAGGCAAAGATGATATATGATGCTAATGAAACAGGGGATCTCACCCTTTCAACAACGTATCCTCTTAAGAGACATACATAGTAACTCTCTCAAGATAATTAAACTCGTCTTTGTGGTCACAGGCATTTCATTGATCCTGAGTACTGAAATAGTGAAAGAAGATCTCACTAACCTATTCTCATGTTGTAGTTAAAAATAAGCGTATGGAAGTAAACGTATAATATCAAGTAATTTTCTGTTATGCTTAATATTTATTGATAGACCGTGTAAAAATATATACTCCATAGACTAAAAAATCACTGTTATTGAGTTAAACAAAAATCACTCAAATTATGCCAAAACTAAAAAATAGAAATGAATCGAGGAAGATAGAAATGAACCAGAAGCTGCTCCCATGAAAATCGGGGATAGAGACGAAGCTAGGCATTTCTTAGTGTGAACGACTTGGCTTAAGTGCTCTGGGAAGACCTAGTTTCCAACAAAACCTCCAAAAACAAAAGCCCATTAGCGCCTGGGACGGGAGTGGGGGACGGCCCACGAAGCGGCAATCAAACGGGGGCGTGAATGGGAGATGCCAGCGGAACGATCGGCCTGTCAGAGGCTAGGGCTGCTTCCCAACGCAAATCCGGGCGATCTAAGTGGGGCGATGCTCTGAAGCAGCGGACCTAGGCCTACGAAACGCATGAGGGAATTGTGTTTGAATTGATAGAGCAGGGGCTTCGAAGTGAAATAAAGATGGTGTACGACCTTCACGAAAATCGGAGTGCGTAAGAAGTCCGTGAGGTTTAGTTGACGGCAGATGAGTGTAAAGAGCATGAATTTATACCCACAGTACTATGCTTTCACAATGATGTACAACTTTGCATAGCTATAGCATTACCACCAACAAAATTTCATGACCAAAAGGGTACTAACCTTCATTGGCTTTTATAAGTTTTTAGATTTAGATTTAGATATATTCTACTGGGTATAATTTATGTAAGGGCTTTTGTGTAATTTAATCCTATCATACATTAAAAATCATTTTTTTATCAAACACTCCAACTTTTACATTTTAACTAAAATCACTTCTATTACCAAACACTATCTACTTTTACTACAAATCACTTTTCCAATAATCTCTTAAAAAATCACTTCTAAAAAGCACAAGCAATCACAAACACTCCCGGATATACATGACTATAGGTGTGTTTGACTTTACTTAATAAAAGCACATTCAGCTTTTTTGGAGGGTAAAAGCTAAATGTAGTGTTTGCAAAAGAAAATTTCAGCTTAATTTAATCAGTTTTAAGCCAAAAACCAAAAGCAGAGCTGAGGGTGCTTTTTTATGTTTCTTGGTATATCCGTAAATAACATCAACTTTTGAGATGTTTTTATTTCAAAATAAATAAATTAATCCAAGAGTACCCTTATCCCAACCACCATCGTACAAAACTACAGACCATCTTCCATCATGCCGTCAGCTATGTGCTCCGCCACCACTGGTCCACCATTCTTCTTTGTCGCCACTGTAGCCGATCCACTTCACCGCCTCCATAGCTGTTTTGTTTTGTCTGCCAAATACAAATTCTCCATCGCCACTCCCGCAGCAAATCTGCTTGGTCGTCGGGCTGTTTCGCCGCTGCCGGTCTGCTTCACCGTCGTTGTTATCTCTCTGTTGTGCCCAGATTCCTTTCACCGTTGTTCTATGTAGAATTCTCTTTTCATCTGTATGCCAATTATCATCAGCATACTCTTTTGATTTAACATATAAATTCAAGCACATGGAACATCAATTTTGTCCTCAGCCTAGAGCATCTTTTGTTGGCAACCGATGGACCATATCTTAGATCCACCGTTTGGAGCATCTTATTGTATTTGGAGGTTATTTTTGTAATTTAATAAAATACTACATTAGGAATCACTTTTTTATCAAACACTCTAACTTTTACATTTTAATGAAAATGACTTCTGCTTCCAAACACAACCTACTTTTACTTTAAATAACTTTTCTAATATACTCTTAAAAAATCACTTCTGAAAAGCACAAGCAAACGCAAACACTTCGTAAATTAGTCCATGCCGTATTCATTTTCTTCTACCACGCACTTGGACCCTCATATACATATACGGAGTGTCTACATAAATTAAAATGAAAATTTCATTGCTATGAAGTCAACTATTCATTACTTTAATAAAATGTCACTCCCTATATAATACCCCCTTCATCTCTACCGTTGTCCCATTTTTCCATTTTTTGATGTTCCCCTATTATTGTCTAATACTATATTTGGTAACATTTGTGTACATCTGATTCATTCTTACTTTATTTCCACTTTATCTACTCATTATCAACCACATAATTCTACTTTTTTTTAAAATCACACCACTTTCTTCCCTTCCAATATTAGGAGGACCGAGGTAGTAGTATCCAAGTAACATGAAGTTTATAACTTAGCAATACTCCCTTTGTTGTTTTTTAATTTCAACATGTTGAGTTTTCCAATATTTTTGCACTTAATTGTTTCGTTTCTCCTAGCTTGTACCCCACACTAGAACTTGACGAAAAACTACCACGGTTCCACACACACAATTCACGCCTCCCTCTTGTGTTACTAACTGTTTCATCAATTATTGGTTCTTCTTTATGCTTGTCTATAAACCTAGTAATGTTCATTGAGTTAATTAGATCGAACACAATTCATTTTACGATCAACCATCTATCATCTTTCTTCTACTTTATCAAAACCTTCTCTATCCACTCGATCAATACAATACCGCCATTGATGATACAAATTTTTATATTATTAATTCGTCTCATTGCACTTCGACAACTTTTTCTTTTTCATATATCCTTAAACATATCTTCTTTGCTTTTAAATGAATTAATCTGTGCTTCTCTTTAGTTCTGATCTCACTCTTTTATACCAACTTTAATAAGCACACATTTTTATTTTTCTTATTTCGACCTTACTTAAAGTTGGTAGGAAAAAGTACGGAAAAGGTACCTGTGCTTAGCGCCGTTTTCAGATAAGGTCATGTGTTTCATTCTTTATCAAGAGGGTCACACCGTTAAATACGTTTGAAAAAGACCGTAAAAAGTAACTCCGATTTTCAAAAGTGCCTGAAAAATTAAAAGAAAAATAACGTAAGTTGTGCCTCAATAAGACGACCGCTAGACCATCTTTCTTTTTTTGTTTTCAGCCACCCTTGTCACCGGAAAGTACACCGAAAAGTGATATTAGCGAAATTGTTTTTAAAAAAATAATTCAAACATAACTGAAAAAACCAAAGGCGAAGGTGGTTTGAAGGTCATCTTGATGAGGCACACCTTTCGGTAATTTTCTTTTAATTTTTTGGGCACTTTTGAAAATCGGAGTTACTTTTAACGGTCTTTTTCAGACGTTTTTAACGGTGTGACCCTCTTGTGATAAAGGAATTCAAACATATGAACCACTTTGATAAAGAATGAAACACACCCTATCTGAAAACGGGCCCAATCACAAGTACATTATATTGTCCGTACTTTTCCCAAGTTGGTAATATCTAATAGGACGATTGTAACTTATTACTCTGTCCTATGTTCTTGGAAATTTTTACTTTGCACATCACTTTTTTGGATGATATTGAACTTTGCACCTCACCTTTTGGATGATATTCAACTTTGCACCTCACTTTAAAAAATCTTTGACTTTGCACCCCATCATATAACATTTTGTGGGAAAAAATTTGATTGGAGTGCAAAGTCAAAAGATTTTTAAGGAGAATGTGATGTAAAGTCAAAGTTTTTTTGGAGTTGGAGTGCAAAAGTTCAATATTGCCCAAAAAGTGGGATACAACGTCAAAATTCCGGCGCCGGAATTTTGACGTTGTACCCCACTTTTTGGGCAATATTGAACTTTTGCAAAAAAAAAACACGGGATTGACACGGAATTTTGGCACGGATTATCGATTTTTCGTGCCAAATAGCTCGTGCCAAGTGTTTTTGGCACGGATTTGACATAATCCCTGCCAAAATCCCTTCCAAATCCCTGCCAATCCCGTGTTTTTTTGGTAGGTGATCCCATAAACAATTTCTTTTATCTGTACGTAAATAGTTGTATTTCCCTTTAGTTTCCTGTAATTATATTACAACTTGATCCATATCAATCATTCAATACTTCATATATATATAGTCCTGTAGACATATACTTCATCAATAAAATATTGTTCAATCCTTCAATTCTACTATTTTTTCCATATTTTAGTTGGCTCAACACTCTATACATGGCCACAGGACTACATGTACTCCATTTTGTATAGGGGAGGATCTATGTTAGAGCTATGGTGGGCTGAAGCTCAGAGCAAAGTAAATAAAAAATTATTATTAAGGTATTATTTTTTAAAAATTCCATCCAGCCCACCTCAAAAATTTCTATGACCCAGTCGAATTTTTCAGTCCAACGCATAAAACAAAATCATAAAATCTAAAATCTGATCTAAATGTTATATGCATCGCTCTCACTTAATAATTGGCACCTAGTAGATATGTATAAGGGTTTGATTAATTGACATGTTTACAGTAACTTGTAAAGTGCTTGAGTATCTTCAAGGACATTGCTCAAAAGTGAATTTTCGGATAGAAGTTCATATATAGTATTGTACACTGCCACTTTCCATGTTTTGAAGTCGTGTTCTATTTACTTTTGATGCACAAAGTTATAAAAATAACGAGTATTCTCTATCAAGACCTTCAAAAAAATTGTTGGATATCTTGGTAACCATGAAACATGTTTCTACTACACAACTGATCATTCTTGGGGAATTGACAGAAAATGGACGAGAAGACTTTCTTGAAAAAGTAAAGGAGTTTTATGGTTGGTCATTGCCGAAAATAAAATATTGTTGAGCACCATTATCACTCTGATGTTTCCAATGAGGCAATGGACTTTGTATTGATGGAGTTGAGGATCCGGTTTAATGATAAATCAGTGGAACTACTTTCTTAAGTACTTCATTGGATCTCAGAAGTTCATACGAGTTATTTAATGTCGATGCTATTTGTACTCTTGCAAGTTCTATCCTGAAGATTTTAGTAGCCATGATATTTGTGCTTTGGAATTCGAGGCTTCGAGCTGCAACACTATGTTCATGATGTATTCATGATACAAAGTTTTCAAGTATCTACACTTGTTGAATTATAGGAGGAGTTGACTGAGAGCAGAAGATATGATTTATATTTTATGATGAGCAGATTGATTTGCCTAATATTGATCTTACTGTTCTCTTGCAACAGTAGAATGATAATTTTCTGCCATCAAACTTCTAATGACAAAACTTCACAACAAAATGGATGATGACTTTCTTGCTAATTGCATAACACTTTATATGGAAAAGACCTTACTCTTAGTATAAATGTAGACTCTATCGTTGACAATTTTTTCTCAAAGCCTCGTCGAGAACAAATTCAGTGTAGAACTCTTATATTTGATTTTTTGCTTATTTTGAAAATTTTCAATGTATTACTACCTCCGTCCCACTAAGATTGGGACGGAAGAAGGTGACACGATTAGAGCCACACAATCTTTACCAAATTTGATATGAGACAATCTTAGTGGGACTTCCCGAAAAGGTAAAATGGAACAATCTTGGCAGGACGGAGGGAGTATCAATTAAGAGTTTCAGCCCACCCCAACATGAAATCCTGGATCCGTCCCTGATTTTGTATAAACTATAAATTTTATGTTTTTTTAATTATTTAAAAATATTGAGGAAATGAGAAATTAAATAAATCAATGTAACTTATCTTGGACTATTAATGTTTGTCATGGTGATGGCAGAATTGCAGAGATTCAAGAGGAAAAGTACGTAGAGTTTAGATAACAGAATTGCAGAGATTCAAGAGGAAAAGTACGTAGAGTTTATTGAATAAGTGTGAAGTGTCAGTATTTGGTAAAGACATTTTATATTGAACGTGTCATGACTAACTGGTGTTTTGTACCGTTCAACTGCTCTCTCATTTTTTGTTGTACAACATAATTGACATTGATCATTTCAAACATGTAACTTCCTCTTTGAAAGTGTCTGAGTGATACATGTCATGGTACCCTAAATGCTTGACAACCACTATTGTGATCTCTTAATAACGTGCATGGGATAATTCTCGATCGGATAAATATAATTAATAAGATTCTTGAACATCATGAGCATACTTGTAAACCTAAGGTAGCTAAATTTCATGCTTTGCTTTAAATATTTTTCTTAATGAACAATAGTACCTCAAGAAAAACATGCAAGTAAAGAAAAAGGTAAAAGATGTTACGTTTGCTATGTACAATTTATGCTTTAATTGTCTCAACAGTAACTACTTATATATTGGGTGATGATCATTTATGATTTTCTAAATTAAAGCCTTTTGTTATAATTTCTTATTTGTATATAATACATGTATTTTATGAGATGCATCATAATCCTTTCTTAATTTCCTCATTTAATTTAATTAATAATTAATGGAGATTAGTACTGGACGGATTAATTGTATCCCCATCGTCCATTAATGCGGCTGTCGTTCTCTTAAATCTACCCTCTTCAACTTGTTCGCTCTATCATTTATTATTACACGCTAATCAACTTAACATTATTCTCTCGCCGAATAAGCTGACAATTTCAAACTACTTCTACAACTACTAGTATAATTTAATTAATTACTACCCTTGGTTCTTATTTTTGTCAATATAACATGCTCCGTAAAAGACAGACCAAAGCTCAGAACCATTAAAATAGGTCATTTAGTTTACTTGTGCGCGCAATTTTTATTAGATGAAGCATATATCAAAATCTAACAAGTCACATTGTTTCAAAATTTTGTTCTTACTAAAGAAAAGAAACAATCAATTTAATTACAATTGATTGTTCACTAGTTAGAATTGCTCAATGCCCGACCTACTCCAATTTCCAATCTTACTCGGGCAACTCCTTTCCGTAATCTTCAATGCGCAAATGTAATTAGAATTGTTCACATGCAGCTGCACGACCTATTCCAATTTTACTTGGGCAATTCTTATGAGATGAAATAAACAAAAAAAAAATCTTATGAGATGAAGCATATTTCAGAATACAAGTAGTCAGCTTGTTTAAAATTTTTGTTCTTAATTACTAAATCAAAGAAACAATCAAACTAATCAACAAATTAATTTAAATTGAAAGTGTAGAGTACCGATTGCTAAAATATTTCCCTTGAAATAGTGAAATTTGCTGGCCGCCTCACTCTTCCGTAGATAGCAGAAAAGAATATGTAGTATGAAATGTAACATTTGGGCTTGGCCCTTCTAGAACCGACCCTGAATGCATAAGTAGTGTAGAGTTTTCATCACATAATAATAATACTATAATTTGGAACATCTAAAACTATAATTATAAAATTATTTTATGAAAGGAGTAATGAAAGGAAATTTGGTGGTATTTCACAAAAAGAAAGAAAATTTGGTGGACGGTTGCATCAAGAGTAAAAGTAAAAAAAAAATCTAAATACTGAACTAAAACATATGCAAAGTGAACAAATAAGATCAGCTTTTATTTCAACATATGACTAATTCACTAGTAATTGCTCAAGTTTTATGCTTTAATGTAACTAAATAATACATTTTTTTGGAATAAAACATAGAAAAATTACACTAATATTACTCTCGAAAAAATGGTGGACAAAAATGTGACTTAATCACAAGTAGCCACTATAATTTTGTTCATAACAACTACATTATAGTTACTAACATACTCTCTCCATTCTATAATACATATCTCTCTTTCCATTTTGGGATGTTCTCTAATACATGTTTCTCTTTCAATTTTTTGAAAGTTTTTTCAAAAAATATATCTATATATCATCATTCCATTTTCTACTTTTTCATTCTTTTTCCTACTTTTTCATTTACACACATTTAACTTTTTTATATGTATACGAAAAAACTGTAAAACATAATTACACCTAGTCGTAAACTTTGTCTACATTTTAATCAAATAAGAGCAATTCTTTAAAAGTAAATACACAAGGGGAAAAACTAGCTATAGCCTATAGGGTTGAGTAGTTTTAAGTTTCACTAATACTCCGTAACTTTTTACTCCATTGACTTTGGTTTATACGTACGAAGTATATTCTCAAGTATATATACCGATCGAGTATGATATACTCAACTACACAACCTTTAGTAATCATCCCATACATCCACCGCAATCACACCGTTCCGCCGCCGATAAATTATAAGCAACATATATATCTAGCTTTTGCTGGCGGCTATATATGGAGATGCGGTGGTCGTCGCCGGAAGTAAAATCTCCGAGGAAGGAGATCCAAGGTCCCCGCCCAACGCCGCTCAAAGTACACAAAGACTCCCACAAGATAAGAAAGCCTCCTCCGGTGCCGCATCCGCCGCAGGCGGCGCCTCCCCGGCCGCCCGTTATCATCTATACTTTGTCCCCCAAGATTATCCATGCAAACCCTAGCGACTTCATGTCCCTAGTTCAGCGCCTCACCGGCTCACTCCCGGCCGAGCCGTCCTCCTCCTCCCAGGCGGCCTTCCAAGGCTATCTCACCGGCGGCGCGGTGTCTCCGGCGGCCTGCTTTGCTTCTTTGGAGAAAACCCGGACGACGCCGAAGGGTAGGGACCCGCAGCTGTCACGTGACGTGGAAGGGATGGTTGGGGGTGTAGAGATTAGCGGTGAGGTCGAAAGGAGCGGATACTTCCCCGCGGGGGTATTATCGCCAACTCCGGCTTCTTTCCCGCCTATTCCTCCCAGCTTTTTCTCGCCGCCGTCCGATCAAAACCATCTAGGGTTTTTCACAGATTTAATCAGTCCTGTGCTGCACAGTAGCAGATACCACCCAGAAACCAGCTTTTACATTTCTAGCCCTTCGATTCTCAATAATTTCATTTCGCCTCGGTTCATTTTCTCCCCAGGCTCTGCATCTCTTGAGCTTTTCAGTAATGACCTCTTTGACCTACCGGCAACCCACACCCTATAGCCGGAAAGTCTCGGGAATTTAAGGACAAGAGCGTTCATCGGGGAAGTCAACGGTGACTTTTCTACCAATGGTTTGATGTAATATAAAATCAGCAGAATTGTAAATTTAAAATGTAACGGGTCCGAATGAATCCCTTTCCCGTCCTAATTTATTGCGAGGAATTGTAATGGCTGGCCGGCTATTCTGGTTGAGCAACTTTAGTTAAGCATTCATGTTGTATGTAGTACATAATATGGAGTATTTCTTTTTCTTTCCAATAAATTGAATTTTAAGCTGCTATTAGCCGGGACTAAGAGTAGCCATATATAGTTTTTTTTGGATGAGTAGTACTAAAGTATTTGAATTGTGATAGGGAAGAAGATCAGGATGAAATCATCTTACTCATAATGTGAGATTACAAAGTATTTATACAGTGTAGTAGCTCAACAAACTCACAGAATCTAACACAAGCCCGTAACTTACTATAACAGTACTAACAGTCTATTTAATACGGTTAACATTCCCCCTCAAACTGTTTTGGAAAATCAATCATACTCAGTTTGTTTCTAAACTCAAATGTTAATAGAGGCTTGATCAGCTTGCTTCAATGTGACTTTCTCTCGTACAAAGAATAGGTCAAGCTCCATATGTTTGATATGAGAGTGGAGTGCAGGATTATGTGCAAGCTGAACTGTACTCAGGTTGTCACAGTAGATCATGGGATCAAGGAAAGGAACTTGAAGTTCTTTGAGCAGGAATTGAATCCACAAAATTTTTGAAGTTGTGTCTGCTAGGCTTTTGTATTCAGCTTCTGCTGAGGATATGGCCACCCTTAATTAGTTGTTTTCTGGACCACCAAGAGATAATATTGGACCCCAGAAAGATACATGACCCAGCTGTAGATTTCTCGTCTCACTACAAACAAACTGCCATTTACCAACAGTAAGAAAACTGTTGGTATAAATACATAAACTGTTGGAATAGACATCAATTGGCTATACCAACGGAAACGAATGCAATTCCCACAGAAATTTGGGTGCTGGTATACGTTCTGTCGCTATAGACCAAAACCAACACATTTATTGCCCGTCGGAATAGCTCATTAAATTGTACCAACACTACACTAACCGTTAGTAATCGTATTTACTGTTGGTATACATTTTAACCAATTTTACTTAGCTTTATGCTATAGCAACACTTCATATGGCGTTGGTATTGCTCTTATTGTATTTAAAAACAATTAAATTTTAATTCATATTCAAAATACTCAAACATACATTCAAAATAGAATTAAATATTGAGGTCTAAGAGATCTAAAATTAAAACATTATTTCGAATACGATTCAAAAGTACTAATTAATCATTCAGAAATTGCCCTAAATAGTAGCAAAAACGTTTTGAAATTCCAAAATAGGAGTATCATGTTTTTTATTCCCTGAATATGAGTAATCTTCCAAGTTTGGAAACAAATCTTCCAAGTTTGGAAAAAAATGCCATGTTAAAAGCCTTGTAATGCCAAACTTGGCAGAAATTTACTCCTATTTAGGAAATAAAAACATGATACTCCTATTTTGGAATTTCAAAACATTTTTACTCCTATTTAGGGAATTTTCTCTTAATCATTTTAATAAAGTGAATAACAATCATACTAAACAAAGAAATGCAATATCAAGTCATACTATCATTGACTACCATATGACTACATCCAAGTATAACATAATTATTTGTTTGAAGCAAAGCAAGTTCCATTTTTGTCCAAAAGTTTCTTTATCTTTCAACACTTGAAAGACTAAATCTTGATACCTGAAATTTTAAAAAAATCACAATGTTTACCAAATGAATAATAAACTATAAGAAAGATTTTCATATAGATGAAAAGTACAGATGAATTAAACCATCAAAAGAAAGAAATATAAAAAGAGAAATACATCAGTAAACCTTGAACTTCAATACATTCAAATTGTGAACTAGTAATAAGAAGTAATTTCATATTATGTTCACACATCAAACTAATAACCAATTTTCCATCATTTGCAATGGAACACAATAAGCTGGATTGTATCTGTGATAACATATGAGGGCACAATGACAATTCTTGCCACAAACTTGACAAGTAATTGGGTTGCGACCACCATTACGAGAACCTCTGCCTCTGTAAGAGCCTCCTCTACCTCTACCTCTGTAAGACGGAGTGCCACCCGAGTCATCAAACTGAGCCACTTGGGCTGAAGCATCACCTGAAGGATTGTGAGGTTCATCATCATTGGTCTGTGAGGAATCTTCAACTCGTGCAACATTGGCTAAGAATAATGTCTACTGAGATGAGTCACGAAGTTTCTTCAGGCGTAATTCCTTCGCCTACGTAAAATATAGTTTTATTAAAAATAAAAATTTTAGGAAAACTTCAAGTTTTACGGAAACTCGGTTTTATATACGAAAAACTGATTTTTACGAAAACTTTGATAAACAAAAAATTCATCTTTTACAAAGTCTGATGAATAAACTAAATTATTCGATGAAGAACCACCAATACTCGGTTACTTAGGTTTCGGTGTATAGAACGTGATGAGTTACACTTATAATAAAAGAAAATTAAAATGATTAAAATTATCTTACATGGGTTATGTTTAGTAATTCTAGGTAGCGCATAAAGCAATTCTTTATTTGGATACATAAGGCACGTTTGTTAAAACTAAACTTGACTGAATCGGAACAATTTGTTGAAATTGTTAATTTCTAGCTGAAATGACTGCATTGGTTAAATCATTGAAATATTATACTCCCTCCATCCCGTAATTAACTTCCCACTTCAATTTGACACATATTAAGAAAATAATGTTACTAAGGGTAAATTTTACTGTTTTGACACTGTTTTGCATTGTTTTGCAATGTTTTGATGTAGGCAATTTGCCAAATAAGGAAGTGGGAATAAGTGGGAGTTAATTTCGGTACTGCCCAAAAAGGAAAGTGGGAAATTAGTTTCGGAACGGGCGGAGTATTTTAAAATGTACCTTGTTAATAACTTTAAGAAAAAATATATGAGAAATAGCTAAATGCTCTATAGTAAGTTAACCCAGAATATTACCCCACGTGAATGATTTTTGAAAATTTCACAATTCTGCGGGAAAAATCAAATCTACGATTTTTGGTTAAAAAAGGCTGATAAGCTAAAAACAAGTTGCCAAACGGGTTCATAGGTTCGGGCTATGTTTGGGATTTCGAGATATATGTGGAGGCTAATGTCTGAATTAAGATTTATTGTTTGAGCTAATGACTATTGTCTTGACTTGAATTTTGAAATGTTGCATCCGAACTATTAGTTGAACAAGGTAAATATGTTTGATAAAAAAAAGGTGAAAAACGTCCATATAATATGACCTGACCAGATCATATCATACCAAATAAAATCAGATTCGATCATAATAGACTAATTAGGCAAAAAACAGTCAATTTTAAAACATTTTAATGGAGTTCTCCCTAAAATTTAGAACCATATATTAAATTAGAATTCAAAAAATATCTTGAAATTGTTCATGTGTAAAATTTGGAGTTAATTAGCTTATTATAGAGTTAATCACAATTCAAGCAGAATTGTGATAGGCATAGAAAACTAAACTATCTTATTATAGAGTTAATCTTTCATATTTTGAAAATATTTAAATTTTTATTTAATCACCAAAATTGAGACTATGGCACATGATTTGGTACTAAAATATAAAAATCGATTAGGGGCAAAGCAGATATTTAAAATCGATTATTTAATTACTTTAATTAATTTAGTGGTTGTGAATAATCGTTCCGTGGCTATATATAGAATGACTCTTTTGTTTTTGGGGAATTCTATTCACAAACACACTTTTACTAAATACAGCCACATATTTTGCATAGTTCCTATTATGTCCTTAATAATACTCAACTTAATACAGCCTCCCTCGTAGGTAAATCACGTATGTGCATCGCAGAGAAGACGTCCGTGTATCGGAAAGAAGGAAACAATACAAATAGTTACAGAGTAGTTTCTCTTGTCTGCCATAGCTAGCGAAGGAAGCTTTTCCGGTGGTTAACTCTCACCAAACTCTCTGCAATTTATAAGCACATATACTCAAGTTGATCGAGAGAGAGCTCAATCATCTTTTACATATATGCTTTCTTCTACTGCTCTTCTTATTTAATTTATTACCTTTTGACCCTATGCACATCACACGCAGAAGCTCTAAGGTTTGATCCAGAACACTCATTGTTAGTACACACATATTTATGCTCTTTTTTTTGCTGAGAAAAGTAAGCAACACCGGCTAGAAGATACGAGTAACACTGAAGCTCCTGGCGGGTGTCTTGGGGAAGCCGAAAAAGTAATCAGAAATCAAATCCGGGAAACAGAAGTAAATTTTGGGGAAGAAGTAGAATTCATGGGCTGTTGCGGAAGCGGATAAGTTGAGATTAGGGACCGGTGTCTTCTTCTGGGCGAAGATGATAAAAATTGTGGTGAGCTTCTCAATCCTTCAATTTTGTCAACAACGTCCACTGGATAATAAGCTTAAGAATTCAAGTAACGTGAGATAATTGTTCATCTTTCTCTTATTCAAGATTCCCTTGGGAGACGTAGCCTACGAGAGCCTGTATTAAATTGGATACTTAGATAGTAAGGATATAATAGGAATTATGAAAAACATGTGACTCTATTTAGTAAAAAGGTGGTTGTGAATAGAATTACCCTTTGTTTTTTGGAAATTCAAGTTTAAAATATCCAATCGGTTGTTCCTGTCCGGTCTTGTCTTGACCCAATGCTCACGCCTTTTAACATATGGACCTCACATTCTACAAACGGACTAAAGCCCAATTTCTAAATTGTTTCTTCAATTATTACGACGAATCTAAAATGAAGCATCCAAAACCCATGATTTCGCCAGCTTCCCCGCTCTTGGCTTCCAATTCAACAAATTGCAGTTCTTCCATATACATCGTCACTCGGCAGGTATATCTTTTTCTACTGTGGATTTTATGGAGTTGTAGGCAATTTGCAGAATCTGTCATATTCTAGTAGAATTGTTTCCCAGAATTCAGACCTTGTTTCAAACCTCCTCCCCAGTCCAGACCTCCAAACCTCCTCCATCGTCGGTCTTCCCTATCTTGTGCCGCCTGTGCGGCTGTGACTCTGTTGCAGACTCGCAGGAGTCGCAGCGACAATCAGTCTTCCCTGTCCTGTGCGGCAACATGCCTACCCCTCCGCCTCCACGCCTCGCGTAAGTCGCAGCATCCGAAGTAGTCCTCCTACAGATTCCGATGAATTCCTAGGGGATTGGTGAGATTGTGGGTTGGATATTTCCTTCACATTTTAGCCCAAAAATCCTTTCAAATCCTTAGAAATCCAAGACATAGAAAAGCCATGGAATTGTTGAGGATATGAGATTTAGAAGGATTGAATTGAATTCCATGTTGAATTATAATTAGGGACACCCCTATGTTTCTTCTTCCGCCTTCACTGCTTTAACTTCAAATCTCATAAATTATCCAGATATGAAACACAATTAGATGTCTTTATAGTTAAAAAAATAGATGGTAGTAACTCCAAATCTGAACAATAATCTACGGATTAGCCCTATAATTTCGATTAAGATATGTATATAACACCACTCTCATAAATCTTATTTCCATGTCTGTTAAGTATTCTGTATTTTCTTTGTTATAATTTTTTAGTTACACAAATTTATATACTTTATCTACAACATATGATTTGGCTGTATAATTGTTGTTGTTTTGCAATTTTATCATTTTGCAATTTTGTAATTAGAAGCATCCATAACATTAGGACTAAAACATTTTTCCTGAACTTCAATCTGTTATATTGAGAAATCTGCATTTATGCCAGTTATTTTATTGCTTAGGCAAAATAAAATTTCATGTAGAGATGCTGGAGCAGCTGGATTGTAGGTAAGGAGAAGTAAACATCTTCAGTTCAATTATATAATATACATGACTCCCAAAATGATATACATGACTTGTTTTCAGCCCTCTATTATTCAGTGAGATAAATTTCAAAAAGCCTTGAATTTGTTATATGGAAGTATGGAACCAAAAAAGAACTATCGTTATAGTTATAGTTATAGTTAGCAGTGGTCCTTTGTATTACTCTTTGCACATCTCCCACGCTGTACTTCTTATTGCAAAGAACTAAATTATCTAAAGTCTAAACATTAAAGAAAATTATAAAAAAATGGGCAGAATCCAGCAGATGCTTTAGCAAAGAAACCTGTGAGACCCTCAAGGTAAGGCCCACACCTGCCTTTTCCCCTTACATAGTGGCAGAGTCTACACTTATCTTTGTTACTCTCTCCAGTCAATTTTGGTGAGAAAATTGCAAAGCAAACTTCATTAATATATTGAGAGAGATTTTCATACCTTATATACCAATCAACTTCAAGAATTAGGTTTTGCTTATGTAGAAATGGTGGGTGAAGAGAAAGAAAGCAATGGATTTGGTGGTAGCAGCTGTATAAGACTTATGGTAAACAATAGTCAGGCAATGAAGTCTGCCAGTGCTTCTGGCATTGAAATTGCAAATGCTAGTGGGAGATCTGCAGACGCTTCTGGAAATTGTTTAAGAACCTACAAGAGACGAAAGGGATTAAAAGCAGAAGGAAAGGCTTCAGTGGATTCAGCTGATCAAGTTGGTCTTAAGGTCAGCGGACATTTGCTGTTCTCTACATTCTCTGCATCAACTTTCTGTTATCTATTTCATTATTATTCGTATAGATATTAGGCTGATTAAGGACTTGATCATGCAAGACTTTGAATTCAAAACCAATACTACATTAAGAGGAACTGAAATGAGTATATGAGTAATATGTAAATGCAAACATAAATGATCAAGCCACACTCCAGCTAATCAAACCAAGTATCTAACTACCATGTGGGCAAAGCTGACTAATATAAGCTGAATCCGGCTGAATTTGCTGTCTTGGCTGATGGCTCACAATCCTTACATATGTATTGTGTGGTAGACTTAGTGCTCCTTCACGATGGGGCATATGTGTCATGAGGACTACCAAGTTCAGATTACAGTTACAAACTCCAGAAAGAATTATTTGTTCTTGGTATGCATCCCGCCTCCAAGCTAAATAGGCATTTCTCTTGACCTGTCAGACTGTCACATAGACAGAATTAAACATTTTTGTAGAGGATAAAGTGAAGATAGTTTTCGATTTTTCTTCTTTAGTATACTTCAAGACTCTGTTAGCCGACTCCAGACTCTTTTGGGACTAAGGCTTGGATGTTGTTGTTGTTGTTGTAATATACTTCAAGACTCAATGAGATGCTTCTGATGAGATTAAGTCAGAATGCGTACCATTTTTTTGAGTAGCTCCTTGTCTAATATCCAAGTAGAAGTAGTACATACTGTATCATTCAGATCGTGGCAAACAAAAGTAATTATGGTGTATATTGAAGAGAGGTCAACAAAAATGCTTTAGGCCAATCTAGGTTTAGTAAATGTGGTTTGGATAAACTTAGGTCTGAGTAAAACTACTTGTGTGAGAGAAAAACATGCAAACTACTTTTACTGTAGACAAATGAAAGGAAATCATTTTTGGGCAGCCTTAAATGTTAATCCAGAAATGCAATAAATCTGGTCACATCTCCAAAATTTGAAGTGTTGTCACTGATTTGGACATTTTTGGGGTTGAAGGAGGGTCTATAGACCTTATGTAATTTGTACTACTCGAAGTGAGTCCTACAAAAGACATTTCATTTTTTTTGGGAAGACAAAAGGCATTACATTTTTAGTCTCAACATGATGAGCACTTCTCCACTGGACTATAGCTCCTCCTTCACCTTAGCTAATACTCCCTCCGTCCCCTTATTATTGTCCCGGTTCCTATTCACTTAGTCAACACAAATCATTCTTAGTTTCTTACTTTATATATAAAAAATTTATCAAATTTGATTCAGGTTTTTGCGACTTTGTAAAGCTTTTAATGTAGTTTTTGAATATGTAAAATTTTTTTCCAAAAAATAATTTGAGTGTGGACAGGGATCCATTTGCTTTATCGTCGGTCAAACATCGTAAACCGTAAAGGGACAATAAAAAGGGGACGGAGGTAGTATCAAAGAGGATAGCCATATTATTTTATATCACTTGCCACTTGTATTCCACAATATACATTTATCAATTTAAGTAGAATATGAACTGAAAATCCAAGAAAGCACCAGGGAATTACACAATTCCCAGGAGAAAAACTGTTCCGTCACATTGAGATGTGGTGCGTTCTTATTAAGATTATATCATAGCTATACAAGTATGAGGTATTCCACAATATTCAATTTAATTATTTAAGGGGAATATGAAGTATAAACTGAACCCAAGAAAGCATTAAATTATTACACGGGAAGAAATGAAAAAAAAAACAGTTCGGTCCTATTGAGATGTGATGCTTTCTTATTAAGAGTATGACATTATATATTTATATGTTGTAGTGTAACCACAACCAAGGTTTAGAAGGGCTAGTTCAGGTATCAATGCAGTTTGTTCCGGAGACGCGAGGCGTAAGAATTGAGGCGTAAGAATTGAGGCGTATTGAGGTGTAAGCTTCAAAATGTACCAACAAATAAAACATAAAATAGTTAAACTAGTAATAAACAACTAAAGAAATGCATAATTATAATTATGAGTCTTAAAAGACTGAAACACAAACACAGATATGAACACAAGCCCTTCATCATCTGTTGGCAAATCATCTACCAAAAGATTTCCTCATTACCCTCATCATTGGTTTGGGATATTTAAGGTATCTATCTTTCAGTCTTTTTGTAAAACCTTGACCATTCTAGGGAAACATGAGTACATGACCAACAACTCAGTACAAGAAGGAGAGAGAAGGAAAAGAAGGGAAGGTGAGGAGATGAAAAATGAGAAGAGATGTAGAAAAAGAGGAGGAGTGAAGAGAAGGGGATGAAGTAGAAAAGAGTTAGAGAGGAGAAGAGAAGTTACCTAGAAGAATAGAGTGTTCGTAACAAGTTGTCGACTTCTTTGGGTAGGAGTACGAAAATTTCTGTATGCAGAAGTAAAACATTTTAAAGATTAATGAATACTTTAAATGAAACAAGACTTGTTAGGGATTTAGTGTGGACTATGGACACATGTTTAATGTATGGACCTTCTATTAAATAAAATACACTACGCCTTTCCTATGTTACAATCCATTAAAAAAATAGAACAAACTCAACAAAGGAAGTTGCGCATCAGAAAACACCTCAAGGCGTGCCGCTCACCTCAATGAGTACGCAGATACGCCTTAACTTTTGAGGTGTAAGTCGCTTGATGCGCGAAAAAAATCTAATCCCTGATACCTTCTTTGAACGCCTCACCTTGAGGCGCACCTCAAAACCCGCCCCGTATGCCCCACAACTTCATCACACTATAAGTAAAAGAGAATTTACCCAAAATAGGACTAAAAAGGTTTGGAAATTCCAAAATAGGACTGACATGTTTTTATTTTCAAAATAGGACTATTTACTGCCATGTTTTGGCAGTACCAGACTTCAAACATGGCACTATTTTCCAAACTTGGCAGTAATTACTCCTATTTTGGGAATAAAAAACATGTACGTCCTATTTTGGAATTTTCAAACTGTTTTAGTCCTATTTCGGGAACTTTCCCTAAGTAAAAAGATGTCATACAATGAATATGATTCTCTGGAGTGCTTCCTGCTATGCTGTAATTTGGGAAGCATCATAATTTATACAATGTTGTTTTTGTCTATAGTCTATGCTATTGTCTTACAATGTTTGCCATTGTGCCTGCTGTTATTGTCTTATTGATTTCCTTCATGCTTCCTATCCATGTGAAATTAATGGTGCATTATTGTATAGATTTTGAAGGTTATTTTTTGCTGATTTTTATGCTTATTTCTGTAGATTTGTACCACTTTGGCCTTTTTCTAACCACTGCTTTTTTGTCAATGCTTCATTCGTTTGATCATTTTTGAATATATTTACTGCAGCCAGTGGACAGGAATTCTCATTCACAAACTAGTGTTGCTCAGGGGGGATCAAATGACCATTTGAATGAGCCCATTAATCTCTCTAAAATCAGATTGAGGAATGTTGTTCTAGAGCAGATTTACCTATCATTGGAGAGTGAAAGTGGCTTGAAAAAATGCATAAGAGAGGCTTTAGTTTCACATGCTGACACTGAATGTGCAACTTCAGTCAAGGTATTTCAGTTTGATGTTCAATTAGATCATCACAACTTCTTTCGATCTTTTCAGTATTTTGTTTGTTATGCAAGGAATCCGTTAATTGCTGCAATGATGACACAAAGTGCACTCTTCCATCAAACTCGATGACTTCTGATGTCCTGGCTAATGGGAATGTGGACACGCCATCCACTGGATTAGTAAAGGGACCAGATCATTGCACAACTAGTCAGCTCTGCCAGCGCTTGTTTTCAGATATTATCTTATCCGAAGATTTTTCTCAATTATGCCACATGATTTTTGAGAACTTTGAAGGAACAAAGGCTGATAAGTTTCTCCATATTGGCACTATGCATTCAAAGATGAAAGATGGACTGTATGAAGATTCTCCCATGTCATTTTACTCTGATATTCAAGAGGTGCGACTTTGAGTTCCCTAGATGAGGCTTTTTCCATGCATTTAAGATCATTCTGTGGGAGTGCTATACTGTGAGGCACATAAATAGGTTAGATGCTAGAAATTGAGGATTATGGGCTTAGAATCCTTAGATGGACTCTTTTGCTGCACTGGACCATCACAATATCTTTAAAACATATGGTGTTTTGGCAATATGACACTTGATTCATCTTTTAAAACTTTATAGTAGTGTGTCAATGGCCATTTGAATTGCTTTTTTAAACTTTTTTTAACTTCCAAAATCCAAACAGTTTATTCTACATGCTAATATTTGACTGTCATCTCACGATTGTGATAATTTTAATCGGTCCTTGGGATGCTTCTATCCCCAAATTTGAAGAAGTTTGAGAAACTAGTTTCTGATGTCTTTCAGTCTTTATTTAAAATGTTGGTCACTTCACTGCATGTAGCCTGATACATATATTGATATTGTTATAAATAAATGGATGTGTCCTAGATAGCAATTTGCACTTGTTCATCCTCAAATCATATTTTGTGTCTCATATATTGCTATTTACCTTGTTAATAATAATTTATAGAAATGCTGCAGACACGTTTCTGTCAAATTTTGAAAGAGAATACTTTTCGCATTTATAGTTTTGTTACTTTCCATTTGCCTAGATAATTGATATGAATGATCATGCTCTTGATCTCTTGGTACAATATCTACTGGTTATGTTTTAGGGGAGGTGGATTCATGGAGATGTCTGAAAAAATTGTGGATGCATGGTAGTTATAGGTAGTCATACTTAACAAGGAAGAAATCTATTAGGATTAATTAGGGACTTAGGGTTCCCTGCATTTGCTTCTACCAGACTGTGAGAGGATGCTATGTTTTTAAATGTTAGGGTTCTGTTGTCCTATGGTAATGGGGTTATTATTTTAATACGATTATGTGATATTCTTGTGCATTCTTTTAAGAATACGTGGGCTTGTCATTTATTTCTGGTTAAACTTTTGTGTGTACTGTTTTTGATTTGGTTGCTCAATGCATGTATGATACATTGATTTGACAATTTTCAAGTTTTTTTTGTTAATGAGCCTTTTAAAACATGTTCATGTGTGCTTAGTGCGCAGGAAAAGGGAACTGGATTTATCAATTACTATGAACATTGCAGTCCAAAATTTATGTTGACAGATCTTTTGAAGTAGGGAATGGCTGTGCATGCTTAATTAGCAGTCTTTATTTCACTTGAAAATATTATTTCACTTTGTGTTAAGAGTTTATGCTCAGGATAATTTAAACTTGCAAATCACTGATTTCGCTGCTCACTTGCAGATGTGGTCAAAGCTTCATAAGGTTGGAAGTGAATTACTAGCTATTTCAAGGAGTCTTTCAAACAAATCTACCTTTTGTTTCCGGTCTCAGGTACATGAATTGCAACTGCTCCTAAATCGTGCTATCTTTGATCAATCTCTCTCTGTGTGTGGTCATGCTCATATATACTTTCCACTCGTATGTGCTTCATTTGTTTCACTTTTGGTCTAACTTGTGTGATCTGAGATTGCTAATCATCTGATCATCTCTTATGGTGCAATGGAGCACAAATATAACAACTATCATAAATCATTGTTGTCTCATGATATCTTCCATGGAAGTGAAAATATGCCATGATCACAACAGTTTTGGATTTTCTTGTCATTACTAAAATTGGCTACCTATGTCGGCATCTCGCTTAATCAACAGCCTAACACACACCTATATTGCACTAGTTACATCTCTCCCCCTTCTAGCCTTTTTTGTCTCAGGGAAGAAATAGAGAATAGAGAAATGGGTGAAAAGTAGATGTAGAAGAGAGAGACATAGTAGAAAAACTGGGTAGATTTTGAGATTGGTTGTAAGGAGGGAAATGAAGAAGAAATGCGTAGAAATTAGGAGATTTATTCCTTCCAAAAGAAGGCATAAAGAGCGGTCTATTTATGGTGTTGACATCTGAGTTTGACTATTTATGAAGTTTGTAGTTCACTAGTTCTAACTTCAAGCTCTGAGCACCATATGGTTTCAGATCCACTGCAATAGGTTTAACATAGTTCACAAGATATTATATTTGAATCTTTGCATGATTGAAATAGTAGTTATTTGAAGATATTTACAGCTCCTAGTACTAACTTGTATTTTGTTATAAATTTTCAGTTTGTTACAGAGGAACTTGGCACGAATTGCCAAGCAGACAGTCTGAAGCCAAGGACCTGCAAGCAATGTGGAGAGACTGCACATGGAACCGATTCCTTAGTTTGTGATACATGCGAGCAGATATACCATGTTTCCTGCATCCACCCTGTTGTTAAAGAAATCCCATATGCAAAGAACTGGTATTGCGCCAAGTGTACCAAAAAGGATATTGAACACGCCAACTGTGTAGTTTGTGAAAGACTCAGTGCCTCTAAAGAAGAACCCCATGACGATGAGCTTATGAAATTAGAAAAGCAGATTGAGATGGAGAGCTCAAATGGCTTAATGGACGACGACAATGACAACGAACATGTCCAATATTTTGACGAAGAGCCCATATGCAATGTCTGTAAAACAGAGGCAAAGCATGGTGGTGAGAGCTTAAAAATGTGTAGTCACAAATTCTGCCCTCACAAATTTTACCATGAGAGATGCCTGAGTTGGGAGGAGTTGTGTTATCATGGTCCCATATGGTATTGTCCGTCTTGTCTTTGTAGAAGATGTCGCAAAGATTGTGATGACACCGAAATTGTTCTGTGTGATGGATGTGACCATGCATACCATATGTACTGCATGAGACCCCCAAAGTCTTCGGTTCCAACTGGAAAATGGTTCTGTGAAAAATGTGAAGCTGGTATACAGCGCATATCCAAGGTGAAAAGGTCATATGAGAAAATTGCAAAGAGATTGAAAGAGAGAGATCAGGCGTGTGGAGTGTTACACAAGGAAAAAGGTAACGGTGAGGCTTTATATAAGTCTGGCGGTGGTGGTGTAGACATGCTACTCAATGCTGCTAAAACTCTTAACTATGAGGAGAATTTGGCTGTCACCGGGGAAGAAGGTTGACAGAAGCCAGTTAGTTTCGGCTAAACAAAGACTGGTGTTTTTGGAACATTGTAAACTGGGCACATGGTGCTTTCTTTGTATTAGGGGGTATATATGCATACAAGGGAAATCAGACCTGTACTACTACTAATAGCTCAAGTTTTAACTTGTAGCCTTCATTTTTTTGTACCATGCAAATTGATTGTATAACTGACCGACTGACTGAGCCAGGCTCTAGCAAACCATCCCTGAATTGGTTCAGGTTTCATGTTCTGTATTCTTTTTGGTAATGAAATAACTGATGATTGTGAATTGTGACTTGTGCTTGAGAACACAGTTTTGAAGTTGAAGTCTAATGCAGAATTGCAATTTAAGGTTGATCATGATATGTCCCCCTCCCCACAAAACATATGCTGGCTAGGTTGAATTGTTGAAATGAAAGATTATTTGGCAATTACTCTGTGTCTCTGTATTGTTAGTTTTTTTCGTACATTTTTCTGAGTTTCAAAATATTATCACCGATTACTGTTTTACCACTTTCTTGGGTATTCCTTCCCACTTTCTTGGAATCATCAGATGTTAGTCTTTTAAGATGTTTTTCTGTTGGATTATAATTTTCTGGTCTGATTTGGCTTCTTTAACTCTAGTCTAGTCTGAAATGGTTTGGTAGATGTCTTTTTCATGTGCACTTTACAATTGTCGAAGTCTGTTCTGGGATTGAAATTAGTCCCATTGAAAACATCCTTATAGAGTAGAGGTTTGCCTGGTTATATAATCCTCAAGCAAACCGTTTCAGCCGCTTAGAAGTGCCTATGTTAGTGATGTTTTTCCAAAACAATATAATGTTCGGTTTGAAGAGCACACGGATCAAAGATGCAATAAATCTCCCATTCAAAATATACAATCAAGGAATAGTTATTTTGCAGTCCCAATTACAATTACCACCATAAACAAGTAAAATACAATGCCATGCAATTCATGATTCATGTCTTCAATCCATAATCTGTAGGCCTTTTAGAATAGTACAATATACTACAGCATAATATGGCTGTTCTAGATGGGGATATCGGTGGGGTAATCCTTAGGGTGTCTCATGACAGTGTCTCTTAATGATTTTTCTTGTTCTTTAAGGTTTGAAGGCAGATGGTCATAAACATCAGTAAACAAATTTGACAGTGAAGGTTTCTCCATCCTCTCTGCTTCTTGAATTGCTTGTAAAACCTGAACTCTGGTATCCCGGCGAAGTTGAGTTTCCTTCTCATCACTCCACCATCCCTTCTTCTGTATCCATTTTCGGAACCTTGCCACGGGGCTTCGTGTTGTCTTCCAGTGCTCTATTTCTTGTGTTGGGCGGTACTTGGTGGAATCATCAGATGTTGAATGGTGAGATACACGATACGTTAGGGCCTAGATAAGGTGTTTGATTTATTACAACATCAGAGTGGAAACAATACACACACACAAACAGTTATACTACCTCCATCACTCCATCTCTAAAAGTTCTTATAATGTCCTTGTGATATGTGATTGTGAGTACTTAATAGCATTAGGCAGGGATATCACACATGGATGGTAAAGTAAGACTTATTTTAACCAAAGGAAAAAATCCAAAAAGAAAAACATAGTTTTATTTTAGGATGGAGTAAAATGTTTTGTATGAAGTCAATATGCCATTTCTAGTGAAGTGATAGCCTCTTATTTAGAGCAGTTATGTTGATGATGAAGAAAAGTCTATTTGGTAGCCAAAAGCAGCGCCTATAGTAGCGCAATCACAAGCACCTTTTGATTTACTTGTTTGGTTGAAGTGGATTTATCGAACATATTTGCTTTTAAAATTCAGCAAATTAAGCTATGTGAGCCAAAAAGACATTTCCAAATAGCTTTTTAATGAATACCTCAACAAGTATGGGGGCTTGTTGTTTGATGGCCATTTCACGAGCAACACGGATGGCATGGTAGACTGCAAGAGCGTCATTTCCATCAACACGAATACTTTTAATCCCATAACCTTTTCCTTTACTCACAATTCCATCACCTATGTACGCAATAAACACACTCATTTAGTGGCCAAACTAATTGAAAAAAGTGAGCTAGCAAAAGCTGCTTTAGTATTTCTTGTATATTATGTAGTGTTACTTCGGAATTGTTCAGCGAGAGGAGTGCTAATGGCCCATCCATTGTTACGACATATGAACACCACAGGTGCTTCCATAACCGCTGCAAAATTTAAGCCAGCATGGAAATCTCCCTCACTTGTGGTTCCATCTCCAAAATAAGTCACTACACAAGCGTCTTTACCCTCCATTTTCAGCGAATACGCTGCTCCTGCCGCTTGAGGTATCTGTGTCCTATGGAAAGATATAGGAGTTTAGCTTTACTTCATCATTATTGTTTTTTTTCACATAACGTTCATTTTTTATCATAGAAAAAGACTGAACTCTTACGCAAGAGGGGAAGAAATGGTGAAGATATTGTGCTTGTTGGAACCATAGTGAATGGGCATTTGCCTGCCTTTCCCGTAGTCATACTTATTCCCAAAGCATTGGTTTGCCATTTCTTGCAGGGTGAAGTCTCTCCAGAACAGAACCCCTAGTTCCCGGTACTATATATATTCCGTATGATAAAAAATTGGATGTTAGATATGAACTAATTAAAGGATCATGGCTTTTTAAATTACTCGTACAGCAAAACCATTTATCAAAAAGTATGTCTCACATCGCCTGGTTATAAAATAAAAAACAATATAAAAGGCATTGATTTGTCACTCATATCAGATTGATCTTTCAAGATGTAACATCTATATATATTAACACACACAAAAAGTGCAGTACTAGTAAGTAGTAATGAACCTGAAGCATTAAAATGTCTTGGGGGGAGAGGGCAGCCGCAGATCCTATGCTGACAGCTTCTTCTCCATAGGAGGTTAAGTAGAAGGACAATCTCCCCTGCCTTTGCGCTTCATAAAATATGGTGTCCGTTGTTTCAACACTCACCATTGTACTATACATCTTCACTGCCTTTTCTTCTTTCACCTTTTAGAAAAAAGGTGAATCTATTCAGAATGTGAGTTGAATTAACTGATTTATCTTTAAACATCTTTATTATGGTATGATCCAAGTCGATGTATAGTGGTGACCCAAACCAATTCTAAACTTATATTCACTTTCCTTCATTAAAAGTTCATATTATCTCTCCCACATTCCATTTTTAGCCATTTTTTTACTTTTTGGATTTTGTCATATTTTTCATTTCTTTTTTACACAATACACAGCAATACAATTTTAATCTTAATTTAACTGAAAAAACTTCTGAAACACGCCTAATGGAAAATCTAACCATTTAAGATGGGTTTTTTAAAACTAATTTAAAGTTGAATTGAATAATAAAAACTTTGAGTTTTACCTGCTTATTAAGAGTGGTTGAAAAAGAAAAGAGGGGCCGGTTGAAGTGTGGTAGAAAGGGTATGAAATCATAAGAAACACTTCTTTTTTCCTTACTAAATAAGTATTCAGATAAAAAAGAAAAATTTGCGTAAAAAATAAAAGATAAAAAAGAAAAACATGAATATTATTTCGGTGGAGTAACTAGCTACCTGATCCAATGCGGTGCCGGCGGGCAAGAGATTGCCGTCATCATCCAGAACACGAAAACAGGGGATCCTCCCATCTTCATCAATAGCTCCAGTAATAAACTTCATCTTCGTAGTGAAAGGCACCTTCCCGCCTGGGAAATCCAATGCCTGCTCATTTAAAAATCATTTCAAAGCTAATTTCTCGTAAATGTTTTCTGCCAGATCAATTGCACATATATAGATCAATCAATGTGTATGGCGGCGCGTGTAAACAGTACTAAACGCGCTACAGAAAGTAAGCAAAAGACAATTTCTGTCCTCAGCTGGTCTGAGATTCCAGACAGAGGTTCCCATTTATGAAACTAACCGGAATTTTAGCGTCTTCGTCCCCGTCGCTATCCGTATACAGAGCAGGAGACTCCTGCGCCATTGCGCCGGATGACTTAAAACGGCGAAGGGATGGAATGGTGGAAGCCGCCGCAGCAGCAGGGCAGCCGCCTAGTGATAATAATAATCTTTTGTGATTTTGGATGATGAGCGTTTTCATTAGGGAACCCATTTTAGAATGTGTTTGATTAGCAAGATTGGTATGCTAGCTAGCGGCTCCAGATCAATGAGACGAGGAAGAAGATGGATAAATGTGAAATTTGTAGTTTACTAAGAAGATGAAAAGAGGATTTTTTTGATGTGATTTGTTCATATGGTTATCAAAAGGTGGTGTGGATGAGAATGGATACATTGCAAGTAAACGTTACGAACAGCACAATGATGATTGACTATAAGTAGTTCAATTTTGTGGACTTCTGTCAAAAAGAGTAACTAGAAACTTTGAAGAGTACGTAGTACTACGTAGTTTTTGGTCAAATAAAGTTGCAATTCTCTTTTGCCAAAAAAAGATGCAATTCTTTTCAGTCAAGAAGCTTCTAATGCCGAACTGTTTTTAACTTTTAGGGATAAAGGGTCAAATAGGTACTTGAACTAATTAAAGTGTTCAATAAACCCTTTATATGGACAACTGTCAAATAGGTCCTCAAACTTTCATAAAAGGTCAATTAAGTCCTTCTATAAGAGGTTCTGTCTGGCCGTCGCGATTTGGGGCAGTTTCCGGTGGAATTTTTTGATGAATTTTTTTGAGAATCTTATTCACCAAGTCTAGTTTACTCATACCAAATTTCAGCTAAAAATTCAATCGGTAACACATTCAAATTAATTCTTGAAGATAACTGCGCATTTTTGCGTTCTTGAATTAATTTGAATACGCTCCTGATTAAATTTTTAGATGAAATTTGGTATGAGTAAACTAGACTTGGTGAATAAGATGCTCAAAAAAATTCATCAAAAAATTCCATCGGGAACCACCCCAAATCGCGACTACCGTACAGAGTCTACTATAGAAGGACTTTATTGACTTATTTATGAAAGTTCGAGGACCTATTTGACAGTTTTCCCACCCTTTATATAGGAGGTTATGTCCGGCCGTCGCCAATTGAAGCGGTTCCCGGTGGAATTTTTTGATGAATTTTTTTTAGCATCTTCTTCATTAAGTCTAGTTTACTCATACCAAATTTCATCTAAAAATTCAACCGGGAAGGCAGTCAAATGATTTTTTGAAGATAACTACGCAGTTAAACAGCGCAATACATTTCGAAAAATCATTTGACTGACTTCCCGGTTGAACTTTTAGATGAAATTTGGTATGGGTAACTAGACTTAATGAAGAAGATGCTCAAAAAATTTCATCAAAAAATTCAACCGGAAACCGCCCCAATTGGCGACGGCCGGGCAGAACCTCCTATTTAAGATGCTAATTGAACACTTTAAATTAGTTCATGTACCTATTTGACTCTTTAGCCTAACTTTTATACTAATGCAAATTTTTACTTTTAACCGTTTTTAATTAGATTGATTTTTTGTTTGGTATGCTCACTTTAAGTTTGATATGATGTGAACTAACCTTGTTTAATAGATATTTGTATGTGTCTTCTACAACTTTCGAAATCCGATATGATCTGTTTAAGTCTAGTCCGATTTCATTTAATCTAAATTTAAACCATTTCAATTAAAATCATTCTTAATGTTTAGATATGTGTTATGATGTACTCCATTGGGTCAGGCCTAGCCCCCTTAGTGGATCTTGTTTCTGTTCTTTTTTCTCTCGTGTTATTTTTGGGAGGAATGCCTCCTTGGAGGGGTTTTGGTTTGGTACCCCCTCTCTCTGTATCTGTTTTTCTATTTAATAAAAACATGGTAAATGTGCCCCGGCATTTACCCCACTGATTTTGGTGGTTTACCTTCCAGGGTAAAAAAAAGAATATCATGTTTAGAATAGACACTCCCTTTCACTTCTCATCTTTATCCTATTTTGATTCACAATGAAGTATTTTGGAATTATTTGTGTATCACCGGCAGCAACTACAATGTCATCTATTTTGTCCTTTGATCTTTTGATCTTGGAAGAAGAAGATGAAATATTGATAATCCGGCTTCCTCCTGAGTCGCCACTCGCCACCATGGAGTGAACGAGTGGCTAGAGTTTGTTTTACTTTTATTTCAAGTTTCATTGTTATATTCGTAAACTATTTACTTTGTTTTCATATTGTTTGTGTTAGTGGCAAACTTGAGTTATCTAGTTTAGTTTTGAATAGAAGTATTAAGATTTCTAAGGCCGTTAATTGCTTCGAAACTTTCGTATGTTTAGTGAAAAGTTTTGCTCAATTTGAGTGTACTTTTATCTGTCTCATCAGTGAGGGGAATTGACTATCATGAGTCTAGTGAAATGATAGAGTACATTGAATTTAAAGGTCAAAAGAACTCTATGTTCTTCGTTTGGTGGTTAGTGATTCACATTGTTTTTTTTAAGGTAATTAACCGTCTCAGAGTCTGATCGAAGAACGTTTCTAGAGTTTAGATAGAGTTTCATTTCCTTTGAAAAACATGGGGCTCTTCAAAAAATGATAGAATTTACTCCCTCTGCTCCCACAACTACCTTCTAACTTCTTTTTACATCTATCACAAAGTATTCACATCTTTTCTTTTGTCACACTATTGACGAGTCTAACTATGAATTATGAAGTGAAATACTCTTTTACTATCTGCCATATTCATATACAGAACACGCGTTTGTACCAAGCTGTACCATAAGACTTGGTCAGTGGCGGAGCCAGAAATGTATGATTGAGGAGGTCAATCCTTAGAAATTTTACATTGCAGGGCCAAAATTTAAAATATCAACATACTTTCTATAGGTTAAAAGTATTTATACATAATATATACTTAAGAATTTTTTTCTTGCATGGGCTGAGACCCCTCCAACCCTCCCTGTCTCCAGCCTTGGAGTTGGTATTATTGGTAGCCATACTCAATACGGAGCATATTTTAATTATTGCATGAAATAAAGTATTATATTTAGGACTATTTACTATTCTAAAATAAACTTATGAATAAATTAAAGATCAGATATGGTTAAAGTTAGTATAATGATATCTGATCAATATCATCCAGGATTGGACATACTGTAACTAACATAAATCATTATTTCATATTTAATAATCTCATTTGACAATACCAGTTTGAACTCGATCATATCAAAATCATTTGGCCTAACAATTTTAATGGTGTGCATGTTCAAATATTCATCATTATCGAATTGAATACCCATAGTCGAATATTTCTCACCTTCACCCATATACCACTGTGCATAACGATATCATTCTTAACTGATTAATTGTTTATGTGCTCAAGTTCTCGGATTGGGATCCTCTACCCGACTAGGAGGGTGCCTTGCGCATCGGACGGGAGGGGAGCGGCCAACACGGCCTCGAGATCGGCAAAAAAGTGGAGCCCAAGATCTCCAACCGTTGAATTGTCGATCGGACGACCGGGAGGAAGCAATGCACTCTACCTTACTCTAAAGTAAGGTAGAGGTTCCGGATCCCAAGTTCTCAGTATATATAGCTCCCGATAAAACTATCAATGATTGATCCAATGATACTAATCCCAACAAGAAGCTAATTCTCACAGCTCATTTAAGGCGAGAAAATTACCTTAAATTGCTCTCAATCGTCACGCTTCTCTTTGATGGTGTTATTAGGAATCTGTTGGAGGTATTGGTCCTACCAAGGCTTCCCTTCCACTTTATTATTTAGGCTTGCACCCCATGTTTACTCCCACTTTGATTCCCAGAGTTGAAATCACTTATTATGGCCTGTTTGACTTATCTGGAGTATGCCCCATTGTTTTTTGTCCGCTGCTGCCTTGCTTATACCCGTGAGCCTTTGTTGTCTTGGCCACACCCGTGAGTGTCCTGTTGTTTACCCGTGACTTCTCAAATTGGCAGCCTGCCTAGTATAAAGTCTGCTCCTTTCCTTCTTTGTGAGATAAGCCTGCAAGATATCAGCAGAGTCTTCCTTCTTCCTTTCTTTGTGTGAGAGTTCCTTTGTGGAGTGAAGAAGAGTGAGTAAACATGGGAGATGTTGTGGCCTAGCCCTAGAGTGGTGTGTGAGTTTAGTTTAGAAGGTTGGAGACCTGAGCCGGAGACGGAAACGGTCCTTACAGTGGTATCAGAGCCGGAACCGCCGTCTGCCGCCGTCCGCCGCCGCCGCCGCCGCCGCCGCCGCCGTCGACTGGAGCTAGCCAAAGGTCTTGGAGCTGCCTGGTCGTTCTCTGGAGCTCGCCGATTTCTCTGTTTGCTGAAATCGCAGCTCGCCGGAAGTTGATTCTTCGCCATCAACGCCTGGAAGTTCTGCCATCGCCGCCGCCGAAAGCTCACCGTCGCCTGGGAGACCCGCCGCCGACACCTAGAACCCAAGCCGTCGTCGTCGCCAGGAACCTCGCCGTTCGCTGCCTGGAGGTTGAACTCGACCTCTGATCATCCATCGTCGGCGTCCTCTGTTCATCGTTGGAGCAGAGGTTTCTCGCGTAGAAGATACGCTATTGTCCATCGCTGATCTCGCGTAGAAGCCAGAACCGATCCAGGCTGTTGGGCATTGGGCTTGTGGACTCCAGGACCTGGGCTTTTGGGCTGTCTACTGCTGGACGGGCTGTAGCTTGGATGCAGGAGCTGGCTATTGGGCCAGTTGTCTGGAGCTGGACTTGGCTGTTGGGCTGACTGGAGCTGGAGCTTGGACCGGGCTGGAGTTGTTGACTTGGACTGCTAGAGGTGCTGGACCACCAGTCAACGCCGGTCAACGCCGGTCAACGCCGGTCAACACAGTCAACTTCTCAGAAAAATCCCTATTTTTTAAAAATTGGGTAGGTAAGGTCGAAACGCTCTCCTAGGGTTTCGCGAAGGTAAGTTTTCGATAAACTTCCTATTTATAGCATTCCGGTTTTAAATTTAATTTGTTCCCCCTCCCCGCGGGCCGCCGGTTGATTTAATCCCGGCCGCCAACCCCCCAGGTACGTTTTCTAAACTCACTCATTTGTGGTAGTTTGTTTTAGTTAATTAATTAAATTACTTTGTGTTATTTAATTTAATTGTTATGCGTAGGGGTGGTTTATTGGGTGGTAGGGGTAGAATTAATTAATTTTAATTTTCTGCCCAGAATTGTTTAATTGCCATTATGTCCATTTTTGCTATGTGTTGCATGCTGCCCGAGGTTATTAAAGTGAATACTTTATAACCCGGGTTGGATTATTTTCTGTCAATTCTGTCTGTTTAGCTTTGTGTTCCTTTTGTGGTTGATATCATGGCTGCGAATCAGTATGGTATGCTTCCATTTAATGGAAAAACAGATTTTGATATTTGGAAACAGAAAATTAAGTGTGTTTTAATACAGCAAAAAGTTTTCAGAGCTGTCACTGGTATTTTCCTTGAATCAGAAGATAAGGCTAAGCAAACTGAAATGAACGAAACTGCTTGTTCTACTATTTACTTGAATCTGTCTGATTCTGTGCTTAGGAAAGTGGGTATTCTTGAGTCCGCTAAGGAGTTGTGGGAGAAATTGGATAGTCTCTATACTGATACCTCTTTACCAGGAAAGTTGTTCTTGCTAGAGAAATTCTTTAGGTTTAGGCTTGACCTGACTAAGGATATAGATGAGAACCTGGATGTGTTTAATAAACTGATACAAAATATCAAACAGGCAGGTGATAAACACATAGATGATTACACTCCCATAGTATTACTTAATGCCATTCCCGACTCTTATAATGATGTTAAGTCCGCTATTAAGTACGGTAGGGATGAGATTTCATTAGACATTGTGGTGAATGGGTTAAGGAGTAAGGAATTAGACCTGAAGCATGCTAGGGGTAGTGCTAGTCAGTCCAGGGACTCCGGTGAGGCTATGTTTGTTAGAGGTAGATCTAAGGGTAGGTCTAAGAACTCTAAGCAAAATAGTCAGGGTAAGAACACTAGTCAGCCTGGGAGGAAGAGGAGCAAATCTAGGAAGAGAGTGTGTTACAATTGTGGTAACACTGGCCATTTCATTAAGGATTGCCCCCACCCTAAGAAGACCGAGCATGCTAGTGTAGCTGTTGATAAATGTGACCTTGGTGATATTTTGATGGTTTGTGACCATGTTAATTCTGTGAGAAATTCCCTGTCTGAGTATGAATGGTTGATTGACTCTGGTTGTACCTATCACATGTCCCCCTTTAGAGATTTGTTTTCTACTTATGAATTATGTGATAGTGGCTACGTTTCCTTAGCTGATAATAAGAGATGCAATGTGCTTGGTGTTGGTGATATATGTCTGAAGTTTTCTTGTGGCTCTGTGTTTACCATTAAGAATGTGAGGCATGTCCCTGATTTGTGTCATAACTTGTTATCTGTTGCTGCTTTGGAGAGTAGTGGGTTGCAGGGAAAATGGGGGAATGGTTGTATGAAAATCCTGAAAAATTCGCTTGTTTTGTTTAAAGCTGAGAAGGTGAATAACCTTTATGTGTGTCATGCTAAACCTTTTGCTGAGTCTGTGAATGTTGTATGTTCTGATAAGACCTCTTTGTGGCATAATAGGCTAGGACATATGAGCAATAAGGGTTTAGATGTCATGCGTAGGGCCGGTTATTTTGGTAAGGACTCTGTGACTTCTATGCCTTTCTGTGAATCATGTGTGTTAGGCAAGCAGCATAAAGTCAGTTTCCCTCCTTCCTCTTACCCTAATCTGTCTAAGTGTTCGTCTGTGCTTGAATATGTTCATGCTGATGTTTGGGGTCCTGCTAGTGTTCCTACCCACGGGGGTAGGAAATATTTCCTTTCTATCATTGATGATTTCTCTAGGAAGGTGTGGGTTTGCCTTTTAGAACACAAGTCTGATGTGTTTGTGAGGTTTAGGGAGTGGAAAACCCTAGTTGAAAACCAAACTGACAGGAAGGTTAAAACCCTTAGGACTGATAACGGGTTAGAGTTCTGTAATAAGGAGATGGATAAGCTGTGTGTGGATTGTGGGATAAAAAGGCACAAAACTGTGCCTTATACTCCCCAACAGAATGGGATAGCAGAAAGAATGAATAGGTCTCTGTTGGATAAGGTTAGAAGCATGTCAGCTACCTCTGGTTTGTCTAAGAAATTCTGGGGTGAAGCAGTCACTACTGCTGCCTATTTGGTTAATAGGTCCCCGTCTGTCCCTCTTGGTGGTAAGTGTCCTGAAGCCGTCTTTACCGGTAAGCCTCTTGATCTGTCTAACCTTCGGGTGTTTGGTTGTGCAGCGTATGCACACCAACAGGGTGACAAGTTGGATCCTAGGTCTAAGAAATGTGTCTTCCTAGGTTATCCAGAGGGGGTAAAGGGTTACAGGTTATGAGATAGAAACCAGGTAGGCTTTAAAGTGGTCCTTAGCAGAAATGTGGTGTTTAATGAAACTGATTTTCCTTGCTTGACCAAGTCTGTTTCTGATCCTGAGTCTAGGTCTGATAGTACTCCTAGTGAGGTGGAGTCTGTCCCTGTTGCTGCTAGTCCTTTGTCTGTTGATCCTGTTATTACTGATGATATTGTTATGCATGATTCTGATTCCTCTGAGCATGATAGTCCCACCACCTCGAGTGAGGTGGAGCATTTGCATGATACTGAGCATGATTTGCATGATATGGGTGCTGAATCTGATTTTCATGATAACAATAATTTGCATGAGTTGCATGTGGAGCCTAGTAGTGATAATTTGCATGATTATCAACTTGCTAGAGATAGGAGTAGAAGGACTATCAAGAGAACTGCTGATAGTATGCCTGATTATGCTTTCATTGTGCATGATACTTCTATGTTTGCATTTTCTGTGTTTGAATCCCTAGAGCTGAATGAACCCAAGACCTACCGTGAAGCCTTAGGTTCCAAAGAGTCTCAGAAATGGATTAGTGCCATGAAAAGTGAGATGGACTCTTTGAGAGTGAACCAGACTTGGACCCTTGTACCTAGACCCCCCAACTGTTCGGTAGTTGAGTGTAAGTGGTTGTTTAAGGTTAAGGAAGAACCTAGTGATGTTAGGTTTAAGGCTAGGTTGGTTGCGAAGGGGTTTACTCAAAAAGAGGGGGTAGATTATGCAGAAATCTTTGCTCCTGTTGTTAAATTCACCACTATTCGCATGATGCTTGCTTTAGTTGCTCACCATGACTGGGAAATGAAACAGATGGATGTAACTACTGCATTTTTGCATGGTGAATTGGATAAAACAATTTATATGACCCAGCCTGAGGGCTTTGTGGATCCCAAGAGAAGTGGGCATGTCTGTTTGATTAGGAAGACTTTGTATGGCCTGAAGCAATCCCCTAGGCAGTGGAACATCAAATTTGATAAATGCATGATATCTTTGAAGTTCCAAAAATCTGTTTGTGATCATTGCCTGTATTTCAAAAATACTTCTTCTGTGCCTGTATTTTTGTTACTCTATGTGGATGACATGCTGATAATTAGTCCTTCTCTGAATGCTATTAAAGATGTGCAAAAATGTCTTTGTGCGAATTTTGCCATGAAAGACCTAGGTGATGCCAAGAGGATCCTAGGCATAAACATTGTTAGGGATAGGAGTAAGCGTACTCTTACTTTGAATCAGATTTCTTACATAGAAAAAGTTTTGAGTAAATTTAATATGTTATCTGCTTCTCCTGTTAATGTCCCTATGGCATCTCACTTTGTGTTAAGTAAGGACCAGTCTCCCAAGACTGCTCCTAAAATTGAGAAAATGAAATCTGTGCCTTATTCCAGCGCAATAGGGTCGGTGATGTATCTTATGGTTAGCACTAGACCTGATATTGCATATGCGGTTAGTTGCTTGAGTAGATATATGTCCAACCCTGGTTTGCCCCATTGGAATGCTCTTAAGTGGTTGCTTAGATATCTGATTTCTACTGTGAAGCATGGATTAATTTTCTCTAAATGTGCTAGTGGTATTGAATTGATTGGTTATGTTGATTCTAACTATGCAAATGATAGAGATAACAGGAAGTCGACCACTTCTTATGTTTTTACTTTGTGTGGCTCTTGCATTAGTTGGAAGTCTCAACTACAGCCTATTGTGACCCTTTCTACCACTGAGTCCGAGTATGTTGCAGCCACAGAAGCGTTTAAGGAAGCCATCTGGCTCAAACGCCTTGTCTCCGAAATTGGGTTTCTCAAAAAGGGAGTTACCATTTTCTCGGATAGCCAATCGGCTATCCAACTTTGCAAAAATCCTGTATTTCATGATAGAACTAAGCATATTGATGTTAGGTTCCATTTCATACGTGATATTGTTGATGCAGGTGGAGTCAAGCTGTGCAAGATCCCGTCGGAGTTTAACCCCGCGGATATGGGTACCAAGTGTCTTTCTGCTGAGAAGCACTTGTCCTGTAAACGCGTGTTAAATTTTGACTGTGGATAACTGTGGGTTGCCTAATAAAGTGTTTGCCCGTTGTGTCTTTTGATATTCCGGGTGACCCGGTGATGATGAGTCTCCTCACAACCTGTTTTGCTACTCTACACCACTTAGGACCAATAAGGTGGAGAATGTTGGAGGTATTGGTCCTACCAAGGCCTCCCTTCCACTTTATTATTTAGGCTTGCACCCCATGTTTACTCCCACTTTGATTCCCAGAGTTGAAATCACTTATTATGGCCTGTTTGACTTATCTGGAGTATGCCCCATTGTTTTTTGTCCGCTGCTGCCTTGCTTATACCCGTGAGCCTTTGTTGTCTTGGCCACACCCGTGAGTGTCCTGTTGTTTACCCGTGACTTGTCAAATTGGCAGCCTGCCTAGTATAAAGTCTGCTCCTTTCCTTCTTTGTGAGATAAGCCTGCAAGATATCAGCAGAGTCTTCCTTCTTCCTTTCTTTGTGTGAGAGTTCCTTTGTGGAGTGAAGAAGAGTGAGTAAACATGGGAGATGTTGTGGCCTAGCCCTAGAGTGGTGTGTGAGTTTAGTTTAGAAGGTTGGAGACCTGAGCCGGAGACGGAAACGGTCCTTACAGAATCAAATACTCCATCGGTCCCAATAACAATGAGATAAGAGAGAGTGACACGTAAATGAATAAAAAGTGGTTTATGTGATATTGATATTGAATTCATACGTTTTGGGCTTCTCTTTGATAGTATGGATTATTTTTTTTATTTTGCCTTACTAATTAAAAGTGAAAATATAGTGAGGCAGGTGTGCAGGACTATCGCAAAAAAAATGTGGCAGGAACGATGTACACCTAACAATACCAAACATATTTTATGCAAAACGTATGTCAACAGTTATTGTACATTTTATTTTATATCTTTGCAAAACTTTAGTAAGTTGTATGCTTCACTTTCGAACATAATGTACAACGAATTAAAGTATATGAAGAATGACATTTCGACATGACCCAAAAGATAAATTGAAAGAATATAAATTGAACTTTAATCACAAGTTTGCAGATTAAGTGAGTTCTGATCCAGATACTTGCGCAGACCCAATGCAATTCTGCATAATAACCTCTCATTATACTTGTTTGAATTTGAATCCGAGACTTACCCACACGATACTTCATATCTACCAGTTGAGTTACGCTCACCGACACGAATTAGAGTATATGTATTTTGAAAATTTCACCCGTGTACACACCCAAATTGCATATGTGATAACATGAATTGATTTTTGAGTCAGATTATATGTGATACCGACAAAATTTGAAAACAATTATCGATATTATAAACAAGTTTTCGTCAGTACCGCATGTAAGAGGGCACTTCATATCACGAGCTTCTGACCGGAACCAGCGTGTGGATTCATTGTATGGGATAGTTTTCGATGAATTTTTTGATGAATTTTTTTTTAAATGTTCTTGGTAACGTTTAGATTATGTCCACAATACATCTTAAAATTCAATCGTAAGACATTTGAACACAATTAAAGGTGGTGCGATTATTGCGATAGGGAGTAAAAAAAAGTACCCGATTAGTATCATAATGACTGTCATCATAATCGTCCTCGGAAGAGAAGTAATCTGCCAGCTGTGCAGCACTCAGCGACTCGAAACGCTGCGCAGAGAAAATGGCGGCCGACTTGGCCGGCGCCATTTCCGGCTGCTGATATCCGTGGCTAGTGCCGGCGCCGGTGGAATACTCGGAAAAGTGAGCACGCCGGCCGGGAGGACATCCAAGCTTCGTAGTGCTGCTTAGTAGAGATGGAAGAGCAACGATGATGCTTCTTTTTGATCTTGAACACCAATTTGCCATTTCAAAAGGCACTTAGATTTTATTTTATTTTTAGTGTGCCCGCAGTACGTATATTTTCCATTTCATGGTTTGATTTATAGACTAGCTAGGTAGTCGTTAACTGTCATATAATCATATACTCCGTATATGCTCATATATATATATATATATATATAGACTTTGGTTCAAATGAGAACAACTCTTAACGTGAGAAATGAGAACCAATCCTAACCGTTTATATCAACTCTTTGCTTTCTTAGATCTAAATTCAACGTATGGGCATTTTCGTAATCAATTGAAATTAGTTTATTATGGTAACTACTTTTTTCCCACTTCCCATTAATGATTTCCGTTATTTTTGGGAACAACATTATGTGATCTTATATCTTATAATATAATATAATATAATAATATTGCACTAACGATTGAAACATACGGAGATTTGTAAATGCACATTCATGGTACCTATTACAATATCACTATTGAGTTATATTTGAGCATTATTTTCCTTCTGAAAATTAGTTATTTTTTTCCCTCTTAAAAATAGTTTTTTAACATTAATTTCACATGATGTGTTATTATATGTTAACGACTAGATACACAATTTTGCTTTCTTTTTTTGGCAATATTTGAATTATTACTATTTCTTCCAATTTTTTTTATTTGCACAACAATATCTCAGTAACACCTAAATTCATCACATTTTTCCCTGTGTGCTATATAGAAACTATTAGTTAGATTTTGGTTCATGTGCATTAGATATTAGTTGTTGTGTGCTACATACGAGTTTTTGTGTATTAAATATTTTGTTTGTTAATATTCTTGTTGATATTGATTCATGTGCGTTAGATATTGCATGTTATGCGTTACATATTGGTTCTTGAGCGTTTATGCATATTGCGCATTAGCTATTATATTGATTCTTGTGTGTAATTTACTAATTTAAGTTGTATGACATCTCTATGTGTTATATATTAATTTTCTTAATTGATGTGCGTTAGATACTTATTTTTGTGCTCAAGATACACGTTATGGCTTTTTATATACGAACTATGTGTAAGATTCTTCTTCATGTGCATTGGACATTAGTGGTTGTGTGCTCTAACGTATATACATATTGTGCTTTAGATACTAGTTGATGTGTATCACGGAGTATATAATAGTTTGAACTTTAAATTATATGAAACCGTTATGAGATGAAATATTAGTTCTTAACTGTTGTGCGTTACGTACTGATTTTTGTGATTGAGATACCTGTTCTGGTGCTTAATACACAAACTATTTGTGAGATATTCCTTTTCATGTGCATTAGATATTGGTTTTTGTGCATTGGATACAAGTTCTTGTGTGCCATTGTTGGAGATGCTTCTTGTAGTTTATTGTATACATATAATACTTATTTTTTAAAATAAAAATTATATATGCTATATTGGTGTCATATGAAAGATAAAAAAATATTATTTAATTTGATATATTTTTTGATAAAATTGGATTATAATTTAAATAGTTAAATGAATTTTAAGCTAAATAACATTTTATATGATTTGAGATTTAATTTTTACCTACTTTTTTGGAAAGTTGCAACCTACAACCGTTACCATGTTAAATGAATTTATAGAATTACTCTAATGACCTTAATTAGTTACACGCCTCTCTTTCTATTTGTATGAGGGGGATTATTATGTGAGGATGCCCATCTTTATATTGTGAGCCAGTTACTTAATGGCCGTTCATTTAGTGAGATGGTGGGTTAGGATATGTTCTCATTTCTCACAATAAGGGATGTTCTCATTAGAACCACTCCCTATATATATATATATATATATATATATTGAAGATTCTTATTGGACACAAAATTTGTACTTGGGTATATTTTTTGTAGACAATCAGGTAAAATTTGTGGTTCCATTCTAAAAGATCAATCTGATAGGAGGAGTAACACAGATCTTAATATAGCATTTAATTCTTTTAGAGATATCCGGTGTGGGACTTTAACACAATCTGTGTACACAAATAATTGTACACAATTTCGGTTTTTTTAAAACAAACTACTTGTGTAACAAGCAACTAAGCGTGTGCGTACAAAAAAAGTACAAAATTTTGTGTATAAACATAATTTTCCTATATACTTACATAACAAATTGCTCCTCCCCGCCTCATACTCTCATACTGGTTCTCTTGTTTTAGTTCAAGTTAAAATTATGGCTGAGATTTTGAATAGAATAAAATGAATGAAACGATATGGACCATATATTATTTGTTGCTAAAAAGAAACAAAAAGACCATTTTAGAACAACCTGAAAAGGAAAATAATAAAATCAATGAAGGAAGTATTATTTTTTAGTAACAAAATAGTACTCAGCTCCTAGTAGTTAATTGGGTCACGTACAATGGCGTTTCCACGAGTTAGACAAAAATATTGGAACATGTTATCCACGCCCTTGCATAGTTGCAGAGTAGAGATTTTTCCTTTTTTCTAAATTGTGAAGTAAGAGTACTATGCATTTACTAGTATAATTTTATATTAAATCACCCTCAACTTATTAACACTGACACTCGAAGTGCATCTTTTATCTCTTTTTCTGATGATCTTGGAATAAGCAGGGATACTCCTATTTATTGGGAAATGGTGGGAGACATGTGCATGTTGCCCATATAGTAGTCCATGCCTCTAGTCTTTTAATGGGTGGAGGATGGAACACAAGTGGGTGATGGTGAGTATGGGAGCAGCAGAAATCCCACAAAGAAGAAGGCGGGAAATTAAAAAAAAACGAATTAAAACATGAAATTCCTTGAAATATGAATGGAAACAATCACTTATTCGGTCAGCCATATAATCTTGTTCCGAACAGAGACACATGCACAGAGCATTGAGCGCTAAAAACATCAAAATATGTCGAATTGATCAAATGGTGGGATGTATGCACAGAGATATCTTTTACTCGAATAAAACACTAGGGGATCTTCATAGAACATTAAATGCCTGCAGACGTACTGAGGTGCACTTAATTAGAGAAAAATTTGATCACAAAAATCTCACCTAAACGTTCCATCTTCTTTCACTAATTTCGTTGATAACATGTGTTTTATTGCTTTTTCTTCGTTGATAGCATGTGTTTTATTGCTTTTATTTTGAAAAACATTTTAAAAAAACAATTTCTTCCTCTGGAAATTTACCTTGGAGTAAAACATCATTCTTTTCTCAGAATAGGAGCACTTGATGTATACATCCTTAAATGAGTTTTTATTTGTGATTGGACCAAAATACCCCTCACAATCTTTACCACTGATGCACCAGGACTGTCTAAACCCGCCTGCCGCCGGACCTCGGCCACCGCTGGAAAGTTCCAGACTTTTTTTGTGGTAGCCTGCCAGATTTATGCTGCCTCCGAAGTTAAGTGCTGCCGGAATCCGTTGCCACCGGACTTCCCCCGCTACCAATGGGCTGCTTTGGCTGTGCAAGAGAACCAGGGGACAATTATTTGAGTTAAATAATTGTCGGGGTTCGCCGCCGCGGCCAGAATCCGCCGCTGATCACTGCCACAGTGCTGCCGCCACCACGGAGTGCCCCGTCACCGACGGACTGCCTTGGTTGTGCAAGGAAACTAGGTGGACAATTATTTAGATCAATTAATTAATTAAATAGAATTAGGGTTAAAATGGTAAGGACGACGCAATGTTAGTCCTATTTAAGGAAAATCATACATTGATGTTATTTTGGAAAAATACGTGATTTTTGGTCCTATGTTGGACAATGTTCTCTTCTTCCTTTAGCAGTCTTCTAAAAATAACCTCATGTGCTCTATATCATTTTTTGTTTTTCTCCTTTTTGGGAGTTTTTTCTCTTTATGTTTATCACCTCAACACTTTTTGTCTTACTTTTATCTATTTTTTATGTAGTAATTGCCCCTTATATGACTAAAAGAGGGGAGAAATTCTTAAATAGGACCATGTATGTTTCCCCCCAAATAGGACTATTTTACTCCATTTTTTAAAACACACGTATATTTCATTCCATTATTACCCCCTTCTCCATTTTATGCACATCTCCTCCCGCGCACAACCTCTTCTCCCCTTCTCTCCCGCGCAGATCCTTCTCCTTTTTCCTTGCGCATCATCAATCGACTTCACCCAGGCCATCGCCGCCGCCGTCAACTTCGCCCTGCGCACCAGATCTACCGAGTTCTCTCCCATGCCGTTGATTTCGCTGCTGTTAAGGTTCTTCTTCCTCTTCCTCTTCTCCTCCTCTTCTCTTCCTCTTCTGCTTCCGCTTCTTCTTCCTCTGCTTCAATTTTCCTCCGTTTTTTTGGATTTTGAATTGAATTTTGCAATTTTCGGACTTCAGTTTTGATTTTTTGGTTTCTAGTTTCTGAGTTTTGAAACAAATTCTGTTTTTCAACATTATGGATGATTGCTTCGGATTTGGCCAAGTTTATGGCAGAAATGTGTACATAAACATCATATTATGGCAGAAATGCTTTTGTATAAATTGGTTTTTCTGATTTTTGTCAATAACTTCGTTTTTCTATTTCCAATTAGGCTAAGAAAATTATTCCATTAAAAAATTTAGTTGTTTGAATATTTGGTTATGTATTTCATGTTTTTCACTTTTTGCCAAATTTATGGCAGTTTTGTATTAACATTCCAACATGAATCTGCCAACTCTTTGGCAGATCTGAAACTCTTGTGATATGGCCGATGTAAATATACTCTCCAACTCTAAATCTGCCAACATAATGGCATATTTATTCCGCATGAGTTGTTACAATGGTTGTGGTGCTCAGGCCTCAGGGGATGGCGGCGGCGGTGGATGGCGACACCGGTCAGATGGCGATGGCATGGATGGTGACGCCGGTGTGGGAAGTGGCGGCGGCAAGGGGCGGCGATGGGTGGCAATGATGTGGCGGCAAGGATGCGGCAGCAGACGGCGAGGGCGGCAAGAGGCGGCGCATTCGCCGGCGAGGGCGGCGACAGGCAGCGCCGTCTCCGGAGAGGGTGGAGGCAGGATGTGCCGGCAGCTGGTTTGGCTCTTTCTTCAGGAGAGTTACTTCTAGGGCTTCAGAAATTTTACATTTTAAATTTTAAAATTTAAAATATTAAAAGAGGGGTATTTTTGTCCAACTATTCTGAAAGTGGTCCTATGAAACTTGTGTTTCCTTTATAGTCTTAAAAGAGCAATTAACTTTTCTATTAGTCCTATTTGAGGCATTAACTCTTTTTTATGCAAGAAAAGTTTTTATTTTATAGCATTTCCCCTCATAGCCCCCAATTTTTCCCTTTTCTTCACAGCCCCCGTTTTTACTCTATTCTTCTTTTCATGTACTGTTGTTCAGTTAAATTCTCTTTTTATAAATTGTTTTTTCGTCCATGTCCATTACATAGTACGTAATACAACGTACTACCTCCGTAACATTGGGTTGCTCCCATTTGAAAAGTAGGTAGATTAAGAATAGTGAAAGGAGATATGTATTATTGAGGGTATGATGAGAAGATAGTGAAGTAATATGATGGAATGAAGGATAAATCCAAAAAAAAGTAGGTGTAATAGTGTATTATTTTTAAACTTATTGAGGGTACGATGGGAAGATTTAGAAATGGGAAGATATTAATGTTACGTCCAAAAAAGGAAAGTGGGAAGATATTTACGTTACCGAGGTAGTATTATTTTTTTTTTCTTTTTTTTTTCTTTTTTTTGCACAAATAAGAAAATTTTATTAAAAAGAAATTTAAAGGAAAGTACAAGTAACAAAGATAAAAGAGAAAAACAAAGGGAAGGGAATTCAAGAAAAAGTAAAAAACTAAGTGAAGAAGACCAACCCTAATACATCAAAATACCCTCCCTAACAGCTCACTATTCTCGTTCTAGACGAGATTGAGATCTTGTCCTCATGATATGTGATCGCTGGTGTTTTTTCCTGTATATTTTGATCTGGGTATTCAAGTTCTGCGTTGGCATGCAATTATCCCTCGTGACTAATCTAGCTTTGTTTTTATTTCATTTTTCATTTCTATTTATCTTCCTTTTCTTTTCTTTTCTTTTTTCCCTTTCCCTCAAATTCGAGGTCATTGTTTTCCTTTCTCACTTGTTATATCTTTCTTCTTTTTCATTCTCTTTTCGGCTAATCCCCTCACAACTAGGAACGGATCCGGGCCGATTCGATCCCATTTCTGGTCCAGAGTCGGTTTGTCCTTGTAGAAAATTATCAGAGCCCGGGACCGGCCCGTCGAAATCCGGTTCTAGCCCCCCCCCCTCAAATCATTTATTAATAATTGTGTTGAAGTGTAAAAAAATTATGTAGTATTTGAGTGCATAGCATTTGAATAATTAACACGTTTATAAATTATTGTTCGATGTATACAGTCTCAAATATAGAAATTACTCCAAATAAGACTAAAACTATGACGAAAATTCAAAATAGGACTTGCTATGATTTTATTCCAAAGTAGACCATATTAGTCCTATTGGAAACATATCTATTTCTTCATTCCATTCTTACTCCTCCTTTAAATATGAGTAAAGGATAGTCACAGGTCATAATTAAATGTTTAATTCATAAGAAATTCGAAATAATTTCGAAAAATCTTAGAAAAATAATAATAAAATGAATAAATATTTATAAAAAATTGATTTTTTTTAAATTAATAAAAAATAGTAAAACTCCATAAAAATTAAAAAAAAAATTAATTTTTTTTTATTTTTTTTTAATTTTTTAAATTTAATTTTTTAAATTATTATTATTTAAATATTTTTATTATTTTTTAGTATTTTTACGAATTTTATTACTCCCTCTGTTCTTTAATATTAGTCGTCTTAGACTTTGGCACGAGTTTTAAGAGGAAAATAATAGGGGTAGTGTAAAAGGTGTAATGAGTAGTGGGTAAATGAAAAAGTAGGAAAAAGAAAAGGGTAATGGTAATAAAAGTGGGGGAATAAAGGTATATATTGATTGTAAAAACTTTCCTTGAATGGAAAGGAGGACAAATAAAAAAAACAACCCAAAATGGAATGGAGGACTAATAAAGAACGGAGGGAGTATTTTATATTACCTCCGTCCCGCTAAGATTGTCCCAATTTACCTTTTCGGTTCGTCCCACTAAGATTGTCCCATACCAAATTTGGTAAGTTTGTGTAACTCTAAATCATTCTTACTTTATTCTTATTTTATCAATTCAATATCAACCACATACACCACTTTTTATTAATTTGCGCATCACTCCCTCTTGTCCCATTGTTAGTGGGACGGAGGGAGTATTATTTTATTATGAATTAAAACATTTCAATAACTGTAAGGGTATATTTGTCCATGACACACATAATTAGTCCTATGAAAACATAGTTTATTTTTTTGTCATATTTATGCAAAGTGACTGACTTTTAGTCATATTTTGATAATCAACTCTTTAAAATATTGAAGGAGTACATTACATGCTAGTCCATGCTGCCTAGAAACTAAAAAGTATTAAAGCAGTACATTTTGGGGGTGTTTGGAACTGATTATGTTTCTGCTTCTTTTTTAAAGTAGAAGCAGAATCAGAATCAGTTTTCAGAAGTCGGTCCTCCCAATTTCTAAAAAATTGATTCTAGGAGTGAATTAGAGCATCAGAATCACTTCTGCACTTTCGTCTAAACACTCCAACTTCTGCATCTTGAAGGAACACAAACAGTTTTGAGAATCATACTTCCTCCGTTCTTAAATAAATGCAACGGTCAACATTTCACACTTGCTGAGACACAACGTAACTTTGATCATTAATACAAATGATTTTGTATTAGTAAAAAAATTAAAAAAATTAGATTATGAAAATTTACAATGAGACAAGTTTAACAATATTTTTTTATAAAATAATATTATTACATTAATAAATAAAACGTAGTCAAAGTAGAACATGTGAATAGTGTAAAAGTCAAAGTGTTGCATTTATTTAAGAATGAAGTATTACATGAAACACCCCTAAACTTCACCTTTATATTACATGAAATCATATTACACCATATTTTATCATACTAGAAACACTGAGCATTGAGAGCTAAAAAACATCATGACATGTCGAGTTGATCAAATTATGGGATTTATGAATTTATCTATATCGGGAGCGATGCAGAGTGAGCATCATGCTTTCACAATTATATGAGATGTAAATTGTGTGAATCAAAATGTAACTTCAAATAATCAAAATGTAAATGACGTCCATTCAAATGTAACTCATTTAAATGTAAACTGCTTTAACTCAAATGCAACTTGGAAACAAGTTAAATGTAACTTGTGAAATGTAACTTTAGCTTATTCAAATGTAACTTGGAAACAAGTAGATGTTACATGTAATTTGTGAAATCAACATCCAGCAGAATGGAAAAAACTCAGATTAATCTTAATTTGAATAATACGCAGCCCTATCGATGCTAAATCAAATCAAAAGAATTTGCTTTCAATTTTAAAGGGTTATGCATAAATCTTCCTGGAACAACATATTCATTCATCTTCTCCCTTCCTTGAGAGGTTGAAATCAAAATTCTTTCATTAACAAAGAAAGAAGAAAGGAGAAGGAGGGAGTGGAGGAAGAGAAGGAGAAGAAAAGAAGAAGAAAGATTACCTCCTGCTCGTCGATCCTCTAGCACCTGCGATCGATCGATGCTCTTGTACTAATCAACAAAGTGACACCGTTTGGGATCGGACACACCGTGAGCACGGTGGACCAATCCCACACTATAATTTCTGATTCCTACAAGAGTCATGCATGTGCACATTAGTTCAGATTACTCATTCAAGATTCTGTTTTTAATGTCTTTCCTAATCTTAATCGTGTGAAACGATTATGTCTTAATATTACCTTATAAATATGTATACCTCTAATAAAGATCATAGATAACATATTTGTTTTCCATAGAATGAGTTGTGGTTCTATTTACCGGACATAAGAGCCACTACTTGGACTAGCGACGGCTTTCCTTAACCGTGATTAATTCCAATAGTATTTTGGAAATTATTTTTAAATAAATAATATTTTGGGTATTATTTATTTAATCAACATTAAAAAAGTTAATTTAAAGAATTGAATTAAAAAAAGTATACACATACAAAAATGTTTGGAAAATTGTTCTCAGGTATTTTTCCGGAAATTTGTTAATTTGATTGATTGAAGGAGAGGTTTGAGGTTAGCCGAGGAGTAACCTGAAGACAGCTCAGAAGCAATAGTTTGATTCGCCGGCAATGGAGTTCCCGGAGCCGCCGGAGTGCCCCGTATGTCTACAACCGTACGAATCCACGTCAACGATCCCGCGTGTACTAGCGTGCGGCCACTCTGCTTGCGAGGCCTGTATAGGGCGTCTCCCGAACACCTTCCCTGACACCATCAGATGTCCAGCCTGCACTCAGCTTGTGAAGTTACCCAAACCCCTCTCATCTCTACCGAAGAACATCGACCTCCTCCGCTTCTCCTCCCTCCTCCTGAACGAAGACCCTCCGCTACAACCCAAAACCGCAAAATCACTGCAAGAACCCAAAAGTGATTCGTCAATTTTCAGCGCAGCTGTGTGGCCTTGTGAATTCTACTTATACTGGTCATCCTGGATTCTCCCAGAAAACAGTGTGTCCACTGAACCACGAAATTCCGGGTCTAACTTCCCTGATGATTTTTGTTATTTGTTGCATGGGTGTTTGACGAAATGTCTGAGGAATCATCACGATGGTATGAGCAGTGAGAATCCTGCAGAGAAAGAGGAAGTATGTCTTCTTAAGCTTGGGGTCTCCATTCACAAAGGTGAGAGCTTTTATAAGTTCAAATATAGTTATGAAGTGAAAGTTCTGAGAGCATTATATGAAATGGCCTATAGGGAAAGAAACGAATTAGACTTGATTCTTCATGCAAACTCCAGGCATCACGGAGTGTGTAAAGTTTATGGCTTTTGGTATTGTGAAGATGACAATTCTGTGTATTTAGTTTGCCAGAAGTTTGAGACGAATGTTAGTATGTTCACAGAGTTGATTTCTGATAAAAATGGTTGCATTAAAAGTTGGGCAATGGTTGGGCTAGACATTTGTGAAGCTGTGAATAATTTGCATTTGCAAGGAGTAAGCATTGGCTGTTTCGGAGCATCTTGTTTTGGTATGGATGAGTTTGGCCACACTCATGTTGATATATGTGAGACTTTGGTAACTATAAGGAGACTTAGAAAGATGATTATGTGTTATGAAAATCTTGCTGTAGGATTGGAAAATGAAAATTTGACAGAATGTTCTTTTGTTAGTCCAGAGGCTATGTTTGGGTTATTGAAAACTGAAGGAGTTCAAATTGATTATGCGGTGGATGTTTGGTCTTTAGCTTCACTGTTGCTTTGGATTCTTATAGGGGAACCTTTTGCTCAAGAGATGAGGGTTTATTTGCGGTATATAATTGAATGTGATGAAATGCATTGTGATTTTTTTGGATGGTATACAGAGTGGATGGAGAGGATTGTTTGTTTATTTGAATGTCAATTGAAACCTGAATTTATACCTTTATCGGATATTTTCTGTAAGTGTTTGGATTTCAATCCTGAAAACCGCTCACCCGTGATTGAACTATGGAAAAGCTTGAGAGAAGTGATGGTCAAACCAGATATTGATGTCTTAACTAACTTAAAACAGGTAAAGAACCAGCATAGTATTCCTCTTTGCCTGCTTTTCGGAGAGCTCTGTCTATCAAAATGCCTATCAATCTGCAGGGCCAACAAACAATCTTCTGATGGAAAAGATGATGTGGAAGATGAAATCTTGAAGGTTGGTAAGGATGTTGTTGACAGCATACCTGATGGCCAGATCAAATGTATTGATCTGATAGGACATCGTGATTGTATAACATGCTTTGCTATTGGAGGTACTTATCTTGTTTGTCATATACTAGTCTACTTTCTGTTAATGCAGTTTCTCATTAATCATTATGGATATCTGTCTCTCTTATTTTATTCATGTTGAAAGGTCCTTGCACTCTGTAGAATGTTTGATTCTTTTTTTTAATTGCAGAAAATTACTTTTTTGTTCCTCCCAGTGAAAATGTGATCTGAAATTATCGATCTCTCATTTGTATGTTTCAGGGGGTTTCCTTTTCAGCTCATCCTTTGATAAAGTGGTCAATGTGTGGTCTTTGCAGGTATACCGTTCAAACTTATGAGTTGTTTGGAATTTTGGAGTAGTGTTCACACTGATATAAGTCACATATGGCCACAAATGGTGCAAATTTTAGAACTTTTAGAAATAATTACCCAAGTGAGAATAACGAGCTTTATTCCTAAAACAATATCTACTTGGTCCTTGATAAAGAAGAATAACTTGTTTTTATTCCTCTGGTAATATCTATTTAGTCATACAAGTATTAGTAGTCATATTTGGGGAAACCTATCATTTTAGTCGTAGTCATAGAGATTTCTCAACATATTTGGCAAACAAAATTTATAGGATTCAAAATGTTTACTTGAATTGAGTACTGCATGTGAATTTTCAAAGCTATACCTTTTCTTATAGTTTGAAGCCTGAGTTTTTTCTATTCCCATTTTAGTTAAAAAATTGAACATTCACTGATGGGTTTTCGCTTTACTATGTTGTATGATAATAATTTATTGTCTGGCAGGATTACTCTCATGTACATGCATTTAAAGGGCATGAGCAAAGAGTTACTGCTGTCATATTTGTGGATGATGAACAACCTATGTGCATTAGTGGTGACAATGGGGGTGCCATATGCATTTGGGTTGCCACTGTTCCACTGGGACGAGAACCAATAATTAAATTATATGAGCAAAAGGATTGGCGGTATAGTGGTATTCATGCCCTTGCTGTATCAGGAAACAACCATCTATACACCGGCAGTGGAGACAAGTCAATAAAAGCTTGGTCACTGCAGGCAGTACTCTATTATCCTTTTAATCTGCTTAAATTTAACATATGCAGAACGAGCGTGTTTGGATAGCTGAAAAGTACTGGATTATTTCAGTAGTCAATTCTAATGTTTTAATCGATCAGAGTAAGATTCGGTTTTAGTTTTGTTTGCATGGAACCAAATGTTACTTTTTACAAGGTAGATTCAGTATGAAAAATTGAAAACAACTGAAATGAAAAATAAGCTGTTGAAACATAATCATAAGCTATAAATTTCCAACTTGAAACAACTGAAAACTTAATAAGGTGATCTGTAAAAATGGAGTGTTCCCAAATGTGATTAAATAAATAAAAAACCTGAAATTTCCATTTTTAAAAACTGAAACTGTAGGTTCCTCAACAAGCTTTTACTGTGACATTTTTTTTGCTATGCTTTCTTCTAATTAATTCCCGGCCACCATCTTCAGGATTACACATTATCATGCACAATGACAGGTCATAAGTCAGTTGTTTCTTCACTGGTAATTTGCAAAGAAGTCCTTTACAGTGGAAGTTGGGATGGAACTGTGCGATTATGGTGTCTTAGTGATCACAGTCTGTTGGCAGTGCTTGGGGAAAATATGCCTTCAAACTTGAATTCGGTGCTATCTGTTGCTGCTGATGAGGATTCACTTGTTGTAGCTCACGAGAATGGCATTGTTGAGGTAAATCCAAAATGAGATGATTCTCTGGATATACTTAGACTCCATTTGGAAGCCAAAACTGGATTATTCTGCTTATCAGCAGCAGACAGAATATGCAGCTTTTGACTTGCTTATGTTGCTGAAATGGATTTTACCAATCTTCTTCATCTTTTTCCATAAAACATAGCAGATTCAACCTTAGTACCTACTACCAACAATCCTTATCAAATGGGGTCTTAGTTCAGTTTTGATCATTCTCATTTGTCTGCAATTTATTATGTTCTCCATCCCAAAAAAACAAGCTTACTTTCACGATATGTATTGCGTTTTTTTTCAAAATAAACGTTTCAAAGAAGTCAAGTATGTTAGATTTAATTTAGCAGACAAATAAAATTAAAACGTGAACCTTGGTGAAACATGGCATTTTTTGTGACAGATGTAATACTACAAGAGTTACCAAGAAAGGGAACTATTCCAGCACACGCGTGATTCTGAATTCATGCATTGTCATTTTCTGGTAAAGCTCTTACATAATAATCATCTGATTGGTCAGATCTGGTGTAATGATACGCTACTGAAATCTACACAAGCGCACAATGGCGCTGTATTCTGTGCCTGCAAGAAGGGGCGATGGATCTTCACTGGTGGGTGGGACAAGGTTGTAAATGTACAGGTAAATGCCACAAACATATCGCTAATGAATCTATCACAATTTGCAGCTACGAGGATGTAAAAGACAAGAGTAAGAAAAAATGTCACCTAATTGTGTTCATAATAAATGTAAATTTAGAATTATTGAAAATATAAAATTTATTCTGATGTAAATCTAAATATGACTATTCCGATCCCACTCCTTGAATAGATCTTACTCCCTCTGTCGCAATATTTCCCAATTTTTCTTCGCACGATTTTTAAATATGTGGAAACTGTGTGGTTGAGATGTGCTTACAGGAGAGAAACAATATCAAGTTATCAACCACAAAGTCATTTCCTTAAAAGAAAAGATGAGACAAGTTAGGGCTGCACATAAAAAGAAAGAATAACAATTTTTGGGACATATGGCTGAGGGAGTATTTGCTTTGCAATGCTTGATTTCTTGCTGTGATTTAGACTTTACACCAGGAAATGAATTGCTATTCAGTTTATTTAGTTAATGGATATTACATGATCTCTACTGACTTTCTAGGAACTATGCGGGAAAGATACTCAGATAGATGCCACTGCGTTTGGATCAATTTCTTGTGATTCTGTGGTAACTGCCCTTCTATACTGGCAAGGCAAGCTTTTCATTGGACAAGCTGATAGAGTAATCAAGGTACTATAGATCTATTTTGTGGAATAGAGAAGCTATTTTAGAGTTCAAATCTTCCATACTGCTTTCTCAGTCAAATCGGTGTGCCACTTTCAATGTTTGAGCCTGACTGTGGTGGACCCAGTCCCATTTCTGACCGGCTGGTCCTGGGTCACATAATAGGGAGAACTGGACTATTGCGGTTCTGGTCCAGGTTTAGTTCTTTAGACTATTTTTAAACACGGGATCTCAATTGGTCCAGCCCTGTTTCGGGGGAACCAATTTCTGGTTCCTGACTGGTTTCCGTGGAAAAGCAAAGCAGTTTTGGAACCGAGGCTGGGTCCACCCTTAGTTCAGACTGATGATAAGAGTCCCGGCTTTTTAGTTTTTACTGACTGTTTCCGTTTATTTCAGGTATACTACTCTACGGAGCAGTAATTTCTTGGAAGAACGTTCAAATGCAAAAAGTGTACATTATAGTGTTACAAACCAACAATACATTTCAAAACAATGTGGAAAGAAAGAACTGTATAGAGACCCCTAGTGAGAAAAGGGGAGCACATGCGTACATACATTGGAAGAGTTATTTGATTATGGCTATAAATTGCCTATAGTGACAAGAAGGTAGTTTTCATATTCAGCAATATGCCGTGCAAAATTTTTACATGAGCTTCTTTCTTCAAAATGCTTCCACATGCCAAATGACTTCAGAAATATTTTCCTGATGAAAAATGCCCTATAATATCCCTTCCCTTTTGTTGTTTCTTTCTTCAAAATATAACTGCTCATTCTCCTTAAGCTTTTGTTAGCCTTAAGGTTTTGTATCCTTTCCTTTGGTGGCTGCTAAAGTGTAGATGATTTCTATGACATTTAATATCATTCTTTTTGTTAGCCCACTTTCTGATGATGTTCAATCCCCATTTTTTCCATTTTCATGCTATTTTTTTTTCTTTTTCTCGATTCCCTTTTCAATCTTATTCTTTTTAAAAGATGGGTTTTCACAATAAGGTCGTTAAACTAATGGTGCATTTGTCATTTCATTTTTCTTCTTTTCATTTATTTGCTTTTTACAAATCAACTTTTTCCGCCTTATTAAGAGATTTTTTTCTAATGAGTGACCGACCGTAAGTGATGATGGCTCACCAACTTTTCTTCTTCTTCCCGTTGGCTTTCTGGTTACCCCTTCCCTTCTTGCCTTATCCCCTCTATTAGAAGAGTTTTTTTACAATGAACTCACCAAATTTAATGAGATAAAAAAGGAAAAAGAAAAAACTAAAACTGCCAGCAAAAGAAAACTATAAACAAAATCAGCGAGTGCATCATTAATTTCGAAAATACTATTAGAAAAAAGTTTCTTCTAATAGGACGGGAGAAGGACAAAGAATGACAACTAGAGGGAAGAAGAAAAATCGAGTCAACTATTCATTCTAGCAATTGCATGCTTCATGTATCGATTCATATTAGCCGACTCCAAAATCTTTTGAAATTAAGGATTGAATGTTGTTGTTACTATTGTTGTTTCAATCAGTAAAAGTTAATTATTATTAAAAGCTAAAAGAAGTATCTTTTCATTTCTTTGTACCAAACATACACTAATCTAAAGGCGTTCAATCAAAATAATGGTGCAATTAATAATTCAATACTCATATATTGAAAATTATAATCTCCGTCTCGAAATGAAGTTTTTCATTTCCTTCTTTATCTATCCCAAAAGGTTTTCATTTCCTTACATGGCAAATAATAATTAATACAATGTCTAGAAAATCCTTCCCATTTACCCCCTATTAACTCAATCCTTCCCATTTGTCCTAGTCGGGTAAGTATACCCATCCCTTCTCCACTTTGACACCGCACTTGCCTTCTCTCTTTAAGGTTGTTCTCCTTCTTCTTCTCCGTATGCATGTATTCCTTGACATATTCCCTGCTTTTGCAGATAAAGTGATCTTGTTTCTGTCTCATCTTCAAATTCAGACTTGAATCGGTCATTCGGTCCCCCCTTTCATCTTACACCCAAATCCTTCAAACCCGAGCCCCCCAACTTGGAGAAGGATTATTTGGTCTCATAATCCAAACATTCTCTCGTGACAGGCAATGACGATGATGAAGAATCTGATCTAGTTTGGTGGCTTTGAAAGATGTATGGGTCCCAGACTCCCAGTGTGCATGACTCAGTGTAGGGCTCTGTCATATTTCATATGCCTCATTGCCTTCATTTGTTTGTGTTGCAGCCTGCAGGTACCCCGGAGTAGCAGCTGCAGTGGCATTTGGGGAAGGTGTAGCAGGTTGATTTGGTAGAGAGAGAGCCAAAGTCGTATTCATGGGATGGGAAATGATTTAGTTGAGATAAATGTAGGCGTTTAAGTGAAAATTTGGGGGAACTTTAAATTTTCGTGCTTTAGTGCATTGTAATTAGTAAGAATCCTACAAAAAAATTTGGAGGGAATTTATACTTGTAATTGTATGACTGGACGAGCACTATAGAATCATCACTTCAATTGTCATTTGTGTAGTTTTTACTCTTTTAGTAGTCTATTTATACTTCTATGCTATGTTGCACGGAAACGCGAAAATCAAACGAGAAACGTCAACTTTTGCTCAAAAATGCTTATTTTGAGAGTTTCCAGAAAGTTTCCGAAATAGAAACACACTCTTTCTCGAGAGTTTCCGATTTTCCGTGCTACATAGCTTCTATGTTTGAGCCCATTTCCCTTGCTTTTCTTATTTGTGTAAGCATGTGATTAGGGCACTTTGGGCTCCAAGTACTTGAAGCACATTCTCACTAGCTATCGGTCATCTTGTGATTAAACTTTAGTCTAAATTCATCAGTTAAGTGTATGATTGATGTTGGAAGGTCCTTAAGGAAGGATGTGTGTGTCATCATTTTTTATTACTATGGTACTTTGGGAAACTCAACATCACATTCACTGTTACATAGTTATGTGAATGTCAAATAGAACGTCTTTTTGACGAGGGGAAAGTATTATGTTGTTCTCATTACTTGAATTGGTTTTAGTCCTAGATTAAATTTAAACAAATCAGTCAAGCCCTTATTTTAAATCAATTCAGACTAGACCACTTTAGAGTGGATCAAACTTAAACAGATCAGATCATACGAAAATAAAATATAAACCATGTCAAATTAAAAACAATAAAAGTTCCCGAAATATGAGTAAACAAGTTTTGGAATTCCAAAATGGACTTGTTTTTCTTTGCAAAATAGGAAGTGCATTTAATGCTGAAGATTTGGTGGTTGGGACACCAGCGAACCACAGGCTTCCACGTCAGCACAGCCACCTGCCCATTGGCGGGTATAAATAGAAGCATTTATTTCATTGTAAAGGGTTGGCAACTTTCTATTCTTAGCACTCTAGCTATAGCATTCTGACTTGCAGCACTTCTACTGCCTTGTAAGACGAACGGCCGACGGAGCCTTAGCGAAAAGTATTGTATTAGGGAGTTATTAAGAGATAATAATACCTAATCAATTACTTGCTACTTCTTGTTCTCTTTAATCCATACCATCTGCTTGTTGGGCTAGTTTACTCACACACACTCCAATCGAAATCCTTGGGCTTACGTGTTGGACCCGAGGGTTGAAGGAATAAACCTCAACACTAGTAAAAACATATTATCATCATTCATTATAGCTACATTATTACTGGAAATGAATGTATAAATGAATTTATAAACAAAACAAAACTAAACTAAACTAAACATAACACAAACATTATTTCTCTAGCACAAGAAAACCAAAGACTATTAATGATATTAGGATTAGTTAGAATTAATGCTAAACAATTGACAAATAAATTTTATATTTTAATTAGTTCGGTTTGTTCGGTTCGGTTCGTGTTTGAAGGGTAAAAATCAAAACCGAACCAAACAACTACGGTTCGGTTCGGTTGTTTACATTCGGTTTCGGTTTATTAGCGGTTCGGTTTTATCTGACTACGGTTCGGTATAATTTGATCCGGTTTTCGGTTTTTCGGACCCAGCCCTATCAAAAACATCCCTCAACAATCAAAGCTTGCTTAACTCAAACCCCTGCGCCCCGCTCCCGCCCTGCAGCATTCTCAATTCAGTCCATATAAATTCGCAAAATACAAAAAGTATAGGTAGCCTTTTCAGCCTGTTGCAAGTTCAAAGGAATTGTATTGTTCTTCCGAGAACACAGCTGGCCGGCAGAACCAATGGGAACGCCAGCCGCCGCCGCAACCGCCACCACCACATATGCTCTGATACATAAACAACTCCGGCACCACGACCGCCGGAGCCACACTTCTCACCATACAACTCTACTCTTCACTGAGCGCATCGATTTCCCTCTACTCGCTTTTCGGCCGGTCTCTCATTGCCAACACGTTAGACGCCGTCGTTCCATTCCCTCACACTTACCTGTGGCAGCTTCCCTGAAGGTCCACTCCCTTGTAAACTCAGAAATATTCCTGCTGAAAACGAATTCTGATTCTTGCTCATTTTACAGGAGAACATTAACGGGTTGAAAAAAACGTTGACTAATTTCACGTCTTTGAACCACTGGATCGTGAGAGACTATGATAGGCTCGTCAGTTTAGTTAATGCTTTTGAACCCCAAATTCAGGAACTTTCCGATGAACAGGTAGACAATAGATAATATCCATGCCTGTTTTTTCCTATATATGATGAACGTTTTGCTATTCGAAATTAAATTTGGCGTTGGTTTAGCTGAGCGCAAAAACAGTGGAGTTTCGCAAACGATTGAGAGAAGGAGAGTCCTTGTCCCATATTCAAGCAGGTAGTATTTGATATTTTTATTTTAATTATTGATAATTTCATATTATAATTTGTTATTATAACTAATACTCCAGTAGTCCCGCTTAAACTTCTCACTTGCCTCTTTTGGACGTTCCAACTAAAGCTTTCCATTTGTATTTGAGGAAACAATTAACACTCTTTAAATTGACAAATTAATCATCAAATTTTTAAAAATAATAGACATATGACATCACAATGGTCATCAATGACATCATTATGTCACATTCTCATCAAAATTATTTCTCAAAATGTATGTGAGTTACCTTATCTAATTATTGTGAAATAAATGTGTCATTTTTCAACAAGAAGCTTAAGCCGGGACGGATTTAGTAAATTTTTTGATCTAAATTTTGGCTTCGTATTATGTTTTTTTCCTGTTCATAAACAATGTCTGCTAGAGGCATTTGCTGTTGTTCGTGAAGCTGCAAAAAGAAAGCTGGGAATGCGCCACTTTGATGTCCAGGTCTCTCTTTTAGAACATAATAATAATAATCACACATGCTTAATTTACTTACTAAATTATTGATAGACCGTAGTGCTTAGTTTACTTTTGTTCTCCAATAATGTACTAGGAGGTAAACTATACATTGGGGGGAAATTCCATTGAAATATTTTGGTAAGAGATTTTTTAATTGGAATTTGGTTGAAACTTATCTAAAAAAGAGTTTTTTCTAACAAACAGGAACACCACTGATAAAAAGAAACTAAAGCAGCAATTTCTTGTACAGTTTTACAACAAAGTTTATCAGTTTTCAATTCATATACGCTAGACAGGATTGACAAGAAGCATAGGAGAGTTTTGAGAAATAGTGCTAATAAGACAACACTTCAAGCTTGGGGATCGCACAGTACCTGAGAGTGGGTTGGAGGGAGGCCTGGGAGGGTACTATGCGTTGCTCATATCAGGATTGGGAAATGAAAAATTCAGATTGTTTTTAGGGGAAGATGTGATATTGTGCACTTGCTGCATGTGTGGTTTTCATCTTTTGGTTTGTTAGACATCCACAAATAGGAGAACTTTTATGTTCCAATCCATGTCCATATGTAATGCATGTTTACATTCTTTTATGTAAGTTGGTAGTAAATTATTGATGCTTTATCATATTTCATGTGCTTCCATGGATAAATTTAAATTGGTTTTTGTTTAGCCTTTTGTATGGAATTTCAATGGTATTTTCTATTTTTTACAAGGCTTGATTTTTGTTCAAAATTTTATATATAATTATTATTTCTTAATTTCAAATGTAGATTATTGGTGGAGCTGTGCTTCATGATGGAGCTATTGCAGAGATGAAAACTGGTGAAGGGAAGACATTAGTGTCCACATTAGCAGCATATCTCAATGCCTTGACTGGAGAGGGTGTTCATGGTCATTCTTTATCCCTTACTTCATATGCATAATGCTTTGACAATCATTCATGATTTGATTTGTCCTCCGGGGGGAGGGGGTTTGAATGGATTTCAAAAAATCATCTCAGCTTGGTCCTCGGTGATTATATTGTTTTGGGTTTATTACCCCGTGGTCAAGAAGCCCCCATTCTTAATTACCACCTAGCACACCAACTTTCTTTTTTTACTGAGGGAACTTTAGTATCATTGGGAGATATATTGTGCTTCTTGGGCCTCACCAACTTTTTGTTTTAATTCCTCTTTGACAGTTGTCACAGTTAATGATTACCTAGCACAACGTGATGCTGAATGGATGGGACGGGTTCATCGTTTCCTTGGTCTTTCTGTCGGCCTTATTCGTGTAATCTTTTTTGCTCTAGACTCCAGAGACACTTCATTTGGTCTCAAACAAAATTTGGGGAACTGCTTTTTTTTTAGAAAGGGTTGCTTTATGGCGTTGTGTGTATTGTGGCCGTTTAACATTAAAAATTAAATAACATATATCAATTAGTATGTGTCAATATATTTCTTTTCTATGCTTTTGTTGAGAATAGTTAATCTGTTAATCCATGTAGAGTTTAAATCTACAAGACCCATATTGAATGTCAATCTGCGAGTACCTTTAACTAAAATCAACTATTTTTTTCTAATAAATTTTAAATGATGTGCTCCTTACCTGTCTTATGTATAGAAAGGGATGTCAGCTCAAGAGAGGAGATTGAATTATGGATGTGATGTAACATATACTAACAATTCAGTAAGTGGTATTAAGTTTCATATTTCATACCTCCAAATATACATTCTTTCACATCTTATTTCTGGCATGCAATTTAAACTTTTCTTAGCTTGTTTTGATACATCATAACTAATAATCATTTCAGTGAATTGACGTTGTAACTAACTAGTCTATTTTGTCATTCCCTTTTTTCTCTGTCATTTCCCAGGAACTGGGTTTTGATTATTTACGAGATAACCTTGCTAATAACCGTGAACAACTTGTGATGAAATGGTAAACTATACTGCAACCAATATCTGAAAATTATAGTTCATTGTTAAAGTTTACCTTGTGAAAACAGGCCAAAACCTTTCCATTTTGCAATAGTAGATGAAGTTGACTCAGTCCTCATAGATGAAGGAAGGAATCCTTTATTAATAAGTGGCGAGGTAATTTTGACTCTTTTATTTTAAACTACTGTCAAGTACCCTGATGAAAAAGGGGAAATCTAATACAGACTGTCTGATTTGTTTTATTTTTAAAATTTTTTGCACACTTTTCTGATTTTCTAAATTCATGTCCTGTATATCTCAGGCAAGCAAAGATGCTGCACGATATCCTGTTGCTGCTAGAGTAGCTGATCTGCTCATGAGGGGTCTTGTGAGTCTCAATTTATCATATTTCTTTGTTCTCATATTCCAGCTATGGGAGCTCTATTTTTCCATCACTGGGGAGAAATATGAATACCTAACTGTGAAACTTAAGTTACCTGTATTGACAGCATTACAACATAGAGCTGAAGGACAACTCTGTGGAACTAACTGAAGAAGGAATTGTTCTTGCGGAGATGGCCCTGGAAACAAATGACTTGTGGGATGAGAATGATCCATGGGCAAGGTAAACCTTGGACATAATTTATTTTGTGCATTTATAAGGATTTTCTGAGATGGTGTTGTGATGCTTTCGAAAGAACATCTTCTGTTGCTCCACTTGATCTCTGTAAAACTATAACTATATTAGCCCAACTTTTATTGCAAACTAAAGCTTGTTCAATTAATAAAATCCAAATTGCAGATTTGTAATGAATGCCTTAAAAGCCAAGGAGTTCTATAAGCGAGATGTCCAATACATTGTCAGAAATGGGAAAGCTTTAATTATAAATGAGGTACTATTTGCAGACGTATACGTCAAAATTGTTTTGAAGATTTCTCTCAGTTATTGATTTGGTATTATTGAGTTTTCACTCCATATTGTGTAATTTCATCAACTCTGAAACATAAAAATATGAGTATGTGATGAAGGCTGAAGCTTTTGTATTACTTTTTCCTATTTTATCCTTCAATGAGACTTCTTTGCACAGTTTATAATTTTATTTTCATTATTTTCTTACCAGTTGACCGGACGAGTTGAAGAGAAAAGGCGGTGGTCAGATGGGATTCATCAGGCTGTGGAGGCAAAAGAAGGTCTAAATATTGAGGTATATAATATTTAATTACTATAGCCAAGTCTTCGTTTTATTTACAACAAATCCCCCATATTATTACTGCAACTGAAGTTGTAAAACATGGTTTTCTTTGGTCAGGCTGATTCTGTTGTTGTAGCACAAATTACGTACCAATCACTATTTAAGTTATACCCGAGGCTTTCAGGAATGACTGGAACTGCAAAAACTGAGGTATAACTGTATAAGGATTTCACAGGATTCCGATGAAGCTATTTCAATCAGGGTTCTAATTCAAAGGGTACTTTAGCATGTCTGCATGTCTTTTCTGTAGGAGAAAGAATTTTTAAAAATGTTCAAAACGCCAGTGATTGAAGTGCCTACAAATTTGCCAAACATCCGAAAAGACTTGAATACACAAGCTTTTGCTGTGAGACACAACCATCTACATTTAAAATCCTTTCCATTTTTTATAAGAATGAAAGAGTGATCTGTAACTTGACTCATCCATGCTGTTTTCTTGTGGCCTTTAGACTACACGGGGAAAATGGGAATATGTTCGTGAAGAGATCGAGTACATGTTTAGACTGGGTCGTCCAGTTTTAGTTGGAACCACGAGGTAATTGTATTTCTTATACATACTACTACCTCCGCCCCCCTAATATTGGGATGGGAGAGAGTGGTGTGGTTTTTAAGAAAAGTCGAATTATGTGGTTGATAATGAGTTGATAAAGTGAGAATAAAGTAAGAATGAATTAGAGCTACACAAATGTTGCCAAATATGTATGGGACAATAATAGGGGGACATCCAAAAATGAAAAATGGGACAGTTATAGGGGGACTCATTCACACCTTTACTACATAGCCAGCCTCTTAGAGTATTGATGCTTTGGTTTGAATGATTCTGGGAGATATTGAAGTCCATATGAGATAAGATGAAGGAATTTCCCAATTTGGACATATGGTACCTCCATGCGTGATATACCTACAAATTGTACTTACTTCTGAGAAGCTAGTGCTGTACATCAAAATATAAAGGAATTACACATGCATGCAACAAAGACATTACATCAACAATTTTCATACACACAACATGGAGTGTTTATGGCTTAGAGTTCTTCATCTCAAAGTATCAATATCAATGTCTTAAGGCAATGCCCCGTTGATGTGTGTGTGTTTTGGGCACCGGGGGGTCGTCTCTTTATAGGTACTGTTAAGATAGGAGGAGTAGCCAATATCTTAATATAGCACATTGTTACTTCACAATTTTCTGGTGTGAGACTTCTAGCACCCCTCCTCACGACGAGACACTTCATCTGGGTCGTGTCGTCATTCATTTTTTCGTCGGTTTGTCATTGTGTTTTTCATTTTATAATTGTGTCGTCAATTTTTCATAAGGATTGATTTTTTAGGATGTAACCCCGGGTCTTAATTGTGTCATTGTATCAAAGCAAGTTCAGTTGTGATTTGACTGTTTGTTTAACACCCATGATTAAGGGTAGTTTTTTTATTAACAGTAGCTTGTTAAGGGTCTGTTTGACCATTTATACACCTCGATATTATTCAACCTGGTTCGGGGTGAGGGGGCGTGTTATAGTACTTGTCCCACACCGAAAAACTATAAAACAATTAAACACCATATTATGATCTTGGGCAGTTGGGCTACTCCTATTAGGTTGATCTTTGAGAATAGAACCCTAGATTTTAACAGGTACTTAGGTTGGAGATAAAAACTAAGTTTGTTATACATATTTGCATAGGTGATAGATGTCACTTGAGCCTTTGAGGCAGTATGATAGTACAAGTTCATTGGCAATGCACTACACGCTTATAGTTATAGATTTGTATGTGCACTATTCATATTTTCTTTCCTTTTTTGACTCTGATGTTTTTTAATTCAAAACTCAAAATAGATCAAGTAGAGCTCTATCTTATTGTGTTTGTTGATGCAGTGTTGAGAACTCTGAATATTTGTCCACTTTACTTAAGAAAAGGAAAATTCCACACAACGTCCTCAATGCTCTGCCCAAGGTCTGTAAGCAAATTCTGAGCCTTCATCTCCTTGTTTACATATCCACCCATCTCCCATGCTTAAGATTTCTAGATGTACTTGCATTTAGTATACACAATATTTTGAGGGGGAATTTGTCAACTCTTGTTTTTGTTTTTATGAGTTCGTCATTCCTATTATTTGAAGCTGCACCATTGACTCCCAGATTTTTGTTCGTATGGCCTACGGGCTCTCTCCCATTCTCAGTTTTTCTATCTAAACAACCGGAGACTTGAAGGCAGTATACCACAGATTATCATAGCATGATCAATTCCTCCCTGATAGCTCAACAAAATTTAGGTTTTCTATTCATGACATGCCAAAAATCTGTAGTATGTGTTTGTTTAAACTTTAGAGGAAATTAGTAGCTCTAAACCTTAAACCTTGGCATAAACTTACCAGAACGCCTAAATCAAATAACATATACATTTTTTATATGCTAATATGACCCATTTGTTGCCATCTTTTCAAATTTTGAAAACATCAAGTATTTTTTATTAGAATTACTTGCAAGTAATATAAAGTACTTCCTCCATTCTTTAATAGTTGCAACATCGTGATTTTTACACTATTCACACTTTACTCTGACCACGATTTTCTACTAATATGTATATATAATCAAATTATTATGTGTAAAATGTTATTAAATTTCTATTAATGTGAATTTCCAAAATATTAACTTTTTTATAATGTTTACTAATACGTAATTAAATATAATTACAATCAAAGTTATGCGTTGGCAAACGTGGAAGTTAAACTGTTGCAACTATTAAAGAACGGAGGATTGTATATAACTTTTAATTTTTCTAATTATTAAACTTCTGTTTAATCATCATTTACCCAATTTTGTATATAATTATTTAAACTTCTGTTTAAAGAACAAGTGTTGAACAATGTGATTGCAAAAACATAAAATTTCAACACCTCAATGTGGAGCATTTTAATCACATGCTTCAAGCTTGTTAATCACAGGATTCACAGGCCGTCTAAATGATTTAGTAAAGGCATCTTCAAAACTTCCAATTGATAATTTGAGCCGACGAATGAAGTGATACTCAACTCTGGTCCTGACCTTGCAGTAACTTTTTGTTTCTTACTTCACAAAAATTCCAAAGAAAACACAATTTCCTGAATAATTCCAATGCTGAGATTTTATCACATGGCCACTCCAACATAGACACCACTTGGTTTTCCTATCATGTCGCAAATCCAAACTACACCAAATATCTGCAAAGTTGGAAAGATACTGGATATATACTGCATTTTATCTTTCCATTCTTTCAGGTCTGACTGTTATTTAATTACTATTACTTTTGCAGTATGCTGCTAGAGAGGCTGAAATTGTTGCTCAAGCAGGGAGAAAGCATGCAATCACCATTTCAACTAATATGGCAGGAAGGGGTACTGACATCATCCTAGGAGGAAATCCTAAGGCAAGTGTAGTTTGCTGGCAAATCAGTCAAAATAGTCAAGCTTTTTTAGTGACATAATGTTGTTTCTTCATGTGATTTTGGTAAGTTGCAATTATGTTTCATCGTGCTCCTAGAGTGACGTTTTTGTATATTTTATTACAAAGATGCTTGCGAAAGAAATTTTGGAAGACAACTTAATGTCTTCTCTGTCGCAAGATATTCCTCAAGCTGATATTGATGATGGAGAGATGAATCTACAAAAGGTTTTCTTGCTTACTTGTCTCATTCAATGCCATAGTTCTCTCTTATTTTCCATCTTAAACTACTATTGGTTTTCAGGTCTTATTAAGAATAAAAGTTGGACCATCATCTCTAGCTTTGTTGGCTAAGACAGCTCTGTTGGGTTTGTGTCCTTCCGCCCCAAACCAATAGTTTTTTGTATTATATCGGTTCCATGTAGTGCCATTAGTGGTTTTGGTTTATTCTTTTTAGTAACTGTTGATTTGCTTTACAGCTAAGTATGTATGCAAAAATGAGGGTAAGAAATGGCCATATGAAGAGGCGAAATCTATAATTTCTGAATCTATAGATATGAGTCAATCCATTGAATTGGGAGAGCTGATGAAGCTTGCTGAAGATCAATCGGAAATGTACCCTCTTGGACCATCAATTGCACTTGCATTCTTATCAGTTTTACAGGATTGTGAGTCCCACTGTTTAAAAGAGGGTGTAGAAGTGAAAAGGCTTGGAGGCTTGCATGTGATTGGGACCTCTTTACACGAATCAAGAAGAATTGATAACCAGGTGAGATCTGAATCACAATTATTTAAGGAGGTTGTGTCGTTGTGAATGCTTGATATTGATTCAACCAGAGCTTTAGAATTCATTCTTACATGATTACAATAGTTCAAACTTCTTGTTTTTATACTTCCTCCATTCTTTTTTAATTGCAACAATCCACTTTTCGCGTTTGCCAACGCACAAGTTTGACCATTAATATCTTTCAGTCCTTATTAGTAAAAAAAATTCAGATTTTAAAATTTTAAAATAAGAAGAATTTAACAATATTTAAAAAATAATAATTTATAATACATTAATAAATAAAATATAGTCAAAGTACAATATGTGAATAGTGTAAAAAGTTCAATGTTGCAATTAAAAGAGAACATAATTAGTATTACTTTTTAGATCATTACCTAGATTACTCTTCAGAATATTACAGTTACCTTTACTAATTCACTCGTTCCTGTCATTGTAAATGTATTATGTATACTTCTGTTCACAAGCAGCGCTATTGTTAGTTAATAAATCAAAATAATCTGCATTAGTTCACTGACTTTCCAATCAAGACATGAGGTTATCTTAGGTAGATATATGACCTGCATAGTGTGAAGTTTCATACATGAGGCTATATGCTTTGTTGTATATCTTCAACTATGCTTCACTTAATTGACCAAGACGCTATGCAAGACATTCTCATAGTCTATTATAGGTAGGTTTGGCATCACAGAATGGTAGATGTGTACATATTTTCCACTTTTTCTAAATCTGCATTACTTTGCACACCATATTACCATGTCTTTTGCACCCCCTACCCACATCCACCCATATATGCACATCCTTTATAAACACCATAGTATTCTGTGATCTTAATTCTTATGTTTTTCTAAAGCTTCGAGGAAGAGCAGGAAGGCAAGGGGATCCTGGATCAACAAGATTTATGGTAAGGTGAGATTCAAAAGGATAATGCTATATTGCTGTCGACTTGCCCCAAATTCTCTACTCTTTGGGAACATTTGTTTTTTGCATGGTACATATGAGGGGAACTTGGATTGGACCAAAGACTTCCTGTCTAGAATCATGGGATTTATGCCTGTAGATCTTTAACTAGAAGGTCTCTCTGAATTATTGGATATATGTGTTATGGTTGAAGTGGATTATTCAAACCCTTTTGATGAAAAGCTCATTTCCATTTCAGATGAGTTCATGGATATTGAAATGGGTTCTTTCTTTGACCCTTATCCTTTAAATGAAGATTTAGATTTTGATGTTTCCATGTTCGCTATAGTTCTTAGGGTGATATGTTAAAGCTCCCATATCGATTGTAGCTTGCAGGATGAGATGTTTCAAAAGTTTAACCTTGATACTGAGTGGGCAGTGAAGCTCATATCTAGAATTACTAATGATGAAGACATTCCAATTGAAGGTGATGCAATTGTGAAACAGGTAATCTATGTCACTGAGTATGCATTTTACATTGTATCAATATGCTTGTAAGAAGTCAAAGTACATTTGCTTTTTGTGTTTGACATCATTGTACTCATTTATATGATATACGTAGTATATGGACTACTATTTCTTTTTGCATGTTCTTTCTTATTTGCTTTGCATTTGAACTACATAGCTTCTGGCCTTGCAAATCAATGCGGAGAAGTACTTCTTTGGAATAAGAAAGAGCCTCGTGGAATTTGATGAAGTTCTCGAGGTATGAATTTGATAACAGGGATCATACTTCTTTTTTCAGGAATTTGGAGCCTTATTTTCTTAGGTTTTGGTCAATTATATGATAAAAAATGAAATTCTACTTTAAAGTGAGTAAGGGTGGAATCACCCAAATTATTTCCTTTAGGTTATAAAAGTAGCACATGCTGATAGTCCAGAGTATTATTCCTGTATTCCAACTACAACCATATTAGATCTGCAAATTGGATTTTCAGGTGCAAAGGAAGCATGTTTATAATCTTCGCCAACTAATATTAACTGGTGGTTTTGACAGTTGTTCACAGAATATTCTGCAGTAAGTGCCAAGTCTTAGATTTTTTTTCCCGATCCAATTATTCAAAGTCAGAACAACTTCACTTCTATAGATTTTTCCTGTAGCAATACATGTTACATATCATATCTTAGTGTTATGGCTTCACTCTCTCGCTCTAATATCTATGTTGCAACACACCTGGGACGTTTTTTTTTGCTTTGTCCTTATTTCGCCTCTCCATTTTTTTCCCTTCATTTTTTCCTCTCCGTCTCTCCTTCAAAAAGATGTTCTATTAGCACTCCTTTTAAGATAATGCGGTAATACCTAGCCCATTTTGCTGGTATAACAAAATGGCATGTATGGTTCTAGTTGCTTTCTGTAGTTATAGTGTATTATCATCTTTTTTCTTTCCTAACATCATAATGAGTTAATTTAGGTACATGCAAGCTGTGGTTGATGAAATTGTCATTAAATGTGTGGATCCTCAAAAGGTATTGAAGTCTGTCTTTGGCATATGTTATGCGCTTCACTATGCTTTGTGTTGATCTCAACTTTTGTTCTTTCCTCAACTTAATCACCCATATTGAATGAAACATCATGTTTATAGCATCCAAGCAAGTGGTTTTTGGGTAAACTTTTGAGTGACTACACAGGCTTAGCTGGAAAAATATTGAATGGTAATCACGATTTTACAATTTGATGCAATGAGTTTCCACAAAAATATTGGCACACACATTAATAACAAGAACTGGCAATTTGTCTAGATTATTTCTCAGGGATTACTGAGGAAGCTCTTCTGGATTCACTTTTGCGGATTGATGAAATGTATTCTGTAACTATTGATGACGTCTATTTACCAAATTTGCCTGCAATACAAAATTCTTTTAGAGGGATTCGTGGAGAATGTGCTTCCTTGAAGCGATGGCTAGCCATATGCACAGATGACTCAATCAAGTGGGTCCTCTGTTTCCATTTTTTTTTTGCTTCAACAGTTAACTTTTTGTTTATAAACCCTGATATTCTTGGTTATACATTTGATCCCATGCTAGAGGTGGAAAATACAAAGTGACAGTTAATTACCTCCGCAAGTACCTTGGAGACTTCCTGATTGCCTCCTATTTGAATGTCATACAAGAATCTGGTTATGATGCAGGATATGCAAATGAAATAGAGGTAACATTATTTCCTCATCTTACTGATAATGCTTGGACTTACATGAGTCACATTATGCCCTTGTTCGGAAGGGTTTTGGAGGAAGAGAGGAGAGGCTGGAGAGCAGAGTGTTATTTCATTATGTGCATGGATGGGGGAGTTGGGGAACTATTAATTCCTACGAAGTTATCAAACCACACTCCTCCAATCTGGGGTACTTAGGAGTGGTCTATTTTTATTAATAATTTCCTTTTAATATTTTTTTAATATTAAAAGTGCGCAACATCGTTATTATTACAAATAGATTACAATATTTATAAATACCACTGAAATTACATTAAATTTATTATTTTTGTATGTTTTTTCTAAAGAAAAGCTCCTCATGACTCCTCCTTTGAACAAAATATAACATCTTGTTTAACTCTTCCAACCCCCTCTCTGCTCCTCCCTCTGACCTCCACATATCTCCTTCCCTCTCTCCTTTGGACGAAACTAAGAGGGCAGTCCTTTTATGCAACTTCAAATGGAAATGTGTTTTTTTTGGCTTAATACAATTTTGTTCTAAATAATGCACTGATCTTCTTGTATACTCGGTTGTCCGCTGCCGTTGAAAATTTAGTTTCTTTTACACTGCAGAGGGCAGTACTTCTGAAGACTATTGATTGCTTCTGGAGAGATCATCTCGTAAACATGAACAGGCTAAGCTCATCAGTACGTAACATCCTTTACTTATTTTGATTAATGATGAAATGCTTCCTGGGGGGGGGGGGGATTACTAACGTTTTGTGCAAATAATAAGTCCCCAATTAAGCATGAGTTTCTTAGATAAAATGTTCATTCTTGGATTTTTAATGTAAATAATGTTACCATCTTTCATTTGTTGAAGGTGAATGTTAGAACTTTTGGGCACAGAAACCCACTGGAAGAATACAAGATTGACGGTTGCCGCTTTTTCATCTCGATGCTCAATGCAACCAGGAGGTTAACTGTTGAGTCCATCTTGCGCTATTGGGCATCTCCAATGGAATCCTATGAATTATATGTTTAGGGGTGTCAATGTGTCATTCTAAAAGCTTAAATTTTCACTTTTAGACCTTACTCTACAGTTAAGATTAATTTAACACTAAAAGTTGTGCTAATACTTGGCAGAATTAAATTGTCAATGTGATCTAATAGTTAAAATTAATATTTGATGCTAATGAGCGAAAAGATGGCCGTTGAATTATATTTGGCCAACGATAGTGTGTGCCTGGATTAAAGTATCATCTATATTTGGATGAAGTATTGAGAAGTGTTAATAATGTAAGTGTTAAGGAATGTTGAATACTTGAATATATAGAAATTGCTCCTATTTTTTTCTCTTTTTGATGTTTATGTAATATATACTGTACTACTCTTGCATATGTCCGCTGTTTGAATTGGGTGTTCTGACTTGATGTGGTATGTAGGTCCTACAACTCTTTTAATGTTCTTGCGTATTTTTATTTTGTTATTCCTTGGCTTTGGTCATTTCTCTTTTATGGATCTTTAGAATTAGTCTCTTGAGTTGTCAAGAAAACGAGCATATTCCTTGATCCTAAATGCTCTTACTTAAAATAAAACTTTTATTAAGTTGATCTCACTTACTAGAGTTGTATGTCATATATAGAAGAACTCTAATGAGATTTATATGCTGTGTCCATAAGCCAACTTTTGCATCATCTTATACGATCTGCAACCATATCATAACCATTTCTGGAAAAATTTGTACACTAAACTATCATAGTGCACTACCCGACCTAAACTATCATAGTACACTACTACCCGTTCAGCTGAGATTGCCAAAATGCCAAGTATAGCATGTAATGCAACATGTGCTTGCCAATACCAATAACTACTAATTAACATGACTAGGGTAAAATGCATAGATGATACTTTAATTATTGTTATTGTTGCATTTTGGGTACCTTAAATCTTAAATGAAACAAATTAGTATTATAACTATATGTAAATGTTTCAATGTATTGTTTATGCATTTCACTTGCATGAGTAAATAATAAACACGATATAAGACCCACAGAAAATCAATAAATACAAGTAAACAGTACAGTAAAGAATATTCTTTCAGAAAATAGCATTTCTGTACAACACTCTTGGGTATATATCCATACACCTATTTTAGTGTACAACTCTGTATGATGGGGTCAAGAAGTGTGTAAAACATTTTTCTAAATAAAAAACTATTTCCTTCGTAGAACGTACTATACATTTTCAAAAGTGAGAATAAATCTAGTTCAATAATAGCTGAACATCGTTGTGCTCTAAGGTGATCAAATGAGAAGGCCATACTAGATTGTCAGTTATTGTGTTTTTAGAATGCTGTTAATGACACCTGAAAAGTGCAAAACATGTTACTGGAGTCTTTGATAACTGATTTCCTTAACCAATGCCCATAAGCAACCACTCTAAGTTCTGGATTGAAAGATCTCCACCCAAAGCATACACATTCCTTGGATGCCTATGTTTTCCTAGAATCGCAAACCCATTCTTTATCGGTTAGAGGTGCAGGTGGCCAGCCTCCTTTAAAGATGTTTTGCCTGCTTCTAGAAACTTCATTGATGCCAAACTAGTTCTCAGCAATGCAACAACCAGGTGCTTCCTTAACCTTTTCACTACCAGAAGCTCAGCAGTCAGTGACTCAGTGTTATTGTGCATCTTCTGCCATTTTAGAGCAAGCTGTTCTATGAATTCTCTTGCTTTAGTTGATTACTAGCCCAAATTCCGAACTCAACATTCCTATGCTCTCCACAGAAATGGAGAATTCTCTCTAACATATGAGGAGTGAGAGAAAAAGGCATCTCCTTAATAAAACTCTCAAGCTCGTCGAAGAACCCATGCTGTCCAAACAGCTCAATCATGGATTCATAGTGCTTCAACCCGGGGATAATCCTACATTTATCACGCATCAAGTCAAAATACCGCTTACCTGAATGTACACTACCCTCACGAATGCACACAAGAAATATAGTTTGGAAAGTTACACTATCTGGCATAATTCCCTCTTCCTTCATTAACTCAAACAATTCAAAAACATAATCATTCCTCTTGTTATGATAACATCCCAGCATCAAAGAGTTCCACAATACCAAATCTTTTTGTGGTGTTACTGCAAATATATCAAGAGCATAATCAAGAAAACGACACTTCGAGTACAAGTTAACTAATGCTCCACTGATCACATTATCCATCTCATACCCATTTCTGATGATAAACCCGTGAATTTCTTTACCTGATTTCAGAGAAAAAGTATTTGCACACGAAGCCAAGAGGGTTCCGAAAGTGTATTTACTAGGTACAATCCCTCCTAACATGTTTGGGAAACTCATCAGTGTTGTTTCACCCATCCCGTGTGAATTATAGCTAGCTAATAAAGTATTCCAAGAAACTGCATCCCTCCACTGACTCATTTCATGAAACCACACTATAGTCCTTCTCAAGTTCCCACATTTACCATACATGTCAAGAAGCGCATTGGCGGCATGCAAATTGGAGTGGAATCCATTTCTGTACATGGATCCATGAACCTGTTTCCCCAATTCAATATCTGAAAGGGCTGAAGAGACGTTGAGAACCAATCCAATAGTGACATGATCAATGTCACTGGTCTGTTTGAACATCAGAAATATAAGATCTAAGGCTTCATTCCATTCTCCACTGTGCACATAGCCAGCAAGCATAGAATTCCATGAGACCACATTGTGTTCTGGCATCTTGTTGAATAGCTCCCTTGCCTCCCTTGTCCTTCCATCCATCGCATACCCAGACATTAATGATGTCCAGTGAATCAAATCTTTTGAACACAGCAGGTCAAAAATCCTCCGAGCGCTTTCAATATCCCCACATTTCCTGTACAAATCAATAAGAGAACTTGCAACCACCTTATCCATCTCGACGTTAGTCTTGATAGAAAATCCATGAATTTGAAGCCCTCCAGAGAGCTCACCAATGGACAGGCACGCAACAAGAGCATTGGATACAGTAAATGTCAGAGGAATCGCATTTGCCCTCACCAACTCTGAGAACATAAATAGAGCATCCTTACCCGCACCAAGGTCAATATACCTTCTGATTATCACATTCCAAGAAACACTATTTGGATTCTTGATTTCATCAAACATCCTTTTAGCATCACTCATCTCTTTGCATTTCCCATACGCATCAACGAGTGAAGTTTCCAGGATTACATTTCCGGAGAAGCCAAACTTCATGATGAGAGCATGAACATGTCTTAAATTGCATACATTCAAGAGGGAAGCACAAGATACTATAACACTTGCAAATGTGATCTCAGTAGCAAACACCCCTGACAGACGCATGTGGAGAAACATATCCATTGCCCTCTGGGCGTACCCATTTTGTGAATAAGCAGTAATCATTGCATTCCAGGAGCCTCCATCTCGGCGAGGCAATTCGTCAAACAACTCTTGGGCATCCTCCAAGCAGTTACACTTTCCATAAGCTTCCATAGCTCGGTTGAGCACAAAAACTGGCGGGTTCGAGGAGAAGGTGACTAAGTGGGATTCGACTTTGCGAGCCTCGACAGCTGCTTTGTTTGAGGCACAGAATCTGAAGAGGTGAGAGTAGATAGAGAAAGGAAAGGGGAATGGGGCGCCAAAGAGGACAGAGACGGCTTTTGCAAGGTCTCCAGAGCGGAGGGAGAGCGTGATTGCGGTGGTTAACGCTTTAACTTCAGCTTGTCGCGGCGGTTCAAGGCGATTAGTTGCTGCGACATTGGCGTTGAGAAGATGGTTTAGGATTGAGGCCTTCTTTGCGCCCATCCAAAATTTTGAATTACAGTTGCCCCAGGCGGCAATTCTCTACTGGTAGTTACTCTCCCTTCACATTCCTTGAAGAGTAAAAGTTGTCATTAAGATTTGACTAGAAAAAGGTGAATTGATAGGACTTAAGAGTGTTTGAAGTTGATTAAAAAAAGCACTTTTCAGCTTTTGGTTTAAAAAAAGTTAAAAAGAGTGTTTTCAAATGACAGCTTCTGCTTAAATTAATCACTTAAAAGCTAAAAGTTGGAAGCAGGTGGAAGGGTGCTTTAAACTGCTTTTCACTTTTTCTATTACACAAAAAGTACTTATTTTACCAAACACTACCAACTTTTACTTTTTCAGAATCACTTTTTTCTCAAACACTACCAACTTTTACTATTAATCACTTTTCCCCAAATCACTTTAAAAAATCATTTTTTTAAAGTTGAAGCAATTGCAAACACTCCCTTAGGAGCAATATATTATTGACAAAAGAGGAAACAAGACAATCATTTTAAGACGAACCGAAAAGGAAAGCAGGACATTTATTTTGGAACGAAGAGAGTAGTTGTTAATGAATTTCTTGTAGTGAATATTAATTAAGTACGGAGTATGTACTAGTAACTTTCAAGCCGCCGGGGAGAAAAAACAATTTAGTCAAGATTGAACATCTTAGAATAGTTTGATCAATGGTTAGGGTCACATATATACACACAAGTTTTTTTTACAAGACATATACACATAGTTAACTAAATATTTATATGGTCTTCCTCATTAAACAAATGATATCTTAACTTATCGATATTATTAACTCATACAGTGATACACTCATACTCCCTATTAACTTTTGTTTAATAACATTAACTCATAAACAATAATTTTAAAGTAGCAATTATTGCTTGTATATATAGTCCATTATTTTTATCACTTAATTTAACTTAACTACTTAAGTTCTCTGGAAAATACTCCCTCCGTCCCTTAAAACTTTGCCAACTTTCCTTTTTTGGATGTCCCACTAACTTTGCCACTTTCTCTTTTAAGTAAAAAATTTGTGGTTCCTGTTAATTCTCTCTCCTCTGCACAAACCTCTACCACACAGTTTTTACTTTATTAATCCTTGTGCCGGTCAAACTTGGCAAAGTTTTAAGGGACGGAGGTAGTATTATTTTCAACACATGATATGAACTCTTAGTCACAACAGCAATCACGACCTTTTCGTCCAATCGAACACTTATTAGTTTGGTTTAACCGAATCAAACTGTATCAAATTGGATTAAATCGGTTCGAAACCAAATCATATACAATTAGTTTGAGTTTAGTAGTATTTCTTCCGAACTGTATTAAATCGAATCGAAATTGAGAAAAATTGAAGAAAACTGAAACAAACTAAAAAAATCGATAAAGGCTCCATATGTTATTAAAAATAACAAATCCAAACCTGACCGAACTAAACTAAACCGAGCCGAATCAAACCGAAAAATAGTATGTTTTTTTTTGTAATAATTCTTCTAGTTCATTCGAAACCGAATCAAAACCAATAAAAACTCAATCGAAAATCAATATGAGCACTCCTAATTATTGATTTGTGACCAACTAAATTTTCAAGTTGGAATTTGTATAGGGGTTCACCCATAATTAAGAGATCCGTGTGTAATTGTAGTGCCCAATTTGATTTATTCTAAACTTTAATGTGAAATATAACATTCGCACGTAACAATAGTATACGATTTATATTTGAATATTTCACATATTTCACATGTAATAAATGCTTTACAATTCAAATTAGTTATATTTTTTTATTTACTATATAAAAATTATCTGAATTCTTTAAACATCGAACTCCAAAATAAAAAGAAACATTTGAAATTTGACAAGTGTATAAGTCGAAAAAAATTAGTAAAAGATATTCAAAACAAGATCTATTATCCAAACCAAGTCCTACAAATGTAAACATTTTGTACCAAGTGCACTAACAATAAAATATTTCATCAAAAAAAGAGCAAAGATTCACTTAAGATTTTTTTTTCAAACAGTCAGTAGGCATTAAATATTTATTAGGCTAGTAAATAAAAGGGAAAAATAATAAAAATACTCCAAACTTTGAAACGGTGTGAGATGAGCACCCCAAACTATGAAGGGGTGTGAGATGAACACCTCAAACTTTGTAATTTAAATATCCCAAAACATTATATAAAAAGTCATTTTAACATCATGTCAAATATTATTTCTTTCAAAAATGTAAATTTATGGTGTTAATTGCATAATTTAAATTATTTTAGAATTCATGTCTCATTATATAAAAAGTCATTTTAACATCATGTCAAATATTATTTCTTTGAAAAATGTAAATTTATGGTGTTAATTGCATAATTTAAATTATTTTAGAATTCATGAAGACACAATTAACATTCTAAACTTTAATTCCGAAATAATTATTGTTACACTTTTAATTTGTTATTTTTAATTATACAATTAACCCCATAAATTTACATTTTTTAAAGAAATAATACATGACAATGGTGCCGAAATAACTTTTTATATAAAGTTTGGGGTATTTAAATTACATATACAAGTTTGGGGTGCTTATCTCACACCCCTTCAAAGTTTGGGGTATTGTTTATTATTTTTCCCTAAATAAAACTGCAGTATTATTAGTGAAATTAGTAGAAGTTAATTTTAGATATAAATTGAAAGCTGACAAGCTGTTAACATAAAATAAAAGGAAAAAGGAAGTAGATATCTGGAACAATTCGAACAGAATGGAAGGGAAAGGAAAAATAAGAGAGAGCAGGAGCGATTTGATCCGCAAAGAGAAGAAAAAAGAAACAGACAGACAGACAGCATGAACGATTTGATCAGCAAGGGGAAAAGAAAAAAATTACATCCAGGTGTATGATGTAATTTCGCATTATACACCCTTTGTAACATCATTTTATAAATTATAAACAGCTATCAGTTGCTTCGATTGTAAATTTGCAACCCCCTACACCATTCACACTAGCAACACAATTATACTAATGCAACCATATCTTTATTTTAAACCTACCCTAACTGTAGGTTCTTACACAAGATACATGACTTCTATTTGACTCCTATTCTGGACAAGCTGTTTACATCTGTATATATCAATGAATGGTAGACTTCAATATTTCATATGCCAACAAATGTTGATACTTGATAATGAGTTTAATACATAATTTACTATGTATTACTTGCACAATTATGTATACGGGGTAATTTGCAGACAAAGGATTGCCGTTGTTTGGTGATCAGAGGGCTTTTTGGTCGAGTCTCTCATTCCAGTTTAAGCAACGGATTAAACTGTGAAACCAATCACCAGTTTGGTCGGATTTGTTGACAGTAGGGAGAGGGTGTTGGCTCATACATATCCGTACAGAGTCGCCTCGAGAGAGTTGTTGCCTTCTCTTACCGTCGAAGGAGACCCAAGCATTACTGCGTGCATCCTCAGGGATCTGTTCAAGTAGAAAAATGAAGCAATGTGTGAGCTTGAGATCCATCATAGTATCATGAATAAATAGCTACACGATCCTCTGATCATGATATATGGCCACAAACCTTTAGTTCTAGCTTTGCAGAATCTGGAAGTATAACTGGCCTGAATGAGAGAGAGTGCGGGCATATAGGTGTAAAAAGCATGCATGGAACGTTGGGATGCACCTGCATGTGTTGCACACATCGGTTTGTGTCATTTCTAAATTGAATGTACTGTAAAGATTTTCCTTTTTTGTTTAAATATGTCTTTAGTGCATGCAAATATCTCACATTTTTGTTTACATCTCTGAAAAAAAAAACATCCATGCAATATGTGCTATTTTCTTTTAGTCACTATCTAACTCTCACATTTTGAAATACATGACTCCTCTCTAAACTTCTCATGTCAACCTTTTTAACTTTTTGGAGGCTATTAATGGAGTTAATACTAATAAAAACTAATCATTCACATTCTAAATATAGGCCATTTGTAACTGAAAGTTTGGCGGTTAAAAGAAAGGGAAAAGGGTCAAATAGGCCCTTGAACTTACATAAAAAGGTCAAATAAGCCCTTATAAGGCTCTGTCCGGCCGTCGCCATTTGGGGCAGTTCCCAGTGGAATTTTTTGATGAATTTTTTTTAGCATCATAGTTTTAATTTGAATGCCTTCCCGATTGAAGTTTTAGCTAAAATTTGGTATGAGTAAACTAGACTTAATGAATAAGATGCTAAACGATGTGTGAAGGGCTTATTTGACCTTTTTATGTAAGTTCGAGGGCCTATCTGACCCTTTTCCCTAAAAGAAATGATGTGAAAAAAAGGTGGAAATCATGTTAGTCATGTCTGTTTTATTGTTAAAAGAGTCGAGAACTAAAATGAAAACAGTGCAAATTCTAGAGATGAAAAAAACACCAACAAAAAATTCAAGAACAAAAAACAAAAAAAAACACTATTTTCAAAGGCTAAAAACAGACTATAAAAGAAATTCCTAGTTTGAATGAATATCACACACTTTAAGGAAATGAGTTATTCTTTGATGTAGTTTTCAGCGCTTGACACTATACACTCAGTATTACTTGAGTGTAGCAGAGTAAATTGATAAGAAATTCTTTACTGAATAAGGTAAGAAGATGACTTTATTTCGGACGCCTCAATAAATATAGGAAGTTCTTGAAGGGATGAAGGGAGTACTTAAGTCTTTTTTTGCAGTTTAATGGCTTGTTTTACTTACCATGGAACCCCCGGCAGCTGTAGAGTAAGCTGTACTTCCTGTCGGAGTAGCAATGATCACTCCATCACCTTGCACCTGCCCACCAAATAATATTAATAATAATAATACTAATAATAACAATAATCACGAAGCTTTTTTCCTATGGCAAGTGAAAAAATAATTATCAGGAAGGTCAACTTCTTCAGCAACTCTATCTATGTCAAGCTTTACGGATTTTAAAACAGACACAAAAAATTCCATTCAAGACATCACCAATGGAAACAGAATAACGAAAATGCATAGAACAAACCTTTGTTATGAGACGATCATGTTCATAGCACTCTATCTTTGAGAGGTAGGGGTTAGAACCCCGATCAACCACAACTTCATTTAAAACATCAAACACCTTCCCTGGCATGGCTTTACCATTTCGGAATATCTCACAATGAAGTCGCATTCTAAGTGTAATGTACACTCCATCCAAAGTACTATTCCCATGGATGATTTGTCTCAGGTCCTTTTTGTAATCACCAAACTACACCATATCACCAGTCAGACAAAAAAATACATTGGGATCGCATGCATAATTTAAAACATCCATACCCACCCTGTGAGAAGTTAGAAATCCAAGAGATCCTAGATTAAACGAGACAACGGGTGGAACAGCACCTCTAAACAGATTTGATGCATGAAGTATAACCCCATCTCCTCCTAAGCAAGCAACAAGATCGACTCTCTCATGAAGACCACTACATCAGAGAATCAGCCAAATTGAGCATACACACTTTACTACTTCACTGACAACTATAAAATATTAAAATAATGATGGACATAGAAGACATTGAGACAATACATTTTCTCTTACAGTTCAAGAATATTGAGCCCACCTGCTATCCTGACTATAGAATGTCTGCACAAACCCATATCCTGGGATTCTTGCAAAAACATCATGCACCTCCGGCTCTACCAGAACATTCATTTTCTCTTGATAGTGCAAGAAAGAGGCAACCTGCATGAATGTTGTTTTACAAGATAATGTTCAAAGTTATAATTAGATCAAAATTGAAAGAAAAATATTACATGAATGCATAACTAAGCGATCTGAAGACAATGAAAGAGGAACTTAAAAAAAACATTTTCAATCTATTTACATATTGAAGTATTAACAAACACATATTTTCAAGCTTAAACATTGACCACTAACAGAAAAGAGAAGGAAATAGCAATATCATCAAACCTTCACAATATGCAGTAACAAACTAATAAAAAAGGATCTCAAACTGTAAAGAATCAGAGCAAATGATCTATATTGCCCTTGCTAATTAGAACCATATATTGACGTAGTTACGGACTAGAGTTATTTTGATTAGCGCCATAAGATCAGAATAACAAAATATGTCAATGTGGGGGGTAAAAACTATAAAACACATATGAACTAACAAAGCCGGATGTGGAATTTTAATTCCAATCTCTCTCAGTTGAAATGATGGGAAGAGACAACAACAACAACATTACCCCAGTGCCACAAAGGCTCCCACTTATGGTGGGGTAAGGGGGGTCGATGTACGCAGTCTTACTCCTGTGCTAAAGCACGGAGAGACTGTTTCCCGATGGGAAGAGAGACGGACCTAAATCCAAGTCAAAGAATAACACAAGCTGTCTTTATTTATCTACTATGAAGCACGAAAACTCTCGGGAAAGAGCAAGTTTACGTACATGAAACTCTATAGAAACTCTTTTGAACTCCCTAAATAGTTGTTTTTTCTATTAAAAGAGGGTGTTTCTCGTTTCGTGTTTCCCCATGATTCCCATGTTTCCGTGAGACAAGGATTATATATGCATCTAAATACAACAACCTCACAGATAGCTTCTGAATCTTGGTCATTTGAAGGAAGCAAACCTTCCGCCACATTTTATCTATACTATACCTTTTCTATTCTCAAGGACTGGTGGAATTAAACTTGGACTATGTTTTCAAGACATAATCTTCAATATAGTCTTTAAGTCGAATCAAACTTCCTATAGTTTAATTATACTACCTCCGTCCCAAAAAAACTTTGTCATTTCATAAAATTTGGACCATGATTTTGATTAGTATAATATTATGAAAGTTAAAACATTTATACTTATGAAAGTACTTTTAACAAAGAACATTTTCATATCATTTATATTACAAATAATTTCCAATAAAAAGATATAGATGGTCAAAGTTTTATAAATAGCAAAGTTTTTTGGGACGGAGGTAGTATACTAGTATCTAATATCTATTATCAAATACTGAGATTTGAATACAAATTTTGTGACCCTAAACTCTTTTGGGACTAAGGCTTAGATGTTGTTGTTGTACTGAGTTTTGAATATAAATTTAGTCAATTTGACATCGAGAGCAGTGCACATATGGGAGATGAATTGAAACAGATGGAGTAATACATAAAAAAGAGAAATTGCAAATGTGCAAGTCATGCGGTGAATGTTGAAAGATGAATCAACAAATCACTTAATATGGGCTAGATGTCAAACTCAACACCAAACCAGCACAGCAAACTTACTATTACTATATATTCCAAAAAGGACATTGAATAAGGATACTCATATATTTTAAGAGAAATAATATTTCGCACAAAAATAATTGATGGTGTGGCATTGCATAAAATCTAGAAAAATGTTAGGACTTCAAAGAATAACTGGAATATGTCCCCTGTGAGTGATGAGTCTATGACATAAAGTAATTTACACAGACAGAACTAACTCCATTGGGCAGTTGGGTTGGGCTATTTTTTGTAGCCTGAGAGGGTATATTGCATATGTCCAAGGGATCCTTAACAATTATCTGGGGTAATATTTATGGGGATTAGGGAATGTCAGCCTTATGCCACTAGACTACGAGATGTTCGGCATTTGCAACATAATTACAAGAGATGTTTCACATTTAACTCATGTTTTGTATACTTTAAATTAGAAATGAGGCTAAAAGACTACCTCTTTAGCTTCTTCCAATAGTTCTTGCCCCAGCTTCTTCAATAATAGAACCGTCTTTGGTGCAGATTTCCACATGAGCATCTGTTGCTGGGTACTAGGGTGGGTAAAGGCCAAGGATGCTTCCTTTACCTTCTCTCTGGTGCATGAATATCCATCTGTACGCACTAGGAACATTTCAGCTTTCTTTCTTGACTGCACTCTAACAACCCCAGTTGCAGAAGCACACATATCTCCTTCCACCTCAAACTCCTCATCACTTGAAGAAGCAAGCTTTGCATTAACACTATTAACCTGGTCTGTTGTAATGGCTGCAGGTGTATTATTTATGTCCAAATTGCCTATTGCATTAGCAAACTCTCCATTTTGACTCGTGGTATATACATTTCCATTGCAGATGTTCTCCGAAGAACCATTACAATCCGCATATGTTCCATGATCAGCAGGAGAATCTGAAAGACTTCTTCGCAAGTTCTTGCTGTTATATAACACACTTGGAATATCTGTTTCTATCAATCTGTATTCAGCTTTGGGAGCAGAGGCATTGATTTTCCCAGGTTTCTCCTTCTTGTCATATCTTGAGGCACATAGCATCTCCAAACGCTCATGTTCATGTGTGAAATATATTTCTGGTGAAATCTTTTTACTATTGAAATATGCAGACATTTCTTTTTGGGAGAAAACATTTGGAGGAGGCAGTTGTGACTCGAGTGGATTTATTTTGTTGTAAGGAACAACTGAACAACCTTCAGGGCCTTCAAATGCCGTATCCAACTTGAGTGGCATAGTTCGCTCCACTTCACTCTTGTTCACTATTGGGTTCTCTGTGTCTTGAGGAATTTGACCAAGAAGCTCCTGGGTAGAAGAACTAATTACATCAGATGATTTTGTTGGGTTGGTTTGATAATCTCTTGGGCTTGTGAACAAGTGGTCTTCTTTTATGTTTCTGTCACCATGCAGTAAATTTTCAATGGATAGAACCCCCTGATTTTTCACAATCTGTGAAGAGTAGCGAGCCATGAATTGCCTCCATCTGGAGACCATAGCAGATGTTCGCCAAACTCCTTCCTTACAGTGAAGATATATTCGCCTCCTTCTTGAATCGGAAACAAGAGCTGCAAACTTCTCAACCTGTTCCATTGATGGCGATGTACCAACTTCAACTGGAAGTCTAATCAGATCAATCCTGCCAAGTCTAATAGCTTCGCTCACCAAAATTTCATAGAAGTTGTCTTTTACAGTCTCGGCTCTAAGATCTACAATGGTTTTGAACCCGTTGTCCAACAGCCATTTAAAACCTTCTTCTGTTACCTGTCCACCTTTCCAAAAACAAACCTGCTCGGACTCTGTCTCTTCATTTGAAGTTGACAGATAAACAGCAGACCAGTTTGCAAACAATGTGTGAGGGGGGAAAGCATCTGGCCGAGGAAACCCAGAGTCATAACATACGTTCTTAAGGCTTTGCAGCTTTCTCCACACAGTAAGACTTCGATCATCGTCGGGTGTCAAGTAGTTTTCAAGAGCAACATGTAAACTCTCACAATAACTTTTCATCTCTCCCCTAAAAACCGCAAGCGGAGGAAGCTTATCATCCATCACATCCACATCTACATCACGGAACGCATTCATAATCAGTGATCTTCCAGAGAGAACTTCATCCCTACCTTTGTTGAGAAGACAGACCATGCAGCCTAGAACAGAAACTATTTTATCTTCCAACAATGGTTTATCTTCTGATGGGACATCATATGAGACACTGCATTCTCCAGTCACTGGATTACACAATGTGTTCATTAATGTATTGTGAAGCTGCTCAGCAGCCCTGAAAACTCGACAATAAGCCTCTACTTCTGCAATGTCCCCGGGCAGTGGACCAATCCATGGAGATTGTGATTGGGAAATCTTTGCATAATCAAGCAAAACAAACAGCCATTATTGACTTCATACATACGTAGTATATATATACTACTCTAGATGCTAATGAGCCAGATATGAATTTAAAAAATTTCAACTTTTCGTCAACAATCATAACAGATATATTTATTGAAAGCCAAAGTGTGCAGAAATAATCGACTATTCTGAACCAAACTGCAATCCCTGTGAAATGTTTGTGTGAGTAACTTACCGCATATCAATTGGGCACAAAACATAATACAATAATATACGTAATTCATGTTAAATACTGCTAGAGTGAAGGTCAGTCTCAGTAACCAAACTAACCTGAAAATCTAAGCCGGTGTTGAGGGAGAACGCGTTGGAAAGCTTAGCGGTGACAACGAGCTTAAGATGTTGCCGTCTAGCCCATCTTTGCTTCCTCCTACAAGAAGCTGATCCGTAGAAGAATCCGAGCCCGGACCCGGGAAACACAGCAGCAAAGCAATTGCGATGATGGTCAAGAATACGAGTCGCTCCGGCAGCAGTGATGGATCGGCCCAATTCCAAGTGGCATGGATAGCATCCAACACATGCGGCCATGACACCTTGTTAACGAAACTGTGATCAAAGTTTTGGCACCTTATTCCTCATTTTTCACATCAAAAGTACTCCCTATCAGTCTGGTTCAACGGTGCCACGCCATTCTTAGGACTTATCTACTTAACTGAAAATAGATGAAGTAAAAATGTAAGGCGTCTTTGGAGCCTTATCTTAACTGAAAGAGGTGCTTCAACCTCTTTTTAAAAACTCCAAACAGAATTACTGCTTCTAAAATATTGTTTCTACCAGTAATTTGGAGTATTCAGGAGCTATGGTGCAAAGATACTTCGCCCCGATCCGTATCCGCGTATCCTATACGTATCCGCGATACTGATACTCACAGATACGCGTCCTGTACATATTGAGTCCGTATTCGTAATTTAATAAAAGTATCGGGCTTATTTTCAAAAATATCAATACTTCCGATACCCGTATCCGTGAACCGATACGCGTATCTGCCCCTATAACCCTCATTTCATAAACGACATGACGAAAATTTAGTAGCCACCCAAGCAACCACAAGATACGGAACATTGATAAAGATGATTTCGGAAGTATGAAAAATAATGGAATACTATAGTTTGTCATTTTATCGCTTGATGAACTTTAATTGAAACAAAATTTAGATGTAAATGCAAATAGAGAACAAAGCATATTGTTTCAATTTAATTCGAAATATCAGTACTTTAGATTTTTTAGCCTAATCTTTGAAATTTTATTATATTAGTTAATTTTTTGTACTATGGTTATTTTATTTATGAATCCCTAAATTATATATATTTGCAAATTAAACCCTATATTTTTATTATTTATAAATTTACCCCCGTACCCGTATCCTATAATTTTTGAAATCGCTGTATCGTCGTACCCGTATTTGCGTATCCACGTATTGGCGTATCCGTATCCGTGCAACATTGTTCAGGAGTATTTCTTCACGAGTAAAGGGTCATGTTGGTCCTCGAAGTTGCATAAAAAAGGTCAAATAAGTTTTTATAGAGGATGCTTTGTCCGGCCGTCGCCATTTGGGACTGTTCACGGTGGAATTTTTTTATGAAATTTTTTTAGCATCTTATTCTTTAAGTCTAGTTTACTCATACCAAATTTCAGCTAAAACTTCAATCGGGAAGGCATTCAAATGAATTCTTGAAGATAACTGCGCAATTAAAAGCGCAATTATCTTCAAGAATTCATTTGAATGTCTTCACCGGAGCGGTGGCCGGGCGCTCCGATTTTCGTCTGGGCGCTCCGACTAATTGTCTTGCCGTCTAGGTGAATTAGTCAGCCGCCTTTGGCGCCTAGTTGCCCGCCCAGAGCGCCTAATTGGTCGCCTAGGCCGTCATATTCTCCGAACATTACTTTACTTTTTAATTTTTATTTCTAAGCGATATAAGTACTTTAACTTTAGCCACGAATATAAAGAAATGAAGTTGTAAATTAAGATAAAAACTATATATGTTTGTATATATACCTAAATTTTATTATTATTTATATTTATAACACAATGAAGTGAAGCGATTAGTTATCATATACTATGTATGATTAAATGTGATTTTTTTTTTAATTCATTTTTGTTAATGTATGTGTATATATGTATTTATACACACAAAAATACAATTTTACTTGACATATTTATGCAAAATATAGATAAAAGTGTAATTTCTATGTCTTCGAGTAGTTCCCGTCTAGGCGCCCGCCTAGCCGCCCAGGTGCTAGACGCTATACTGGCGCCTGACTAGCGCCTAGCGCCTTGCATAATACGTACTAATATGAATAAAGAGGATTGGTCAAATGAGACGGAAAACTAAGTTCTAATTTGCTCATATATGAAGTGCATTTGAAGAACGGGGAGTTGTAGTCTTCTATTAATACGCTTATCCTCTCGGGTGAAATATTAGTTAAATTATTAAGTGAGTATATCGTTCTAAGGATACACATATCGAAAGCTTCTAAAATACTTCAATAAATCAAATACTTTCGTTAAGTTATGGATACAGACTTAATACATGCCGTATATGTGTGTTTCGTAGGAGGTAAAATATTACTTTGCATTCGAAGTGTAGAGATATAAAAAGTTTACACTGTTTGACTTGATTATTTAATGTTAACTGTATGACATTTTTAAAAAAACATTCAACGTTTTACCTTGTAAAGTATTTTATTTTATGTTAGGGAGAGTGATAAAATACTTTGAATTTTCTTTTTTAAAGTATTGCAACGAATTTACGTGCAACTTAAAAAATAAATTAATCCAAACAATGTGTTACATCCGTATTTTTAAGTTTGCTACACTTTCCTATTTGGAACGTACTCCGTATTTAAAAGGTTTGACACACCTTCCTTTTTTTGATAAGTTTTTCGTTTAAAAATACTCAATTATTCTTACTTTTTCACCTTTTTATTTTCTCTTTTCTACTACCTTATTCGCTACTCTTATTATTTACCCATTAAATATTGTACCAAAAGCAGTGTTCTAAAACGCCTGAAAAGGCACCGCCTATGCGGAAATAGGCGCAAGGCGTGGTCAATACGCCCCGCGTAGTCAATATGCTTGACTAAAGGCGGGCTTGCCCAAAAAATATATATTTTTTCACTAATTTGGAAGCCCACTCACAGAGATTCAATACGGAGCAGAATTCACTTGCCTACCTATTTCTGATTGTAGGGGTTGTCTCCAATATATAGCGTGCTTGAAGGACGAATTCTTCCTCTCCTTACGGTGTGGGACGCGTATATGCAAAACGAAAATGAGCAAAGTGTAACTAATAAACCTCCTACGAGAAAAAACTCTACACACAAATAACACAAAGTCGAACGCATTTTTCAACTAAATTACACCCAATACTTTTAGGAGTAAAAATTACATAAAAAAGTGCTTAGTCTATTATATACATAGGCTAAATGTCCAACAATCTGCTTACATTATATATTTAATTAATAATTTATTATTATTATTGTATAAATGCATAATCATAAGTACCACCAGGGTATTATTATAGGAACATAAATTAATATATATTCACTAATGCTATTATTATTATTAAAATCATTGCTTTTAATCATTATTATTAGTACTTTCTAAAAAACGAATACTATTATTTTTTAGGGAAAATGGAAATCAATAATCCAACCTTTTAGCATTCTTCTTACAATAGGCTCACATTTTCATTATTCAGGAATAATCCAACTTTTAAGCCTCATCTTCATCCCTGATCGGTTGATGATCTGTTATTCCAAGTTGTTTTCTTATTTTTGTAAAATTTTATACCATAAATCCTACCTTATGGTCACATGACGTTTTGCAAAGATAAGAAAATTATTTGGAATAACAGGTCATCAACCGGTCAGGGACCATTAAATGAAGATAAGGTGCAAATGTTGGATTATTCCTGAATAATGAAAATGTGGAACTATTGTAAGAAGACCACTAAAAGGTTGAATTATTAGTTTCCATTTTCCCTATTTTTTTATTATCATTGAACGGGTTTTTCTAGTTTCAATATTTATAAATATATTTGCAAAATATAGGACTTGACAAATCTTTTTTGTTAGAAATTTGAATAGAATGTTGCCTTTAAATAACATTATTTAATATTCAATTTAAATATTTATAAATAGCTCTAGGGAAAGTAAAACAACGGATAAAAACTCAAAACGCCTTTTCACGACTCAACCCCGCATATGCCCGCCTATGCTTCAAAGGCTTGAGGCTTGGCCGTGCCGCCTCGGCACGCCTTACGCCTTTTACAACATTGACCAAAAGTTAATGTGATGATATTTTAACAATTAGATAAGTAAAACAAAGAAAAAGAAAAAACACTTGCTGGTTAGAACTTAGAAGTGAAGAACCCCTAATCCAGAAGAGCAATCCAATGAAGGAACGCCAGCTGGCTTATCCCAAATCAAGATCCCTTCTCTCAATCCTGTCCTCAGGATTCAGACTTCATTTTATCCTCTCTGTGTTGCAAATTCCACTCCATACTCAAAACAGAAGCTTCAAAATATCAATTCCTATGGCGGCAGCATCCACTGCTTTGCTATCTACGCCGATCTTCCGAAGCGGCGAGAGGATCAAGTCCATCGCTGATATCTCCTCATCCAGATCTATCATCAACTTCAACTCCAGGAGAGAGAAGAGGCGGCTGCGCAGCAACGTCAAGGCGGAGCTGAATCCGCAGGTGGTGATCAGCCTGAGCACAGGACTGTCGCTGTTCATGGGGAGGTTCGTGTTCTTCGACTTTCAGAGGGAGAACGTGGCGAAGCAGGGGCTGCCGGAGCAGAACGGGGTGTCGCACTTCGAGGCAGGAGATACGCGGGCGAAGGAGTATCTGAGTCTGCTGAAATCGAACGATCCGGTGGGGTTCAACATCGTGGATGTTCTCTCCTGGGGATCCATTGGCCATATTATTGCTTATTCCATCCTTGCAACTTCTTCCAACGGTTACGATCCACACTTCTTCGGCTAATCATCTTGTAATTCCTCCTTTCACTGATGTTGATAATCATCTTATTAAGAATTGTAATGATATTTTATAATTAGTTATGTTTCATTCTCGCTTATAATATGGCATTTACATTCAATAAAAAATTAATTAGTTAATTAATTGATGCATCCTCAACCTTTACCAGGTACTTTGTACTTCAAAATTTAAAAATGATGATAAATTTACGACTAAAATCTTTTAACTCTTCATTTCATTGATGTTCATAAGGAATAATGTCAAAAATATTAGTAATGACTTTTACAAGGACAAAAACACGACTAAATCTGTATTTGACAAAAATGTGACCCCATCTACGTTGAACATACTCACTCCACATTCCCGATAGTGTCCTTCGCTCCCACGAGCAGATAGACCATCTTCATGAGACTTCATCACACCTCCACCTCCTCAAACACACCTGCCTGGCTGCCTCCCCTTTCTTCTCCTCCGTAATCAACCAGCGGCCAGTCCTCTTTACGTTTCTTCTTTTCGAATCTGTTTAGAGGGGCTATTTCCATCTCCTGGAGAAGCTAATTTGCCGGTGGACGAGCTAATTGATTGGAGAAGGCAAAATACTTCATGGGTGAGGTTGGCGATGCTCTCACAGCGGACCACCGGTGGAGAGGAGCTCCGACCAGCGGCGAGAAGCTCGGAGCACCGTGGACATCCATCGATCACCTCCGACGTATCTTCTTCTCCTTTCTTCTGCTCGGAATCCGCAGATCTGAGGCCTTGACTGTGCAAATCGGACTTCCTTCTGTCTGGAATCCGCAAATCTGATGGCGTCATTAGCTTGTAAATGTGTTAGGCTACAGATTGTAGGAGGTAGGGGCAGAAAGTAATGCTTCCTGGAGGGCAGGGCAACACAGGTGGGGTTGGGGAGGTCTGTGCGAGTGGTGGAGGGGGTGAATAGGCCTAATCGCTGATTGTGCGAGGGTTGGTCAGGATTGGGGGGCTACTGGGGGATGGGGTGACACAGGCGAGGGGGTTGGGGGTTGGTGGTCGGAGGTGGTGTCCGGGGGCAAACAGGTGGGTTGGGGAGGTTGTGCTTAGGGATATGAGTCAAGGAGTGGTTGCGATGCTGGATCTGTGGGTGGTGATGGGGTAGGGGTGACACTGCTGTGGTGTCGGGTGGCGGCAACCGCCGTGATGGCTTACAGTGGCGGAGGTGGTAGGTCGTGGTGGTTGGTGTCACTGCAAAGGTGTCACTTTAAATGTGTCACTGTGGCGGCGGCGTTCATTGACCGACGTCGACCGTGACATGTTTCACGACGTCGGATGTCACTGTGGATGGAACCATTGTGTCACTGTGGCGACGTCACTGTGGGCGGAATCATTGTGTCACTGTTGGCGGCGTCACTGTGGGCGGAACCATTGTGTCACTGTGGCGGCGTCACTACGGTCAGCGTCACTATGATCGAAGTACGGTGTAACTATGGTAATGTCACTTAGAGATTAGTCACATAAAAAACGATCTCTTGATCTTTCGTTTTGATCCGAATTGAATCGGAAATTCTGGTTGTCGGCTTGTCATTGCTTCTAAATTCTAATAACATATCTTCATGCGAAATATGTAGGATGACACGTATTTTTAATGTAATCCTCAAATAGTGCAAGAAGCCGTATGTCTGTATTATTATTTAAGTTTCCAATATGTTAGCCGCTATTCACTTTTCTGTCTTTTTATAAATGTACTCACTTTTATGGAATTGGTCCTGAAATTAGTAATATTGGTGTCCTTTCCCGTATTCGTAATCATCATACTAAGAATGTAATGATAATTTTATAATTAATAATTATGTTTCATTCTCGCTTATTATATGCATTCACGTTCAATAAAAAATTAATTACGGAGTAGTTAATTAATTGAATCATACTAAGAATGTAATGATAATTTTATAATTAATAATTATGTTTCATTATCGCTTATTATATGCATTTACGTTCAATAAAAAATTAATCACGGAGAGTAGTTGATTAATTGATGCATCCTTTAACCTACCAGGTACTTTGTACTTCAAAATTTAAAAATAATGATAAATCTACGACTAGAATAAAATACTAGATGCATAATGGAGTATAGTGTGCGTGGTGATTCAATTGTACCGAGTGGGGGGGGGGGGCAAACGGGTATGAAACCGCGGACCGGTTCGGCTCCAAAACGTTCCGATTCCATTTTTTTATACTACAAAACTGTTCGGATAGGGGTGAGTATTAATTTTTTACGGTCCGGGCCGGTTCCAAAATATAAAAGTGCCGGGTACCCGGCGGCCGGCCCGCCTCGTTATATATGTAATTTCTTTTTTTAAGCGTTTGGGAAGTGACAATTAGCCCATTGCGGTAATGCAACTTAGCCCTTTACTGAGTTGCCTGTTATATACTATCGTATGTAATTTCTATTTTTTAAGCATTTGATATTTTCGTCATGGAATGCTATTTTCCCTACTATACGGAATCACAAACTAACATTAACTTACAACTATTCTTATTACACGTAGGTTTTATTTTATTAACCGTAAAATATGACTTTGTTATTGGTAAGAAAATATATTATTTATGTGAGAGTAAATCAACACAATCATTTGGCCAGTTTTAACTTTTAAATAGTTAAGAATATAGATACTAACAATTACAGATTACAAAATGGGTAGCATTTAGCATTTAGCAGATTCAGAATGGCTAAGACCCTAACAACTTTGTAAGGTCTTATTGCTTTTAAAAAATGCAAACTGGACGTCTGGAACTGAAAAACCCATACCGGACCGACTTGTTTCAAACGGCCCGGGTAAGGTCCAGTTCCTATTATCAAAATTACAATACCTGGACCAGGCAGACCCGTACAATGGAATCGACAGTTACATTTTATTTTGCATTACCCACCCCGACCCGGCTCGCGCCCAGCCCTAGTACCAAGTGTTATATTCTTGTAACAGAATTCTTTACTGTAACACCAGTGACCGGGTAATAATATTTTTAATTATGGATTTAAAAATATCTTAGGAAAACTCCCAAATTTATTAATTTATATTCCGTACAGTAGTATAGTACTCCGTATGAGTCACTCTAATTTTACCATTCCCTAACACCAAAGGCCCTCGGTAAAAAAAACACCAAAGGCCCGTTTGGTGACCTTATTTTGTGACTTAGCTATTGTTTGCAATTGCTTCAACTTTAAAGAAGTGATTTTTTAAAGTGATTTTGGTAAAAGTGATTAATAGTAAAAGTTGGTAGTGTTTGAGGAAAAAGTGATTCTGAAAAAGTAAAAGTTGGTAGTGTTTGGTAAAAGAAGTACTTTTTGTGTAATAAAAAAAGTGAAAAGCAGTTTAAAGCACTCTTCCACCTGCTTCCAACTTTTAGCTTTTAAGTTATTAATTTAAGCAGAAGCTGTCATTTGAAAACACTCTTTTTAACTTTTTTTAAGTCAAAAGCTGAAAAGCACTTTTTTTAATCAAACGCAAACACTCTCTTAGTAAGCTTATCAGTCAACTTTTTAATCAAACACGTAACTTTTAAAAGCAGAAAAACATTTATCAATATAACAAATAATTACTTGTTGATGATATTGTATCATTTTGGCCAAATATATAATAACAGCTCAATATATACGGAGTAATAAAATTGAATTAGTCCTCCCGACAGATAAAACTTTTAACAAAAAATTAAATTTGTACTACCTTAATTCATAATGTAACATGTATATGGATTTGGTGTGGATTTTAAAAATCAAAAGTAGAGTGATTGTTTTGCCACTCTAACATCCAAAAAGTAAGAAAGACAAAATGAATTCACAAAAATAAAAGGGTCAAGTGATAGATAAAGGGATAAAGTAGAAAAGCAGAAAGTTAGTGAGGTCTAATTTAAGAATGGAAATTATCCTAAATAGGACTAATGGGTTCCTAAAAAGCATAAATAGGACTACTATTTTTTAACTTCTCTAAATATAACTAAACATTAATTTTCTACCTTAAATACCCCTAAGGGTATTACTTCGTAATGAAATACTTTTATTCATAATAAAATCATAAAAAATATTTAAATATCGTAAAAAAGGTATAAAAAATTGATAAAATATTTATAAAATAAAAAGTTTTAAAAAATAATATTTTGAAAACAAAATAATAAAAAAAATAGTAAAAACCCATAAAAAAATAAAAAAAAATTATGGATACCTTTCCAACCGCCTCCTGCCGCCTCCTAGCACCACCACCCCCGATTGGTGAAATTTATTCCACTTTTGATAAAAATATGTCATCTTTTTTTGAAAATGCCAAAAAGATGGCATAATTACTGTTTAATATGCCAACATTTTCATTGAATATGCCATCATTATGTCATTATTTAAAATGTTGGAAGATTTTTCTCCAGTGATGGGAGCTGGTGGTGCTGGGGGTGGCGGGGTTGACAATGTTTTATTTTTTAATTTTACGTTTTTTTTATTTTTATTATTATTTTTTTGATTTTTTGATTTTCTTTTTAAAAAAAATATTTTTTTATTTATAAATATTTTATTAATATTGTATTATTTTTTTACGATTTTTAATTTTTTTACGATTTTTATTATTTTTTATGATTTTATTATTAAGTAAATTATTTCACAAGCTAAAAGGGTATATTTGTATAAACACACAAAAATAGTCCTATTAAGGGAATTTAAAAAATGTAGTCCTATTTGTGCAATTTTGCCACTTTTTAGTCCTATTTAAGGAATTGACTCATTTAAGAAAGTGTTCATATTTTTTTAGTAATCCAAAAGAAGAAAGTGTATCTTACAAAACGAAATGAGTAATGAGAAGAAATGACATGTATACTACTAATAAAGTTTCATCGGACAAAAATATGACTAGTTATGTTTTTAGACAAAAATACAACTAGTTATAAGTTATAACTATGTATGAGTAATTGAACAAAAGTCACTATAGTGTATTTCAGAGTGACAAGTCACTGATATATAATGAGTCATTGAGAACTAGTCACTGAATATGTCACTTTTTTGGATTTTTTTAAACAAATCATATTTTTGTCTTTTGAATTTAATTTAGTAATATTAATGGAAAAGGCTTATAGTGTTAAATCCAGTTTTTTCATAGCCATTATATGAGCCTCTATAAGAAAATGAAATAAAAATTGATTTAAATATTACAGTTCCAATAGTGACTATTTTATTGTATAGCTAATTAGCTATTATACCCAAACCGGCCCGTTGATTGGAACGTGTCCAAAATCAACCTAGCTGGGTACCAATTTCAGATTAAGCCAACCCTCACCTTTAGAACATCTCCAATGGGAGGGTGCATTGCATCTGATGTGGCATAGGAGAGAGATAGAGATAGAATAAATATTGGGATGAAGTGGTGTGTAGAAAAAATGAAAAAGAGGAGAGAGATAGAGGTAAAAATGGATCAAGGTCTATGACAAGGTCCATATATGGACCTTACACGGGATTCGAGGAGGAAAAGTTGATGAAAAGTGGGTTAAAAGTGATATAAAAAAATGAAAATGAAAATAAATTGGGAAATATGTGAGTCCTACACATAAAATTTGTGAGATAAAAAATGGGACATATGTGTAAGGGTGTATAAGAGACCACACTCTTGCATTGGAGATGCTCTCAGAACTGGATCGGATCCACCCCAAATCATCCTCATGTGACATAATAGTAATACATATGGGTAGGGATGGACTGGGCCGGGCCGAACCGGCCCGGAACCGGACCGGCCCGCTACTGTGCGGGCCCGGACCGGACCGGGCCCGGTTGGCCGGTTCCGGGCTTTTAGCCCGTGTTGGCGGGTCGGGCGGGCCGGTTCCGGGCCCTATTTTTGTTGAACCGGCCCGGGCGGTTCGGGCCGGGCCCGGTTCATTTTTTTTTTTTTTTTTGGTTTTTTCAATTTTTTTTCTTTTCCTAGGGTAGGGCTGGGTGTTTTAGGGAGGTTTGGGGCATGGGGGTGAGGGGGGGGGTAGGGAGATAACAAGAAAGTAAAAAAAAAAAAAAACATTGAACCGGGCCCGGCCCGGCCCGGCCCGGTTAGGCCCGGACCCGGTATCAACCCGGGCCGGTTCCGGGCCCATGTAACCCGAAAAAAAGCCCGCCCGGGCCCGGCCCGGAACCGGAACCGGCCCGGCCCGGGTCCATCCCTACATATGGGTGAGATTATATCCATTATCTCAAAGAAATAATCTCATTTGATACTCCGTATCATTTAGTTATGTCCATTTAGAAATAATATCTTATTCATAAAAAACAGTCCGGGCAATAACTATCATTAACAAAAGCAAAACACAGTAGATTGGCCAAGTTATTTTCTCAATAGACTAACGTATAATTACTTAGTTCAGTTAGTTGATGGCGGTTACTTTACAGACAACAATGACGGGGTATTATTAAAGGATGGGTTCATTCAATCATTCATATAACTATATACTCAGGGGCGGACCGTAGTATAGACTCAAGGAGGCTACCGCCCCTCCAACAACAAATTTTTAGTGTATATATATACGAAAAATAATTTTCAACCCCTAGAGAATTTTTTTGTTTGAACTACCGCCCTCCCAAGATGAATTTCCTGGGTCCGCCCCTGTATATACTCCGTATATATATATATAAGTTGTATGCGTGTTTGTGTACGCACCAAAAAGTAATAAATGATTAAATGGATTAAGAAATGTAAAAACACATCGTCACTTAACAATCTGTGAAATAGATCTAAAGACTTGCGATAGTGTGGATGGAGTCATGGAGGCTTCATAAAATTGTATGGAGGTGTACTGCCGTACTATTATTACAAGGGCAAATTAGATATTCAAAATAAATTTATTTCTTAATATTTAATTTGAAGGCCGTAATTAGTAATTTGGAGACCCGTGCATAGAATTTCCCTTTAAATTAAAAAATTAAAGTAGCTGGTCTGGGCCTATTTGGATGTTGGAACCAGACCCAAACATTCCCAATAACCAGATTACCAGAACCACTGGTCGGCCCAGTTTTCTGTATAAAAACTGTCTCAGTTCATGTCTGGATCGGACTCCATCAAAATTTTATTTAGTAGGGATAGTAACAAATTAAATTTGCACTAATAATATAATAAAAAAGTTTTTTTTTGGTGTGGTGTCATATGCAGGACTGGATGTCAGCATTAATTTACACAAGGTTATGTAGTAACTACTCCGTATAAATTAATTCCAGACGGATGTTAGCAAACAAGTTTCACACAAGAGTACAAGACTGCTCAATCAGCCTCCCCCAGTCCATCACTACCATCACCTCTCTTTGATATTGCGGCCATCATATTATGCGATTTAGGCGTTTTCTTTTGTGATGATGCAATTTCAGCATTTTTCCGCAATACCGCTCCAGGCGATGGGTACGGTCGCTGTTGAAAGAGCGGACCCTGAAATCATTAATTCACAAAAAAAAAAAAAAAAAATTAGCACTCGGTTTAATGTTCATATTAAAAAAGCGAAATCATTCATGCCATGCGAATTGCATATGAAAAATAGTACATGCAAAACTTGTAGACAATCCATCAGAGGATGTAACAAGAATGCAACGTGTCAAGAGCTACAGAGCAATGTCACCATTAACATTTGATTGCACAGTATAAAAGTAATGGACATTTTAATAGCCTGAAAGCCTCATACCTTATTAACAACAAGGTCCAAGCCTTAGTCTCAAAAGCCTTATAACTTACTCTCTTTTTTAAGTTTTAACACACTTATAATAAAAATGCATATGATATATCTAAATCCTAACAGTTTTGGTTCAATTTTAGTCTATTAGCATTGTTCATGATACATCAACACCTTATAAAAATTTACTATCATCATTATTCATGTTTTGTTTTCCATTTTTCAGATGAGCTCTCAACCTATTAGTCAATTTAAGTTTGTATGCATGAAGAGCATTTATAATTTAGCATTATTTTAAGGGAAAATGGAAACTAATAATCCAACTTTTTAGCGGTTTTCTTACAATAGTCCCACCTTTTCGTTATTCAAGAATAATCCAACCTTTGCACCCCATATTCATTGGATGGTCCCTAACCGGTTAATGACTTGCTATTCCAAGTCATTTTCTTATCTTTGAAAAATATTATCTTTGTGAAAGGTGAGATTTATGGTATAATGGTTTGCAAAGATAAGAAAATAACTTGGAATAGCAGGTCATCAACCGGTCAGGGACCAGTGAATGAAGATGAGGTGCAAAGGTTGGATTATTCATGAATAACGAAAAGGTGGAACTATGTAAGAAGACCGCTAAAAGGTTGGATTATTACTTTCCATTTTCCTATTTTAATGACTGTGTTTTGCGTAAATGAAATGACAAACTCTACTCACAGTGGCAGTTGTGTCGGCTGCCCGTGGTTGCACTCCTTTTAGTCCTACAACCCTGCATGCATATTATAAAAGGGAAGTGCGGATTTGGTTAGCCATCATATATTCAGATTTACAAAATAGCCTTGACGGTAAAACTTCATACTTACCAACCACCCCTGGGGGCATCTGAGTAAGAGCTTGGATCCATAGGATCCAAGTCTTCATCCTCAGAGTGTGTACGCTTGCGGTTGTCTCGCCGATCACCTTTTCCTGTGGGTGGTTTGAAACTAGACCTGCACACCCCAATTGTCCAGTCAAGCTCACCGACATCCACAGTAACAAGAAAAGTTTGAACAATTCAACCTATTAACTTTCAACTTTGCTACTTGTATCCACCCCCTTATACCCACCCCTGTGAGAGGCTATTTTTGGTCAATGAATCCCGTTCACAGACAAAACAGACATAACTTTAGGAATGCGCAGCATGCATTCGTAAACCTCCCTCCATCCCCCTATGTTTGGGACGGAAGGGAGTGGCACGCATATTAAGACACTTCATAAAGCAATAGATAATGGGTCTGCAAGCAATACTGTTTAGTTACTTTTTGAAAAGGCAACATCAATAATACGGAGGTCCTGTCCCACAGTTTTGGAAAAATATCAGAATCTTAAAACACTTGGACCCCACCATTCTGAAACCATTTCACAAAATGAAAAGCTGAAATAACCAAGCACTCGTATAAAGCTGAAGTAACCAACATCTGATGAAGAATCAACATATGAGTTCACTTCAGGGTCTTCCGTCTCAGGCACGAAATCAACCAGATCTTCACTATCTTCAACAACCTGATCTTCACTGTCTTCAACGATTAGGCCTTCCAAGTCACGAAACGGTTTAGAAGAATCCGAACTCATTTTTTGCGAAGGTTGTACAGAAGGGTTACGCTGATTATGCAGAGTTAAGAGGTTGGAACAATTAGGCTGGGTGTGGAACGATTATCTGCGACGTTGGTTTGGGGAAGGTATACGCAGATGGAGAGAGAGTCGGTGGGGGTAAGCGGCGGGTCCTGATGGAAGAGGCTGAGATGGGTTTGTCAGAAAACAAGTCAGAAAAGGAAAATAAAGGAGTAATTTGATATTTAAAATAGGGGCATTTTTGACATCAGATTTACTTTATACTTTCCAAAAACAGTATGGGACAAACATAGAGGGACACCCCAAAATGGTAAAATGGGACAAACATAGGGGGACGGAGGGAGTACATACTTTACAAGTTCTACATCAGAATCTAAACCTCTTGGGGACAAAGGTGGGTTGAACCGTTGAAGTTGCACTAAACAGCCACTACCGTAGTACTACCTCCGTCCCTTAAAACTTTGCCAAAGTTGACTGGCACGGAGAATAATAAAGTAAAAACTGTGTGGTTGAGGTTTGTGCAGAGGAGAGAGAAATAACAGAAACCACAAAATAATTGATTAAAATGGAAAGTGGCAAAGTTTTTTGGGACGTCCCAAAAGGGAAAGATGGCAAAGTTTTAAGGGACGGAGGGAGTAGGTCGTAAGCCCTCATTTTCCGCCCATGAGGCTCTTTCCCCAATAACCTTTAACCTTTTCTGAACGCCTTGCCTCAAGGCACAAACACCAATAGTTTTCTTAAACCTTGGTCATAAGCAGCGATGTGGTGCCACACTGCCACCTTGGCACCAAAGCGGAATGGTGACGCAGATTTGTTTTTCAGATGATATAAAGTTTGTGAAGAAAGGAAGTTTATGAAGTATGGCCATCTACTTAATAACATTGGTTGTGAGGTGAAGTAGATATCAGGGTAGAATTCACCCTTGAGTGTCTTTATTCTTCACCCCCACCTTTTTTTGGGGGAGTGCTTTCCTGATACACGCAGTCAAATATAGTACTTTTAATATGGTAGTCTTGGAATGGAAGGTATTATCGTAAAATGGTCTTTCTCTAATTACAACTTAGTAGGACAACCATTTCTAAGACAACTCCCTTATATTGGAACTAGAGGGGAAAAGAAATGAAAGAAACTTGCACATGTTGCAATACTAAAAGCCCAAAGAGAGGCAAAGAAATGAAGGGAACTTGCACATATTATGATAAAAGCCCAAAGAGGACTGGCATACCTCTGCTTCTGAAATTTCTTCTCAGAATCTTCCTTTGGGCCTGAAGCATTTGTGTGCTGTTTGCTTTCAGCATTTTCCAACAGATACTGACTCTGGGGAAGGTTAAGAACTCTGCATGTGAACAATATCAACTAAATAATGAAACTGCACTGACCCATTGAAAATTTGAGGTTTGATCTAGCATAGGCAGCAGTCAGGCGCATGCATGTATACACAATGTTTATAAAAATTAAAAATGTGAATTTTCTAGGCTGTGTTTTATGTCAAGCCACTGAGGGAGTCTAACTAATAACATCATTGATAAAGAACTATTTTCATGCAACACTAAGCACACACACACGTGTATTCAAACTAGTTAATTGAGTCGCATGACACTTGTTTAGCAAGCATGCATTAGCATTACTTGATATTATCAGGTATAAAGAAACGCAAATGAATGAAGATTGATACTTATCACATTAGTTCCTTAAGCTGCTTGATACCATTGTTCAAAAGAAAAAGGCAACACATGCAAATGGCAAATATTGAGGTGCCACTTGCCAGTCATGATAAATTTCCATTATAATTAAATGTTATAGTTTAATATATTGTTTAATGTTGGATAAATATGCCTCGGTGGTGACGTTAACAAGCGCCCACCAATTAGATAGCAGATGCGATATTTAGAAAATCCAGAAGAATAAGAATGGATGGATGGTAAAAATATCCCTACATATTCTAACAAATGACTTTCAATTAGCAGTAAATTCTTACATTTTATAGCATAGTAAAATCTCATCAAGAGATTTTCCAGGTCAATTCAAACATTACTTATCAGAATGGCATGGAATGATGCAAACACATTCACTTGATAAAAAGAATTCTATTAAGTACTACCTCCATTCCAATTTGATGGTACCACTTCTTATTCAACACAAATAAACAAAAATCACTCTTAATCTCTTGCTTTTTATCAAATTTGATTCTGGTTTTTGCGACTTTGTAAAGCTTTTAAGGTAGTTTCTGAATATGTAATTTTTTTTCTAAAAATAATTTTGAGTGCGCACAGGGATCCGTTTGTTTTATTGTCGGTCAAGCATTGTAAACCGCAATGGTATCATCAAATTGGGACGGGAATCATGTCAATTGTTAGTCGGACATTGTTATTTCATGTGTCAATTGTTAAGTTCATAGTTCAACCAGTTAGGGGGGGAATTTGTTGTCGCGTGTCATCAAAAAAACTTGGAAAAAACTAAAAAAGTGATAGAAACCTCACAATTGCAGTAGAAATCAAGTAATATATTGATCCAACCTCAGATTAGAGAACAGAAATAACGAAGAAGAACAGATTTGAGACACTTCGAGCAGTCTCCCTCTCCCAAGTCCCAATCTAATCCCAATTTCTGCCTGTCTTTCTACTCACAACTCACCCTATTTATTCTTTTCTAATGGGCCAGCCCACTTCTCTTAGTTATAGGGCCTAAACCCCCATTATTGAAAAATAATAAAAGACTTATAAGTATTCTTATTCTAATATTATTTTAGGTCTCTATCATCACTCCCCCTTTGACAACCACCTTGTCCTCAAGGTGGGGAATAAGAACAGACATGCCTTCCAGCTTCATTATCGTGCCCCTTCCTTCCCAATACCTCACAGATAGCTGGAACAAGAGCTTCAACAATTGAACCTTCATCATGATCCCTTCCTCAGTCCTGTACTTCTTTAAGAGTTTCACAGCCTTTTCATATGTCTTGTTGTTTAGAATTTGACGGAGAAGACTTTCATCTTGCATTTTGTGTGTCCATAGGCTCTCAGGCATAACAGAATATAAGGCAGAAATAGTCGGATGAGTTTTAGTCCTAAAAGGATCACATAGACAATCAGTCAACCTCTGTAATAATACCTTAACCAGATTCTCTTCAGAAAGAGGTAAGCTGCTTCTTTGGAGAACATAATGATTGTTCTCTTGCTCAGGTTTCCCGGTAGACCAACAAATGTTCTCATAAAATTGCAACTCTCTGGGATTTGTCAGTATGAAAAAGGAATTGAGTTCACTGCTTTTCATATCACAAACAATAATAATTCCAAGTGATCCAAAAAGTTTAAAGTTTACTGACTCTACTTTATCAATGCCTTTCAATTTTGCAAGCCCAGATGACCCCGAATTGATAGGCACAAGCAATCTCATGAGTGGTGCATAACATGCTGCTGTTTCGACTGTGGATAGCAAACTGGCATAAGGAAACTCTGGAAGATACTCTTTTCCCTTTGCCAACTGCTGTAAACATTTTTTATGCATTTCAGAATCACTAAAAGGCTGCCTTCCAACTACAGAAGAACTTGTTGCAGGTTGCAAGTTTATTACTAGCAATTTAGTAGGTGAAAATCCATGCACATAGCTTATAAGTTTTCGTGCTGCTTCCTCCACAAAGGCTCTTCTCCACTTGGTAACCAAGCCCAAGCCCCTGATGTAGTCCCATCTTACTGCGTTAAGAGCCATAACTGGGCAGTACATCATACAAACACTATCATCTTTAGTCAAACAGTTGGAAGAACTTTCTAGTAAGGCAGGCATAGAAACTGGATTTCCAGCATAAGCCATCCACCTAAAGCCAACATCAAGAGGTCCAAGGCCCAGGTTTGCAGTTCCCGAACAGCCCCTAGCAACAGGGTTTGTGACAAAATTACAACCCCTTTCCAAATCTGCTTCATTACCACAGTGTATCTGAGCCGCTGGTAGGGCAGTAACCACTCTAGAGCTGCACCTCACAGGATGAGCAACTGATTTGAACTTCACCTGATGTACAAAAGAGTGAAATCTCAAGTAATGGAACCCTCCCATAGTTAGAACTTCAGCACAGATTATCAACAATGGCCAACTATTAGGAATTTCATGCATACTTTGCTTTGACAAAATTGGATTGGGTGAGCTTTTCATGAATGAAATAATTCCATCCTGCTTGGAAACTAAATTTAGAAAACCACCAGATTTTTCCACATTCCAAACATGGAAACCATACTGACAGCATAAGAGCAAGACTTGGCGGTTTGTACCTCCCTCAACATTACTAGCAAGTGTCCTTCCTTTCAATCCTTCCACCCCATACTGAGGTTTGTACCTACATCCTCCTTTTTCCTTCCATCCCCTCTTGTCTTCATCTCTGTATTTTCCTCTTCTTATCAAAGTTCTAATAACTCGTGTAGGATCCTGCGGAACTTCAGCCACCACATACTCCGCATTTTCTCCAGTTTTGCTAAATTCATCTATACGGACAGTCCCTGTAGAGCTTCCCAAAGTACTTGGACCAGCAATTTTATGAATGGCAGATTCATATTCCATAGCAATCGAGGAGTGAGTCATCACAGAAACCTTCTTTTCTTCATCAGTGTGCAATTCCAATCGTGGCATACTGGCAATCAACTCCTTAGAACTTTCACCATTAGGAGCTCCGAGAACAACTTGCCCTGCTTTCAACAACACGATTCCTGTCCCCACTAGCAAAAGTTGTGACTGATCCATTATGGGATTGGGCCCGGTTGTAGATACAAACACATCAGGCCCATAATTTATCACAGCCCTGTCTGATTTCCACTCAAGTGCTTGAATCCTCCTTTCTATTTTATCTGTGATTTTTACCTGATCCTCCAGTTGCATTGGCAATTGCTCTTTCGCTTTTACCGGACTAGTTCCGTTTTTATCCTTCTCAGGCTGTTTGGAATTTTCTGGATAATTTGGCAGATATCCTGTATTTTGCGTCATATCATCATCCAGACCTGGTTCCTTGAGTGATGGTTCAGCCGGCCTTAATTTCATTGTGGGCGATGAAACTTGAGCACTGTGAGAAGAAGTGTGCGATGACACCTGCAAACTGGTCGTTGAGGACAGGTGAGGAGCGGCTAGTGACGGCAAAGAGACCGTTTGCGAATGCGAACTGGGAGATAAGGTTCGCGAGTTCAAACTGGGAGAGTCGGTCAGCGAGTGCGAACAAGGAGAATCAGTTCGCCTCTGTGAACTGGGCGAAGCTGCTTGCGATGAAGTCTGCAAACTGGCACTGTGCGATGCGGCTTGAGACGGAGAATAAACCTGCGAACTGCGATAGCCTGCTGTGAATTTCGAACTGGGATAAACTGATGGCGACAGCGACGGAGCAAGTTGTGGAGCTTGCGAACTAAGGCAAATCTGCTTTTGTGAAGCTGGTTGCGACAACGACGATACCTGATAATAAATTGGCCGGCGGTGTCTAGGAGGGCTTCTAGCTCGGTCTCGATGTCGCTTAAGTCTGACGAATTTTTCCCAAAATATGACGCATCTCCTTAGCCCAATCACTTTCAACCTTTTCCGACAGCTTCTCCTCTTTTCCGCGCGAAGCACACTGACCGTATCTTCGATGTTGTTCCTTTCCCATTTCCGCAGACACGCGCATCTCGCGCTTCTCCATGCCCGCGCGCAAAGCAAAGGCGGCCACCTTCCTCTCTGACCGTTGGTGTTCCCTGCGCTCCATTTTTTTATCGTGTGACTGTTGATCGAAGCTTCCCTGGGTCGACGGCTCTGATACCAATGATAGAAACCTCACAATTGCAGTAGAAATCAAGTAATATATTGATCCAACCTCAGATTAGAGAACAGAAATAACGAAGAAGAACAGATTTGAGACACTTCGAGCAGTCTCCCTCTCCCAAGTCCCAATCTAATCCCAATTTCTGCCTGTCTTTCTACTCACAACTCACCCTATTTATTCTTTTCTAATGGGCCAGCCCACTTCTCTTAGTTATAGGGCCTAAACCCCCATTATTGAAAAATAATAAAAGACTTATAAGTATTCTTATTCTAATATTATTTTAGGTCTCTATCAAAAAGGAAAAGAAAAAAATTGCCGAACTTGTTTTAAATAACAGGCAGCAAATGATAAAAAATATGGCAATACCTGGTGCAGTGTCTGCAGTACCCCCATGATTGCACAAGGGACACGCCCCATCCACCACATCCCTTGCACTTTGGCAATATGGATGACTGTTGCCCCATATTTGTAGTTGTATTTGCATCATGCAACTGTAGGGCAGTCTGCTTGAAGGTAAAGGGGTTCTCCCATTGAGATACATTGGTCAAGGTGTTATAGTAATACTTTTGACCTGTACAACAAATTTCAAGAATTATGGGTGAGGAAGAGAGGGAACACTGTGCAGCGGTAGGTACAATTTCCCATCTAACAAACTCTTCACACAGTTCTTTGGTGTTCAAGAAAACATATATCAAAATTGGTGGGCAAAAAGCAAATACTTGACGGTTAGCTAATCATCTGAGAAGAATATGTCTAGATAAAATTTCATGATTTATGACTATTTATTTATACACTAGAGGGTGCAGAATGGGAGTGACCCTAAACCAAAAACAAATTTTGAGGGAAAGACTTTATCATGGTTTAGTTTAAAACTGCATGACAAATTATCAAGAGCACTAGCATCAAATCAAGTAGGGGTAATGCTCCACAGAAGGTGATAAGTTCTGTGTTGACAGTTAAAACGAATAAAATAAGTTTTCACACTGTTAAGAGCACTACCTCCTTGAACAGTTTTCTTTTTCTTGATATCATGCAAAAACTCCAATAACAGAATGGTACCATAAACTCAAAGGATTGTCACAACATCCAAATTTCAAATATCAACCCAAGACTATTGCAGCAACCCAAATGGTGTTACCCCCACTCCATCCAAATTTCAACTCCAAATAGTCACGTCACTTTTCTACATTTCCATGCAATCATAATTATCATGCGACAGCATTGGTAATTGGTAATCATGACTTACCTGTTGTTTCATCAACAAGCTCTTGCCAATTTTCAGGAATCTGTGGAGGTATAGGCTTTTCCCACTGACTTTTTCCTGTATTTGCATCATAATAGTACGCCACACCACTTGCAGGATCATGGGCTTCAATCTGCATGAGCATTTGATGAATACTATTTTCAATATAATGACACTGAATTTGGCCTAAATCCTCTACTAGGCTGCCGTGTTTTATACAAAATCCAAAGCTGATGCAAATTGCAATATATTGTTTGGCAGAAAATGTCGATAGAATTTGCTTAGCCAAAGCTTTCTTGACCTATTTAAATCTAGGTTCCAGATAGTGAGTAATAGACATTCTGGAATCTGGACACATAATTCTACGTAACCAGCATTTTCACTTTCCACACTTATAAACTTTAAAGTTAACTGTATTTCTCAATTCTCATTGCCAACTTTTAACCATACTACATCTAAGTTTTCACACATAAGCTTAAAAGTTACTTGACTCTTATTGTCAACTTTTAACCATAGTACAAGTTTTACTACTACTGTAAGCATGACTTGGATAGGTGGACGCTGGACGGTCCTTGCAACAAAAATGAAAAAAATGCCCACATAATAAGAGCACCTAATTACTTACCCACCCTGGAGGCAATTCTGAAAGCAGCATCTTCTGAGATGGCAACATGTCTGATCTCTGGATTGAATAATTTTAGAACAGTGAATATAGGTAATTAGGTATATGTTTCAAGCAAAAAGTTAAAAACAAAACATATTGCCGAAACACAGATCCTGAATCCCCAATGGAAGTAACAGATTTATATATGTGCCAGAGGAGAAGATATTAGCGTACATTGGAAGGCGGGGTATAATCCATGGTTGGATCGCCCTTCAGAATACCCCTAGCTCTCAATTTCTTTTTGAGAAATTCAGGCAACTCTTTAGTTGCAGAATTACATCCAGAACCCCCGCTGCACTCTGGGTTGGACTCATTTGTTGAATGGCCAAGGACAGGATCTGCTTGAAAATCAGAAAAGATCAAATTAGAACAATTTCGAGAAGGCACATCAACAAAATAGCAATGAAGCAGTCTTACTGGAGGTAATGATGCTCGTCTTCAGAGAACCATAATAAGCACCACCACCAGGAACACCATACCCATTCCCAATTTCCATATTGCCTGGAAATAAGAAATATCATTTTTTTTACAAATTATGCCGTATGACAGTCTTACCACATCCTAAAATAATTGTCAGATTTAGAATACAGTTCAGATGCACATTAATTGAAGATAATTGAAGGCTCTCACTCTCCTAATGCTGAAACTCCCTACATTTAAGTAAAGACTGCAATCGACTTTCTCTCTCTCCGTTAGATACATATAACAGTTAAGTTGCTATTCTGAAACAACCGTCCCAAGATTCCCACATGCTTAACTTTCTTAAAGGTTTGAGATGGACTCTCACAAAAAAAGTTTGAGATGGAAGCATAATTCAAAGCTACTTTCTTTGTCCCCTTACCTTTGTCCCATTTTACCTTTTTTGTCTGTCTCATTAAGTTTGTCATATACCACATTTGGTAATATTTGGGTGGTCGCCATTCATTCTTACTTTTTCACACTTTACCAATTTAATATCAACCACACAATTCCACTTTTCTTAATAACCACACCATTCCCTCTTGAGCTTTTAAAGTGAAATATTTTCTCTTGCACTTCTATAGAATCTGGCTCATAATGTGGGGCTAGATCCAAGTGGGAATGATGTTCTGTAAAACTACTAAAGAATCTAAATCACACAAAATACATGAAGTAACTATAAAGTCATGTGTCACAATATCAAGGGTTATGAATGCACAGTGCACTAACAAGAGAAGTCCCTCCTAGAACACCACAATATTAGTTTCCAACAAATAGCCACAACTACTATAGCCTCATATAGTATATGTTAACGCCAGTCAATTTCATCTTTTTCATATGTATTTCAGATCAATGCCAATATTGCTGTTCACATTGCTAAAGCTATTAGTCTATTACTATCACCAGTGGCATATTCAGGTTTTTTGCTGGGGGCGAAAGGTATATCTTGATTGATATAACTTTCCCTTTTTAGGAACAAATACTAACGAGGCAATTTTTAGTTTATTAAAAATATGCCCATATATAAAATGAATCATAAGAGCGGATGAATTATGTAATTATAACTAACTTAAGCTGAAAATGTATGTATGTATAAAAGGGGATCAATTTATATTATGTGTATGTAAAGATGTAATTACAAATATTCTATAAATTATTTGTTAGATTAAAGTTCTAAATTTTTAAAACTCAAAACTAGTTTGAATCTATGAAATCGAGATAATATTAAACATAACTATAGAAGTTTGTTTTAAATCGGTTTAAAGCTTTAAAAAGGCTAAGAAATAACTAATGCTCCAAAAGTATTAGGATGGATTTGAACCCTCGTCTATTTGGAAAAAACATGAGATATGTTCAACCACACTACAAAAAATTATACTGACACTAACTTCATTAAGACATTAATTAATGCAAGCCTAAGTGAACCTATACATAAATATTATATACTCCCTCCGTCCCGCTAAGATTGTCCCATTTTACCTTTTCGGGCAGTCCCACTAAGATTGTCCCATACCAAATTTGGTAAAGATTGTGTGGCTCTAAACCATTCTTACTTTATCAATTTAATATCAACCACACAAACTCACTTTTCTTAATAATCGTGCCACCTTCTCTCGTTCCAATCTTAGTGGGACGGAGGTAGTGTATATATATATATAGAGTACTCTTCTGGTCAGGAATTCTTGATAGGAACCGCGGTCCAGATGGCGGATTTTGGGGCCCTTCCCGGAAGAATTTTTTAATGAAATTTTTATGGCATGTTCTCCATCAAGCCTAGTTAATCTAAAAAAACATTCAGCTAAAAATTCAATCGGGAAGGTCGTCAAATGATTTTTAGAAGATAACTGTGCCCAATATATACATATAAAACGCAGTTATCTTCCAAAAATCATTTGACAGCCTTCCCAATTGAATTTTTAGCTGAATATTTTTGTGGATAAACTAGACTTGACGTAGAACATGGCATAAAAATTTCATCAAAACATTCTACCGGGAAGGCGGCCAAACGCCGCCATCCGGACGGCGGTTCCGGTCAGGAAGGCCGGACATGAACTTTTCTGTGTGTGTGTGTGTAGGGTTGGGTGGGGGCAGCTCCCCCTCCCCCCGGGACACACCACTGACTGCAACATTCCTATGTAAGTATGTATTGCATTAGAAGATCAGCCCTGGCCCTCCAAGATAGTTTGTATTAAAAAAAAAGGATAATTAATCCTTCCCAGGAAGTGAAAAGCGACAACACTTTCAGAACCAACTTTGTCAACCTAATCAAGATATGATTAACTTTTCTAGATGAGCAACTTAGAAGAACAAATTAAATGTTTTTTTTTCATTTACCCAGTGCCGCAAAGACTCCCACCTACAGTGGGGTAAGGGGGGTCGGATGTACGCAATCTTACCCCTGTACAAAAGCACAAAGAGACTGTTTCCAGATGACCCATAGTGAAAATCGCGTCCAAAATTGCATGGACTGACTGCTGCTTCATAACAAAGAAGTGACAGTTTAGTGAGCCATTTTGCTTTATTCCATCATATTCTCAAGCCAAAAAATAATAAATCTTTGGCTCCATTGAAAATGATGGAAATAAGAACAAATTAAATGTAATGCATTCATTTCCTATTTACCCTCCTAGTCTCTACGTTAATACTCCCTCCGTCCCAATATAAAAGGCACATTTGCGTTTGGGGACTTTTTAAGGGTGAACACTGTTTGAACACTGTTTGGCACTGTTTAGACACTGTTTGGCACTGTTTGGACACTGTTTGGCACTGTTTGGCACTGTTTGACACTGTTTTGTTTGCCAAAAAGGGAAATGTGCCTTTTATATTGGGACGGACCGAAAAGGAAAGTGTGCCTTTTATATTGGGACAGAGGGAGTAGTAAACATTATCTAAGAGGCCATGATTGATTCTCAATGGATGTTTCTTAAAACACTATCCAATAAAAACAAAATCAGGTTTCCCACTTTGTTTGATCTACTAGCACCGTGAGCTAATGATCATACCAATAGTATTCCCTTCTTCAATTTAGAATACAAACAATTTCAGGTTAAATAGAAGAAACCTCTAAACTAACCTTCTTTGTTTGACACAGGCCTTCCATGCTTCAAGGCCATTTCAGTACGATGCTCTGCAGTAATTTTCAGTAAATGCTCCTATGGAGCACACAAGAGTAAGCAAATCCAATTTGCCAGTCAAACAATGTAAATATTTACCTTTAAACATGGCAAATGAAAAAACAGACAAGATGACAACCTTTAAAGTATTGGGGTCTTGACTGCCAGAGAAAAGGTCTGTGTTATCCCTGTGCTCACCAATAGATCTCGCTTCTCTGGTAGAGATATAAATTTAAGAAAGTATTAATCATGTGGTTTATGTACAAATAAATAAATAGTTTCATCCAATGCTAACCTTTGATTTTGTATGACTTTTTGGGTGGCAATTTCCTGACAAGCATACAACAAACAACAACATTACCCCAATGTCGCAAAGGTTCCCACCTACGGTGGGGTAAAGGGAGGTCGGATGTACGCATCCTTACCCCTAAACTATGACTAAACTAACAAAAAAGAGGAAGCTATACCTGTTCACGCATAACAGCACTTTGAACAGAATTATCAATGTCATTGGTGTTTTCTGGGTGCAGTGGAGAGCCACCGGAATACATTAAGGAAGGAACCGGAACAGATTGAGAGCTATTTGGCATTTGGGATACCACATTCATAGCATGTGTATGATGAATTTGACATGAACTTGTGGAATGTGGTTTCAAGCTTTCAGGAGGTGAAAACCCAATTCCATTAGGAGTGATAGGAAAAAGACTTCCCTCATGAGAGTGAGAAGGGTTTTTAATATTATCATTATTCAGAACAGGTGGAGTTGAATGTGCAGTTTCTGGCAGGAGGTGTGAAGAAAATGAAACACGTTGGACTCCAGGAGGAAGCGGTTGATCAGAATGATGATCCATAAGCTTATACTGGCACCAGGTGCATGCTTAAATCTCTTACTTCTATCGAGAAAGAACTGAAACCTGGAAAAAGTGTCCCAGTCAACCAAAAAGCATCAAGATAATTTCAGGTAAAAATTATCATAAAAATAATTTGGAATGTAGAAACTTCTAACAAGGATGCTCTTTTCATAGTGAAACAGGATAATTGACTCCACGTCATTATTGATAAATGTTGAAGCCTAGTTATGCATCATGCATAGTTTTTTATTTGAGAGGTAGTCCAGTAAGCCTAATTTATAAATATGGATTTGGCATCCGAGGCAAACTTGTGCAATATTGGGGCCTCAAGATTATCATTGCAAATAAATTTTGACCATGCTTTAACTGAGAAAGTGTGCATGACATGTGATGTGATTCCTTCAACGGTAACAATGATATGGTAGACTAAAGTTAACTTACATAGATCACATAAAATTCTAATAGACTATGATGCTAATGATAATTATAGGGTAAAGACTGCATGCCCATGAATGCCATGATCACTGTAAGTCTGTATGTTTGATTGTTTGTTTGTGTTCATAAAGCAACCATGTATACTGAAAACAGATGTGCATCAAAGCAATAAAAAAGTGACATTGCATACTGAAAAATACAAATTCTGTATTATGAATAAAGATGCTTTGTAGCATTAAAACAATACCAACCAGGCTACTACCATGCATGAACACAAGCTATCATTAGTTAATCATGATTCAGCAAGCAATTAAGGCTATGTTTAGAAAATGAGCTAAAGCTGAAGGCTAATTTGGATTAGGGGCAATTGTCCGGACTGAGGGGTATTGTCTACAGGCTACAGCTAATACTAACTCAATGAAGTAGTCCAGATAGGAAGAAAGTGAATAAATTCTACAAACATGTTGACTTACGCTAAAATGCATTGTTTGAATGTGCAGTAGATTTTTGAATAAATTATGTAAGGAAAATTTGGTACAAATCTACAATGAATGGGCTATAGAACATTAGTTTACCACTTCAACTAAAGTTTTGTTCAACTACAGGCTACAGCATACATCAGCCCTAAATACAAACATTGACTAAAGCGCGATGTAGAGCTTTTAGGTCCACAATGGGCAGATCATGATTTCCAAACATACGGTAAAATGAATAAAGACATCTAACAAGTTTCAATTACCACTGCACCACCTCTAATACTCGATTATCTTTTGAAACTATGATTCATGTTGCACTTTGATTCTATATCACTTTCATCACCACAAAACAACACAATCTTTTAGGGGGAAAACAATGCACTTGTTTCACAGGGAACTGGCTAATATACTTGACTACCACTAATTACATTAAAAATGAAATAACTTGAGCTAATCCTGTGAGCTCCTACGGTTGCACTACCAGTAATCTAGACAAGAACATGAGCCTAACTCAAAACAGTGGAAGCGATTTCGGTCTCTGACAACAATTTTCCGATCATATGCTTTTGAAGCAACCTTCATAGCAGAATGACAATCTACACATATTCTTAGATTTTTGAAAATGTAGAGAGGCATTCCTGCCCTCGTGCTAATAAGCCCAAAAGAAAGTGCTAGCTTTTCGCTGTGGAAGAACAATGTGTGCTCCTTTTCCTCCCACTCATTAACACATTCCTCTCCAAGAGGTAATTGGCAGGCAACATCAGGTATATAACCATCCAATTTTAACCTCTGAATCATCTCATCCAGCATCATGTATATCTCATGAATCTGATGATGTGATTTATCACCTGCACTAAACTGATGAATTCGACCACCAACATATATAGAGCTAACACCAGGTACTTTCCTAATACCCTTGTGCTTAAGAATACCACGAAGTGAACTGGCCTTATCTCTCTTGCCAGCCAAGATATACATATTTGAAAGCAAAACATGATACTGCACATTATGGGGATACATTTGGACAAGCTCTTTCATCAGGCATTCCCCCATTTCAACATTTTTGTGCACACTGCAAGCCCCTAAAAGTGATCCCAACACAACCTCGTTCGGGGGAATAGGCATCTGTTCAATGACAGATTTTGCTTCTTCTAGATACCCGGCACGAGATAAAAGGTCTACAAAGCAAGAGAAGTGCTCTATAGAGGGGTTTATCCCATAAACAGGTTCAAGATTATAGAAAAAGTGCCTACCTTGATCAACTAGACCTGAGTGACTACAAGCACTTAATACAGCTGTAAAAGTAACATCATCTGGAGTGACCTCTTTAACCATTTGGGCAAACAAATCCACAAGAATGTCTCCCTTCCCTTGCATTGCCAGCCCACTTAGCATAGCATTCCATGTCACCACATTCCTTCGAGGTGTCACTTCGAAAACTTGAAAAGCATCATCAATTCTACCACACTTAGCATACATATCAACCAATGATGTTGATATCATAACATCACATTCACCATTCATCTTTTTCAGATAATATGTGTGCACCCATTTACCAATCAGAACATTCCCTGATTGTGCAGAAGCGGATAACCATGAACAGAGTGTCACAAAGTTTAACTCTAATTTCAAATCAAAGAGCATGATTCTTAAGAGTTTAAAGGCCTCCATTGTAAACCCATTTTCCACATACCCGGCAATCATGATTGTCCAAGCAACCTCATTCCTCTCGGGCATCTGGTCAAAAACTAACCTAGAACTTTCCAAACCTTCCAATCTGATCGCACCAGTCAATAGTACAGTCCAAGAAACAACACTCCTTTCATTACACTCTTCAAAAACTCTTCTTGTTTCATTGATTAATCCACATTTCACATAAACATCCATAATCGCATTGCATGCTTTAACACAGAAGCACAACCCTGTTTTTATTAAAAAGGCATGAACTTGAACCCCAAAACCATAATGACCCAACTTCGCACAGCCATTGAATACAGTGACCATTGTGAGTTCATCTACGCAAACAGTTACCCTATGGAGTTCTACAAATAGTCTGAGCGCGTTAAGTGGCAGCCCTGAACGAATATAACTTCCCATCAAGGTCGTCCAATCAACAGTGTCCTTTTGGGATAGGGGGATTTCGTCGAACACCTTGTGGGCGGACTGTGCAAACCCACACGCCGCATACATGTGGAGTACAGCATTCCGGATGAATGCATTAGGTGTATTCAACAATCCTGAGATAATGGCTGCCGCATGAACTTTCTTGCCTACATCTAACGCTACGTATCGAGCGCATGACCTAAGGAGTGTCCTGAAGTAGGGAGCCAGAGTAAAAACTAAAAAGGCAATACTGGTGACTGGTCTATAATCTATGCGGAGTGGCTTGAACTGGACATGCATAAAAACACAGAAAGAAACAACCAGAATCAAAATTTTGATAATAGTGAGAGAAGCTCACCTCAATTTTTTTGAAAGGGCCGCAATTTATGATGGCTAAGATGAAAGTGTATAGCAGACAAGCAGTGCTGGAGCAGAGTAACTGAGACGTCGAAATATTGTTTGGTTAGATGAACAAAAAAATACCAAGTCGCTACTTAGACCGCATAATCAAGGACGGTGGCTGCAATCCGCAGGGCATATAAAGAAGGGAAAATGGAAACTAATAATCCAACCTTTTAGCGGTCTTCTTTCAATAATCCCACCTTTTGATTATTCATGAATAATCCAATCTTTGCACCACATCTTCATTCACTGGTCCCTGGTCGGTTAATGATTTGCAAAGATAAGAAAATAGCTTGGAATAGCAGGTCATCAACCGGTCAGGGACCAGTGAATGAAGATGAGGTGCAAAGGTTGGATTATTCATGAATAACCAAAAGGTTGGATTATTGTAAGAAGACCGCTAAAAGGTTGGATTATTAGTTTCCATTTTCCCTATAAAGAAAACAGAGACGACGCAGAGTAACACGGGAACTGGGCGTTAGATCAGACTCATATGCGCCCTGCAGCCATCAAATTTATAATTTGACTTTTGCACCCACTTTTATTGAACAAATTAGACTTTGCACCTCTTTTTGAAAAATATTAATATTTGCACGCCGCCGTTAAAAAACTGATAAATAGAGTTAGCCTTGCTTTGAAAAGACTGTAATGTCCTTACTAAAACACCCCCTCCGTTAGAAGCCCAATTAATTTCACATGCAAAGCCTTGCACCAGTCTTCGTTCTCAGTAACGCTTGCATGGAGTTGGTTTCTCTGCAATATGGAGACATTGAGCTCTCGTAATGGAGTAGGTCATAAAATGACAGAATTCTTTCTCTCAAAAGAATGGGGGGAGATATTTGTGGACTCCTAAGCACCTGCTCCATCATCAAGGGAAAGGATGGAGAGGATATCTAAGAAATTGACTGGGAAGAGAAAGATTGACTCTTCACCAGATGCAAGTAAGATTTCGATACTTTCTTGTTGTCTTTTATGTGAGAAGAGATCTAATTGGGCATAGTAAACACACAATTTTGAAACAATCATCCATTTCTATTACAGATTGAAACAAATAAAGGGATTGAAGTGATTAGTTAATTTGTGATATTTGTCTATGAAGACTATGTTACTAAATCGAACAATTCGTCAATATTTGAATCAATATGTCATTTCAGTTAGGGCGTCGTTTGAATAGAATAGCATTGTTGAAGAACATATTGATGATGAATTTGGTAATATATGTTGGATTGGCTCCGTTAACGCACTATGCGGATGTACAAACAGTTCCTGATGTATTTGAATATTACAAAGGTAAATTTAAATGCGGTATAGTTAGTTTGTATTTGGTCGTTTAGACTTGTTACAAATAAATCAACTCTAATTAGGGGGTGTTTGGAACTGATTTTGCTTCTAATTCTTTTTTAGAGTAAAAGCAGATTCAGAATCAGTTTTTACAAGTTGGTCTCCCCCAGCTTCTAAAAAATTTATTCTAGGAGTAAATTAGAGTATCCAAAACACTTCTGCACTTTCACCCAAACACTTCAACTTCTGCTTCTGAAGGAGCAGAAGCAGTTTTAAGAATCAGATCCAAACACCCACTTAAACAATTCATGATGAACTATGATCATTGATAAGTGTGAAAACACCTAATACTTTATCATAAAACATGTTCTTTGTTTGTTAACTTTTGAAGATTTTTCTCCCATATTGGATTTACTTGTGCAATTTTTGGTTGCAGGAATCACAGCGAGATTTTGAGCATTGTATGAATGAAAACCGAGCATTTTGAAGAGTCTCATGAGCATAAATGGATGATTTGAAGACATAGGGGACCAAGCAGAGCAAAAGGAAGCAAGAAACGAAGATGTTGGAGGTGTTTTGGTGGAAGCGGCCTTAGGAGCGCCAATGGGAACGACGTCCCTCACGGCGTTCCCCCTATTTGTTCCATCGAATTTCTATTTCATAGTCCCAAGGGTAGGAACGCTGACTAAGAACGACGTTCCTACCAACGTTCCTTCTGGAACGGTGTCCCCTTCGCATTCCTGCCATCGTTGAACTCTCCGTCGGGTAGCAAAAAATTGTGTTAACGCAGGAACACTGGGGGACGTTGTTCTTGCTAGCGCTCCTCTAAAAGGGAAGACGTTCCTTCCCATCGTTCCTATGTTTCCCCCTTTGTATAAATAGCACCCCTTGTTCGGATTTTCATAGTTTTTGGACGAGAATGCACTTGCAAACCCTAGTTTTGATTGTAAGCTTCCTTAAACTCTTTTGTATTGAATTTCTAAGCTTTATTTGCATCAAATACTTGTTCTTCTTGCATTTAATCGCTCAGGTTCCATTATTTCCTTAATCTCATTCCCCTTTTCTTATTGCTTCACTTCGTGACTTTGTGTTGCATATGCCTTATGGGTATGAAATATAGCATGAGTGAGTAATGGGATTAGGGATTAGGGGTGTTTGATGATCATCTAACCATGTGAGGTTATATGTTTTGGGATTTGATTTGGGGAACTTGAGAAAGGTTTTATGCACACAATGTGTTGGTGAAAATGCATCTTTTGATTTCTAAGACTTTGATGGCTACAATGCTCTTAGATGTTGTTTTTTACCTTCGAGGAAACTTGTAAGGTTCTTTTTGACACATTCACACACACATTACCCCCTCTCCATGAGAATGAGAGGAGGTAGGGGAAAATTGTTGGTTGTTCTTCTTTGCTTGACTAATTTAAGGAGTGTTATTGGACCCTGAGAGTGGCCAATAGAAACCCTTAGTACCCCCTTGACCATGGGAGTGGCAAAGGAACATATACATATTCCTTTGTTGCGTGATATGTTTCCAAGTATCTCCATTTTGTCTCCTTATCCTCAATCATAAGTCGGTCCTAGAATGCCCCCGTCCCGTCTAGTTTAATTGTTTAATCTATTGTCATTGCTATTTAGTTATTTTCTTCATCCAAACATACTTCGATTTGGCTAGCTTACGTGTTCGATTACTAGATGATTGCACACTTAATTTCCATATACATCGTCCCGTGAGACGATATCTGGGACTTCCACATCCCAACACCCGGGACATCCACATCCCGACACCCGATGAGCATATATCATTGTGAAAATGACTCGTCAACGAACTATAATATAGCTATAATAAAGCAGTTAGATTTTTAACTCTTACTTGTTTTATAGGTACCCAAATTGAGGAAATTCTTGTTTACGGTACCTATAAAATTATGGATTACAGGTGAGATGCACCTCTTCACTCTTCTTTTTCCCTATATATTACTAGTGCAAATTGGTTACATTTAGCATGTTATTTTCTTGTTTGAAGCGGGCTCTGGCCCGGTCCGGCCAGACAGTTATGGGATTACTTAAATTGAAGTGGGCTCTGGCCCAACTACTTTAAAAGGTGAGAAGAGCAACGCGATGGAAAAGTATAGATAAAAACTTTAAAATGGAAAAAGGGGTGCATGGACCGGGTGATGGAATGTATCTGTTTGAGTGGGTGTTTTAGGTGTATATATCATCTATTACCCTACTCATCACCCAATCAATGACCTCACATGTCACCCATCTAATATTGTATAATTTCTTAATATAATTATACGAGTATAAATTTTCATCTAAAATCACTAAATCTATATTAACTCATTAACTTTGTTAATTTTTATTTCATGTTCTTTTTTTCTGTTTTTATTTTATTTTTTTACTTGGTAGGGAATGAACTTGTGATCCAATAGCAATGCTCAAAGGATATTGGCCTACTGTTGTATCACATTGTTTGAAACTTCATCTGCTCTAGTGTTGTTTTATGTTCTCTTCCATTGCACTGTGTTGCTTTTGTGCTTAGCAATTATGTGCATCTTCTAGCAATTCTAAAATTTTCTAGCTACAATTTTAGTCATTATTGTTTTTTGTTTATTTCACCTTCGAAATTACTTATGTAATTGCTTATTATTATAGGTTTACAAGAAATGAATAGTGTCATTTTCTAACACCTGAACATTTACAACTTATATGCATCTTATTTTCTTAATGGTCTTTAAGTAACAGAACTTTTGCTCCTAATTCCATCCATAGTTTCCAAGCACATTGGCTTCTTTGGTCATTTGTCACTTAGGAATGCAATGATTAATTCTCAAAAGATCCTGGAAGACTACAAATATGTCTGAGAATGGTAATTGGCTCTTCCTGGCTACTGCAGTTTTCTTCCCTTATAATTTGGTTATTGTTTCTTGCCTTTATTCACATTTATTTGAGCTGTTTTCATTAAGACTCACATGAAATGGTATTGTGGAGCAGTTAGATGAATGGTGGGAAAACTAGGATCAGCTCTTGTTGACTTTGTAACTGTTGATTGACAAAATGCAGGTGCGTCTTCATAATGTATCTCTAGTCTAAATTGCTTTCTTTGCTTACTTTGAATATTATGAAGTTTTATTCTTGTTGAAACTCCTGGTAGAATTATAGCTATAAAGTCCTGGTAGAGTTACTAAGAATAACCTCTGGAGTAGAATTACAAAGGGGTGTGTAGAAAATTTCAAGGTATTGAACTCCTGGTAGCTCCAAACTCCTTTAATTTTTAGTATAAATCTAAAAATAGTTGTTTCAAGTATAACTCTAGATTAATCTAAATTGACATTAGTTGATAATATATACGAAGTATATATATATAAACTATATATTATGGAGTTCCATGCATGTTGAGTGATTCTCTTGTTATCCTTACTTTAAGTATCTCCATAGACTTATAAATATCAGTGTGTATTCTAGAAATTATTACTTTCTGAGTTATAGTTTCAAATGTTAGATTCAATGCTTTAGGGAATGAAAATGAAATGCACTTATTTTTAAATACTCTAGAAATTTTATTAGTGTAGAGCAAAGCCAAATAGCAGATTAGCAGCCAATTTTAAAAATAAGTTAATAAGTTGTGAATATTATTTGTGAGAATATGAATTAAAGTAATAATTGTATTATTTTTTAATTTCTTTTGTTTGAATTTTACTTTTTATTATTATCAATTTCTTTGTTATTATGTCAGCAACGCAGAAGAACTGCCGGAAGAAAAAAAATTGTGACATGAGTTTAAAAGTCATCCACGCTTTGATCTCTCTCTCAACAAAAGGTTCAGTTCTTGAAGGATTCCAGGATAGCGGAGTAAGATGAGGGGATCACAGTTCCATATGGTTATGGATTCTTCCACTTTGTTTTTGTTACCGGAGCTATGTATAGTATTCCGCAATTTTAATTATCGGCTGGAATACTATATTTAAAGAATTTATTACAAGGTTAATTTTGTTGTTGTATTGGATTTTTTTGATGTTTTTGTAATACTTGATAATTGATATTATGGGTTATTCATGAAACATCGAGAAAAGACTTGTTTTTCTCTATGTATAGGCCTTATTTTGGTTTAAATTAAGTTTAATTTTCTTTTTGAAACTGTAAAGAAAACATACAGTAATCAAAACATGTGATACGTATTGGTATTGTATGTTCAAATTGCTCTCAGTATTTGCTGCGGTCATAGCATACCCGCAGCAAAAAGTATCTTAAAAAAATTTTGATTGAGTATTTGCTGCGGTTGTGAACCGCAGCAAATAGGTAAACTAACAAATTGCTGCCCCTTCAATTGCTGCGGTTAAGAACCGCAGCAAATAGGTGAAAATAACCGCAGCAAATAGACTTTATTCTAGTAGTGTCGGGGTTTGGCAAAAGGAAGTATTGGACCGGTTGGACGTGTATGATCCAGTTGTACATGTGTTTTGGTTGGTCTCCAATGTACACTGTATGAGAAAAAGAGGTGCAGCCTGATCGGCCTAACCAACCTATGTCCATCAAACAATATTCGGGTATAGGAGAGTTATCCGTATACCCGAATTTACCGGCCAAGTGCATAATTACCCCTCCCAAAACAATGGCTCCTTTGGCTACGCTTTCTTTTTTCAGATGTGCCCACATGAGATTGCACAGATTAAAGTCTACGTGACGACGGAATAGGGCCACGGACATCAAACAAACGTCCCCAATTCTAGTGTGATGGTTGTTGGGACGGCGAAGCAAGCAATTGGCTAAGAATTTCAAGAATAACCGGAGGACGGGGTGTTGGACATGACTAATATACATTTGGGAGGAGTTAAAGCTCACTTCCCCGGTCATCTTTGTCCATAGGGAGTGCCCAAAAATGGTGTTATCCGAGATGGCTCTCTCGTAGGGCACCGGGATACCAAAGTGTTCAGCAAATTCGAGTTTCGTTATTGAATAATTTCGGTTAAACAGACGAAACTCGAGTCTATCATCCCTAAAATCCGCCTCATCACTTTCAAACTTTACCGAACTCAAGAATTCGTAGATAATTCGTTCATTAGAATTGTATTTCATATTGAAAATACGGTCCATATCTAATGCATGAAAGAATTTTCTACAACTCTTATAGACTCCTAATTCACGTAGAGCATCATGGCATAGAAAACGGGAAGGTTTTACTTGCCTTTTTGTTGTTGCTAGGAGTCTAGTTCGGTGTTCGGCGTCGGCGGGAATGATGTCTTCAAAGCCCGGGATGGGTGCTATGGTGATTGAGCTCTCTCCCCTATTCTTCCTTGGTGCCATTGTTGATGAATTTGAGCTTGAAGAGGCAAAAATTCGAATGGGGTAGGGTTTTTTGGGATTTGGTGGAAGTTTGGGGAAAATGCACTACTAGAAAAAAGCCTATTTGCTGCGGTTATTTTGAGCTATTTGCTGCGGTTCTGAACCGCAGCAATTGAAGGAGCAGCAAAATGTGGATTTTGTTATTTGCGGCGGTCAACAACCGCAGCAAATAAGCCGTTCTATTTTTTTATTAGCTTAATGCGGCGGTTCCAAAGACAACCGCAGCAAATGGAGTCACAAAATTCCCGTTTCTTTAATTCATATTTACATCTACGTCAACCGCTTATTTTTTTTCCAAATGGAGTCAATGAACAACTGTCATGCTTTTACATTAAGTACGGTGTAATATAATCAGTCATACTAGAAGGTACATAATGAATCAGTAACAATATAATACTACATACGAGTATCAATTATCAAATATTACAAAAATATGGTACGCATTCAATACAAAAATAGTTATAATATTGGAATATAATTTCTAATTTTTTGTAGGTATAGTATAGAGTTCAATAAATTATCACAAACACATATTCCCTTTTATCCCGAGCTTGAGCAATTTCATCCATTGACGGCACCTCATCTCTTAGGGTGCTCTTGTAAACCTGAAATATTAACAAACTCCAATTAGCCAATTAGTACATACCCACTTTGAATGATTTATAGTATCAACTACCAATAAGTAAATCATTAAATCAATGATGAAATAGTAACTTTACAATAAGTGATACTCCTAATTAATTAATAGATACTGTTTGAATTCTTTAAAATGAAATGAGAACAATTAAAGAATATGAATGGGCATATATTAGCAAATGTAATAGAGTAATAACAATAAAGGTTAATTACGTGATTATGTGATTATTAATTATTCTTGATATCTTTGCTCAAGAGGAAATAATAGAACACTTCCCAAAAAGGAATGCTAGGGATAGTTATAATTATAAACCTGCAATAGCTTGCTTACACCAAATCCCTCATTTTCCTTACCATATGACAAGAACGTATAACTCTCTGCATCTATATATGGACTCTTTTTTATAGGAGACAAATGCTATCCAGCAACGTCTCATGTTCTACCAGTTTTACCTAATTTCTCACTCATCTAGCATTTGGTTCCATAATTCCATTAATCATAAATAAACATTATATACACTTAATCACTACTTTTATTTATTTTTTAAACATACAAGTATAGCAGCTATAGTAAGCATGCGTTCGCCAATGGAACTAAACATGTTCATTTGGATTGGTATATTAAGCAAAACTCCAAGCCATACAAGTTTGCCATATAGCCTGGATTGCTAACGTCTCAGTGTATTTCAATGATCTGCATTTCCTTGTAGAGGAAAACTAACACCAAAGTTAATCAATTATGTCCCAAGCTGACTTCTGTATCAGTCATTGAGGTTCATTGAAATCACTACTTTAACAAAATCAGAGTGAAAATAAATGAAGCTGTAGATTGTTGGAAACCTAATTTTTTAACCGAGAAATGATGTTTAACAATAACATTGAGCTACCTTATAATTAGAATACTGCTGACTCCATAATTGTCATGTTTGTTTCCAGTTTTCCAGGTTTGTCATCTTCAAGCTGTGCAAGTGCTCCACCAAATAATAATAGCTCAAAAGCAGTCATGGAAAAACCAGATACTGATAAAGCTTTCCCAATGTTAAAATCATTTGAGTTATCCTCAAACATAGCACAAAATTTGATCAAGAAAATATAAAAAAGAATATATCCATAAAGTTACCTCTTTAAATAAGTCAATCACGATATTGCCTTTCGAGTATAATGGAGAAGAGCTTCTGATTCTTGCTGCATTTTATCCCTCTTCTCTTCAACAGCTGTTTTCCTTAGAGATAGATCTGCTTTTGCTACAAGAAAGCTACAATTTTTTTCCTTTCCTAAGACTGAAGCCGCAAAAACAAATAAAAAGGGAAAACAAGAGATGTTAAACAACAAAAGCTTGCCCACCTGCTCAATTCAGTATCTCTAATGTTCAACAAATTTGACATGCTGGCAAGTTATCTTGGCCTAACCCCACGTTCTATAATATCTCTCTTATCCTAGCAACTACAAACATGGCAGATTCAATCAGTCAATTACAATACAGCTTGCCATGGAACAGTTCAGTCCAATCATAGAGAAAAAAAATTAGGTTTGCATTAAATGGCGAGAAGATAGATCCTAGCGGCACCTTGACACCTAAATTCAGCAGCTTTTTGACGGAAATCTTTAGCTACAATTCCAGCGGCTTGATTTTTGGCCTGGGCGGCGGTTGCCAAATTGTGCAAATGTGCAACACTTCGTGCGGTGTATTCGAAAGCAGGGACATCCTTCTCAAATCCCAACAGCATCGAATTGGGAAGTCAGCCACGATTCTACTTCTGCAATTCTACTCGCATCAAACACATTGCCGCTCTTAAGCGGCGTTTCCATCAATACCGAAGGATCACTTCCGCTAAATGTTTCACTCATCTTTCTGTGAGGGCGGCGGTGGATTCTTTCTAGACAGACAGAGATGGCGATGGCGGCTTGTCTTCTAGAGTGGGATAGACGGTGATAACAGATTCCTTCTGGTAGGGGAGCGGCGTAGCTCTCAGATTGGGATGAGACGACAGATTGGCTGAGGGATAAGGGTTTATAGTTAGGGTTTTTTACGATATCTAAGTTAGGGATCGTGTGTAAGACTGTAGAGGAAGCTTTTTTGTTGCGGTTATTCCATAGCCCGCTGCAAACGACCTTACTTTTGCAAACAAATGCTGCGGTTGCGGGATGACCGCAGTAAATGGTGTATATTGTGAGATTAGTTGCTGCGGATGTTGGATAACCGTAGCCAATAGGGTAATTATTTTAAACAATTGCTGCGGTCGTATCATAACTGCAGCAAATAGGTAGCAGCAAATGATATAAATTCTAGTAGTGTACATTCATCTACCAAAAACCCCGTTGAATATCAAGACATCATACCCGTATCATATAAGACCGGATATATTTCTATTCTCGGTACTATATATGTTTGTCTTTTAATGTTCATAGTTTAAACTTCAACGTTAATTGCAAACATAAACTAAATTTAACATACTTCTATGTTGTACACCATAGTCATAAACAATCAAAATATAAATGATAAATCACAATTTATTGGTTTAGAACTTTTATCAAACACCTAGTGGGCATATTAAGCACAATACAATATTGAAATGTAATGGAACATGAAATTAAAAAGGAAATAATACCTAAACACCAATGATTTTGTAGTGTTAAGTTCATCATTTAAATTACACAAATCACTTATGAGAATGCAATTAAAATTAGGTTGTACTGGATTAATATAATTTATTTCACAAATGAATTTTTAGAATGTTAATTGCACCCAAACAAAGAACACATTATTTTAAATAAATGTGTTTGTTGCAATAAATTTATATTTGTAAAAAGTAATAATCATGGTGCGAAAATGATTTTTTACAGTTCGAGGTATATATATTACATATGCAAGTCTGAGGTAGCTATCTCACCTTTCAAAGTTTTGGTTATTTATATTACATATTATTTTTCTCTATTTAAGTCATACTCCGTATTATTTATTTTTCACGTGTTTGAGGGAGGAATCTGCAATTTTTATTCTTAATGGCTATCCAGGTAATCAAATTGTTATTTTGGATTAAAATTTGGATTCTCTCATGCTTAAACATACATTAGCTACTATTACACGAAAAAAGGTACTATCGTATCTAACAGCTAACGCCTGGCTCCTGCCCTTTTCAAAAACAAGATGTCAGATTTATTAATTTTAAAGAAAAAAAAATATCAAAGAAACCTCATAGTAGTATTTCTTATATACGAGTATACGGTATAGGCAAAAGAGTGACTTCAACAGTTGCCATTCCGTCATATATGATTCAACGTTAAACACTTAAACGGTTAAAGGGGGTGATTGCCCTCTTTTTTTTATTTTTTTTTTTTAAAGATTTTTGCACAAATAAAACGTTTAAGGGTACATGTGCCCTTTGCTGGCAACTTTGGGTGGGTTTTTGTCCCTTTTACCATTACAATATATATTCTATGAGCTGATGGGGGTAGTCCACGAGTGTGTGATGTGGCTCTGTTATTTTTATATATGTAATAAGGCTCTTATTTATGTTTGCATTCAGCTTATGTTTTACTCCTATTTGGAGAATTCACTCAAGATTTATAGTTGTCACAGTGAATTGTGGTTTGCTAATTTTAAGGGGTGTTTTAACTCTCCTATTCTCCCCCTATTCATATGCATACCCATATAAATACACACGGAGCATATATTATGAGTAGGTATATGTATGATTTGTTTGTATTAATGACTGTATATGTTTAGAAATTAGAATATATATATATATATATATATATATATATATATATATACACACACACACATACATATATATAGGGGTGAGATCACATACAAACCAGTCCTCTCATGCTAACCTACAAACTGTCACAAACTGTGCATCTTTACATTATTTGTACTGCATATTAAAGTTCAAAATGTTGCATATTATTTGTATTGCATATTGAAGTTCAAAGTGTTGTATATTATTTGTATTGCATATTGAAATTCATAGTGTGCATCTTTACATTATTTGTACTGCATATTAAAGTTCAAAGTGTTGCATATTATTGAGTTTGTAGGTTAGTATTTTAAGCATGATTTGTATTTGATCTCTTATATATATAGGAGTGAGATCACATACAAACCAGTCCTCCCATGCTAACCTACAACTGTCACAAACTGTGCATCCTATATATATATATATATATATATATATATGATCACATACAAAGTCATCTTAATTTACAAAGTGCAAATTAATCATAGTCATCCATTTCAATGAGATCAACTGTGTATTAATTTGGAAGAAGCTAAAATTTCTCCAAAATAGCTTAACCGTATGGAGTTGGAGAAAAAATAGGGATTACTTCCCCATTTTAGAGGCCCAATGAATTGTTGCCATTGATTTTGTAATTTTGGACGGATGAGATGAATTTGTATTTTGTATCGGAAGCATGCTTTGCATCCGATCTCAACCCTAGCTATATACATATGCGTGTGTGGAAAAGATTTAGAAAGATATGATGACGGAAAAAATCACTCCATTTGTCAATAAAAAACATGCATACTCTAATTGTTTTTTTCCGCAGTGTAAGTGTGTAACTTCAATTATTTGAGTTGTATAATAATGGATTAACAATCAACGATGACGGTACTATTTTCCTAGGACTATATGTGCTAATTAAGCATGTATTCATACGATAAAAAAACATGTATTCATATACTCAGTCAAGAATTCTACTTTGATAATATTAGACCCCCCGTCCCCTTAAAGATTTACAATCTTTGAATTTTCTCGTCAACAAATTAATTTCGACTTTAATTTGATCAATGATATTTTTTGTAAAAAAATATTCATAATACAAAAATGGTGTGAAAATGTTCTTTGTTAGACATACTTTTCATGGAATTATAAAACTTATGACCATGGTCGGATCTAGGGGGCAACCTAGGCTATGGCCAATCACAAATTTAAAAAATGTCTTAATTTTTAAGCTAAAAAATTCCTAGTAAAAAATTTCCAACAATTTTTTTTGTACGGGCTTAGTCCGGACCAATACCGTGGCTCGGTCCCTGATTATGACACTCATTATCATGTCTAGAACTCGTGCATCAATTTTATCATATTCAATTTACATTTTTGCGCTTTGAGTAAAGTTTCAATATCATTATGTTCACATATTTACTTTTGAATTAGTGATACTAAAATCAATATCGAGAAAGAAGAGTCAACGTTATCCTCAATCAAATCCAATAAAACTGCGTTGGTCGTATAAATGACATCAATTTGACAAGCATGTAGTGTTACAGAAATGAAAGTCAAAACTTGTTGCTTGATGTGCCTGGCAAGACATTCCCACATGCATATTCCCCGTTCCTGAAACAATTTCTCAGTTTCCTTATTTGGATGTCCCTAATTTAACTTCTTATATTCTTAAATGGCAAGTTATGTACATCTAAACAATGTCAACATTGCAAAACAGTGTCAAACAATGTCAAATAGATTCAAAACAGTGTCACAACAGTATAATTTACACTCTGGTAAGTTTATTTTCTTAATATGTGTGTAGGTCAAATCGGGAAGTTGTTTCGGGGACGGAGAAAGTAATAAATAATGGATACACTGAATTGGCGGGCAAACAGAGAGAATGGCCCTGCAACTATCCGGTAGGTGATTTTGTACGTATATGTAAGGTGGGCTAGTGGTGTTGAGACTGATCATGTGGGAATTGAACCTTAAATTCACAAATGACATATTGTTGTAAAATTTAGGAATTGACAAGTGTCAATTTTTCATCCTTGTCACTAGGACCCCAAGCTTTTCGTGATCCTTGTAATGATTCCTTTCATCTAGTTAGAACAGGTGGTTCAATTTGCTATTGTCACCAAATCTGTAGACTCATCAATTAAGTGACTCATCATCAATCTCAACCAGTATAAATAGTGGCTTGATGAGGTCTTGTAAACTCATTCTGAAATTTAGATATCAAGAAGAAGTAATTTAAAGCTTAATATATCTATCTCTTAAATTTATTCTGCATCTTCTTCATTTCACAACACGTTATTAGCACGAATCAGCTCAAACTCTCCAAGAAGTCATCATCCTGCAGGTATGAATTCCATAAATTCCTATTAATCTTCCTGACTGGTGGGCGTAACTCAACTGGTAGCGAGGGAGTGCCACATGAGAGGTTACAATGCTAAAAATGCATAGGGCCTCTGCAAGTACCGGGGACGGAGCCTCACTGTCTATCTGTCAGATTGTGATTATAATCCAATTTACATCCCCATCGTGTCATCCGGTCGGTGTTGGAGGGTCCTTAGGGATGATGTGTCATCCTTTTAAACGAAAACATAATCTTATATATGTACATACCTTTAAAATATACTCGTATCAACTTCAATGTGGATACTCTCCGCGTTCGTACAAGAAGAAGAAATTTGTAATACTTTATTACTCCGTGATAAGAAGTACGGAGAATGTAAAATAATAAGGTGAAAACTAAATTAGAAAAGTTCTGACTAGATATGTCCGTAATAAAGATAGTGGCAGACCCAGAAAATTATCTTGTAAGAGTGGCAATTTAAACAAAACAAAAATTTAGGGGGCGAAAATTATTTTTTGTATATATATACACTAAAAAAATTGTTAGAGCGACGGTAGCCCCTGGGTCTCTACTACAGTCCGCCCCTGACTAAAGAAGAGGAGAGGAATAAACTGTCAGATAATGGCCTTGTTTGGTAAATGGCTGTTAGCTGGTTGTGTCAGCTGTTTCCTAACAGCTGGTTGTGTTAGCTGTTTTGACTGGCTGGTTATGTTAGCTGATTATAAATAACTGTTTGGTAAAATTGGTTGTTTCGAAACGGCTGATAGAATGTAAAAAGACATACTAATACTCATTGTATTTTATTATTGCTAAGAATGAAAACTTTATAAGTATTGTTACTTCAACGATATAAATCATTTTTATAATTGGAAATTTTAAAATTTGTTGAATAAAATCTATTTTAATATCTACTCATCATATTACAAAAATTTATAATATCTAATTTTATAACCACTCAATCATCTAAACCAAAAACATCAAATTAATTCAAGATAGAGAGCATAACTAATAATATAAAATATTAGTTAAGCATATATTATTTGTCTAGATAGTACTACGTATTTGATTAAACAAGTTTTGTTTAAAATAATTAGAGTATATATAGTACATATTACTTAAATGATTAATTTAAAAAATGCTAACTCAAAACAATGAAAGCAAAAGGAGTGAAAAGAAGAAAAAACTGATAAGCAAAATAATAGGGTTGACTAAGTTAAAAAAACAAGCAAAATCACAATGAGAATAAATTGGAGCTATATGCAGTCACTTTGGGAACTTCGAGCTATACCATTATGGGAATAAATTGAACCAGCCGAATGAAGAAGTTGCTCCCCTTAGCTTCTTCAATCATCCATTTTTTCAGCTTTCTAAACTCAACGAGCTAATTTTAAAAGCCATTTACTAAACATTATTATTAGCTTCTTTGACTAATCAAACAGCTGAAATGGGTCAAACAAGCTAAAAGCTGGCTGATAAGCCATTTGCCAAACATACCCAATAATTTATGCAGTAGTGCGGTAGCTTTATACATAGTACTAGCTTCGTCCCAAATTGATCTACAAATTTGACTTTTCTTGGTCAAACAATTTCGTTTTATTTGCTTAATTAGGATGTCATTTTTTAATTATATTGTAATTCGGAGTTTGCAACTTTGAAGAGATTTTAATGTAGTTTCGGGATATGTAAATTTTAATTATTAAAAATTGAGTTAATTATCGATAGAGAAGATTGACTTTTATTATTGGTTGATCAAAAAATGTTAATTTTGCAAAAAATTTGAGACGGAGTATTATAATGATGTTCGGTTAGCTACTCGCTAAATATATACGAAGAAGCTGTATACATAGTCATGGGCATACAAATGAACAAAATGATTCCCTGCAATAGCCAGTAGGTTGTACACTTGTACCCATGGTCTGTTTGCAACAGCTTCTGCTTTTTAAAAAATGTTTTTTTAATGAAATGGGGAGAAGTGATTAAATAAAAGTTGATAGTGTTTGAGAAAAAAGTGATTTTGAAAAGTAAAAGTGGGTAGTGTTTGGTAAAATAAGTGTTTTTTGTGTAATAGAAAAAGTAAAAGCACTTTTGACGCGGAAGCCGAGAAAAATAAAAGTTGTAGTGTTTGGGAAAATAAGTGCTTTTTTAAAGTCAAAAACTGAGAAGTGCATTTTTAAAAGCAGTTACAAAGAGACCCTCAGTCTACATAAATTTGTCTTGCCTCACATTAATACTACGTAGCAGCAGAAGTCACGGGAGGAACATAGCAATTTTTTTATAAGGCCAGGCTAGGTGTTGTTCACGGGTTTTTCATACCTGACAAAGTTACTTATGTTCTACGTAGTACTATCGGATGACATTATTTTGTCCTTGTCATGCTTTCAATTTGAATATACCTCAACCCCTTAAAACTTTAATTGTCAAAGTTGACCGGCGCGGAGAATAATAGAGTAAAAACTGTGTGGTTGAAGTTTGTGTAGATGAGAGAGAAATAACAAAAATCACAAAATAATTGATAAAAAGGGAAATATGGTAAAGTTTGAAACCCTTCTTCTTGTTTGGGAGTAACAAGTTTGAAAAAATAAATGTTTTGGATGAATTATAATTAAAATCACTTCACATATATATATGACGAATTCAAATAATTGAGTTTTTATTTGTTTAAAATTGAGCTAAAGTTGTCATACAATTAGTTATCCTTCAAAATCTCCCGATTTGGGAGGACTTGAAAATTGAGCATTTGAAAGGTTTTGGGGGATTACAAAAGCCCTCCAAAATCATCCCCTCTGTATTTTTTCCCCCAAACATGAAAGGGAGGGTTATAAACCCTTGTCAACTATCCCCTCCAAAACCTAACTATGTAAAAGTAAACACTTTGCGTGTAAAGTGTGAGGATGCAAACATTTTACACTGTTTGTCTTAATTATTTAATGTAAACTGTAGATCAATTTTTTTAAAACATTTTATATTGTATCATGTAAAATATTTTAACTGGGGAGGTGGTGGTACTAGTTTACATCCATGGGCGGAGCTAGGGGTGGGCCAAGCTAGGCCATGGCCCACCCCAAATTTTAAAAATGGCTTAATTTTTAAGGTAAAAAATTCGTCTAATTTTTTTTAAAAAATATTCTTTATACTGGTCCAATATGGTCGAGTGCTCTGTCCCTATTTACACCCCGTACACTGAGAATAAATATGCGGCAATCCAAAAATCCTCTATGTTGCTCAAAATCTCTGGTGAGGCTGGTCAGCAGTTTACGTTGATCTGCACTCTATTCAGGTTAGCCTCTACAATGCACTCTTTTGTTGACGAGAGGGAAATGGATTTTATCCCATATTCTCATCATCCCATGAATGTATCCTATCATACTATCATTATTGTTGATATAATAAATACATACATCCCATGCTATTCTCGCTGCTAGCAGTTAGCATGCACGTTAATTTGCTTGATATTGATCGGGTTCAGCCGTTTAGCTTCCAAGGTGTTCCTGGGCCGCAATAACAAGAATTCATTCGCCATTTTGTTTGAATAAAGACCAATTAATCCAAATTGAAGCCTGAGCCATGCTTAATTACAAATATATTCATCATTTGGCCTTAACTGAATGTCACGTTTTATCACTGTGTTTTGTCACACATCCCCCACTTTTTTTAACTAGTAACATAAACAGAATTTTAAAATACGTAGAATAAAATAAAAACATTATTGATTTAAGGGAAAATCACATTTTTGATCCCTCAATTAGTAACCAATTTGAAATGTCACTCTTATGTTTTAAATCCCCTAATCGTCCAAATTTTTGTAAATGTCATCCTCGCATTTACACAGGCAATGACGATATTTACAATTGACTGATCACATTTAAAATACTACTGAGTAAAATATACGGAATGACATTTCAATTTAGAACTCGACCGAAATTGAACCAACCAAAACCAATCGAACCAGACTGAAGTAGACCGAAATTGACTAACTCAGTGGCGGTTTGGTTTATGATTCATACTTTTGGATTAAAAATCCAACCAAACTGAAATTGACGGACATAAATCGACTGAAATTGGTACAAACCGACTGAAACCGACTTAAATTATGTCGTCTGGTTCTAGACTTCATATGATTTAAAAGTGGAACAGTACCGACTGACAAAAACTGAATACATAAAACTGAAACTGATAAAACTGAACCGATGAACACACCTACCCGATTGTACAATGCTCACCTTATAACCGAATATTTTATAATTAATCGGATGGCATTTAGATGCTACTACGTACGTAGTATTAGTTTGTTATTCCTTTACTTTTTCCCAACGTCCAACCTTTTCCAAACTCCCCATTATAGATGCTTTCTACTTATCCTCTTCTTTCCTTTTTCTTTCCTCTTATGTCACCAACTTTAATTTAAATTAGGAGGCGATTAAGGAGCATCTATGTAGCATGTGACGAGTATTTATCCCAAACAGCCAAATTAAGAAACGCCAAAAAATATAGCGTTTACTTCTTGGCCGATCGAATAACTATCCGATGTTCCTTTTCTACCCACCCTGCCTCCCTTCTTTTGTGCTGGCAGCTGGTCCCTTCGCTTCCACTCCTCCAAATCCCACATTCCCACGACCAAAAGAAAAAATCAGCGTGAAACTCTGCCAAGGTAACCGACTTTCACCTTCTCCGTCTTCCACATCGTCACATCTCCTACGACAAATTAACTATACGACTTTTCCTTTCAAGGTATTAAACGAGCAATATATATAATATATATTCCGTCTGAATTCTGAACCTAAAGCTACTAGTATAATGTTTGTACATCGTTGGTATGCATTGTGGGTTTTCAAGAATTTAATTGTCTAGTCAAAGGAGAAAAGTAATTTTTGTTACTTGTGTTAATAAAATATTAATTTTTTATTAAATAAAGTTGTTGACTAATAACATTAGCTATACGTGTAATACATATGTATAAGTGGTTAGTAATAAAAAAAATCAATCGATGTCCTTAAACGTCATTCAACAAGTTATTAGCTGATTACAAACAGCTATTCAACCAAACACAGTTCTATAAAGAGTTAATACTAGCAGCTAATCAAAACAGCTAACAGAATCTGATGTCACCAATCAGCCAATATAATCGGCCAACAACTAACAGCCAATTGCCAAACACCCTCATTGTAATATTGTACAAGTAATAACATTGTAAGACTCTTACAGATACGTTTCGTTGTATTTTAGATCCTATTGGCAAGTGTCACTTGCTTAATCTGCCCTCTATATTCACGAATCACGAATGCATAATTAAGTATGGACTATGTTTCTAGTTGCATTACAATTTTTTGGTAATTGATCTGTTTAATTCTAATGGGAAATTTATCAATTTTAGACCTAAAAGTTGAGTTTACTATCAATTTTGAACCTAAAAGATATTTGTTCTCATTAAGGGACCTAAAAGATCGTAATCTATCGCCACAAGACCTAATGAATTAACACCGTTAATTTTCTTTTAACGGAATCTGACATGACCCCACGCAGACCCAAGATATACCTCATGTTGTATACTCCGTGTTATCGGCAGCCACCCGTTTCTCTCCATGTTTTGTTTCAGAAAAATGCTAAAGGTACCCCAATTGGTACCCCCAATTTGTACCCCCACCCTATTTTTGTGGCTCACAAAAGCACCTCATTAAAGTGGGGCAATTCATTTATTGAGGTGGGCTTTTGTGAGCCACAAAAAAAAAATTGGGGTACAAATTGGAGTACTAATTGGGGTTACCTATAGTAGGGTTGTTTATTTCATCCATACTTTTCGTACTGTTGTTGTCTTTAATTTCATCCAGACTCTCCGTTCTTCTTCAGCATCCATATTCCAGCGGCACTTCAACAACTTTATCTTGTCTTTAACTTTATCTTTACTTCCAAAAACTTCAACAAAACTCCTCCACTCCCAGCCGCACTTCCTCATCTCCCCTCCCAGCCGCAGCTCTTCAATCTTCATCTTCCTCTCTTCTGCCGCCTCAACTTCGTTTTACCATGCATGGTGTCGTTTTACCATAGAATGGAGTAGCCATGAAAGGGTTAACAAGATAGGTAAATTTTAACACTAAACCTTGAGAAACTTTTCGTATTTCGTGTATCATTACTAATTGGAGACTTTTAATCTTTTTCTTTCTTTTTTTTGACTTTTTTTTTAACTAAAATCGAAGGAACAAAAATCATGGAAAATAAGACAAATTAGTACGGAACCTCACTAGCCGCCGATAACACGAGTACCAACGCCGGCGAGAATGGTGTGTCTGCTTTGAATCCTCTCGATTTTCGGGTGGAAGCTCAGGTGCTTTCTTAATAGCAGCATCCGACAAAGAGCGACCGAGTTGGTATTCGGCAGGGGACGGAGATAGAGATGCAAGTGGTAGGGCAGATAACATCGGCGAGCAAAAAACTTAACGGTGTTAATTCATTAGGTCTTGTGGCCAGAGATTACCATCTTTTAGGTCCCTTAATGAGAATAAATATCTTTTAGGTCCAAAATTGATAGTAAACTCAACTTTCAGGTCTAAAATTGATAAATTTCCCAGAGGGAATTTGGGTTGCTTGTAAGGGGGAAAGTTTGATTGATATAGTATAATCAGTTTCCTTTCAAAAAAATTGGACGTTCTTTTAGTCGAGGGCCTAACTGACTATTTTGATATACTACGAGGGGTTATTTGACAGTTTCCGGCAAAATATAATGCTGCAGTAGTGATCCACTACCTCTCAAACGAAAAACTTCAAATTGGAGGAACAATTTCTCATTTATATGAGAAGTCATACTTCGTATTTAAGGTTTGTTTACTTGGCTTGTAAAATTATTGTATCGTGGAAGAATATAATACTACATTGTAGTCATCCACTACCTCTCATCCACTACGTAGAAAGTTTGGAGCGGGATGTGGCGCAAATTATACCAGTTATTATAGGGTGGACAAAAAACCGAAATCAAACCCGATCCAAATTGAGCCAACTAAAACCGGATCAACTGAAATAGACCCAAATTGACTAACCCTGTGGTGGTTCGGTTTATACATTGGGATTAAAAATCCAATCCAATTGAAACCGACAGACAAAAACTGACCGGAGTTGATACAACCCGACCAAAACCGACTCAAATTATGTCGTTCGGTTCTCGACTTCATATGATCTAAAAGTGGGACAGAACCGATCGACAAAACCCGAACCGATGAAAACACTCCTACTTGATTGTACATTGCTCATTGTACAACTAGGGATTTTATATTTTATAATTAATCACAATTCGAATGGCATTTAGATGGCATTTATATTCTTCCCTGCCTCCAACCTCCTCCAAGCTCCTTCTACATATGCTTCCTATTTCTCCTCCCTTTTTTCTTTTTATTTACTCTTGTGTCAGCAACTTTAATTTAACGGAAATTGTCCTAAATAGGACTAAAAAGTTCCTAAAAAGCACAAATAGGACTACTATTTTGAAAATTCCCTAAATAGGACTAAACATTGATTTTCTACCCTAAATACCCCTATGAGTATTAATTCATAATGAAATGCTTTAATTCATAATAAAATCACAAAAAACGTAAAAAAATATTTAAAAAACGTAAAAAAATTAAAAAAAAATTATAAAACATTTATAAAATAAAAAATTGAATTTTTTATTTTTTTAATTTTTTTAAAAAAATAATAAAAAATAGTAAAAACCCATAAAAAATGAAAAAAATTATGGATACCTTTCTCACCGCCTCCCGCCGCCTCCCAGCACCACCACCTCCGATTGGTGAAATTTCTTCCACTTTTGATAAAAAAATGCCATATTTTTCTGAAAATGCCAAAAAGATGGCATAATTACTCTTCAATATGCCAACATTTTCATTGATTATGCCATCATTATGGCATTATTTAAAATGTTGGCATATTTTTGTCCGGTGATGGGAGATGGTGGTGTTGGGGGTGGCAGGGGTGGTAATGTGTTTTTTTTAATTTTATGATTTATTTTATTTTATTTTTATTTTTTAAAATTTTTTTTTTATTTTTTTAAAAAAATATTTTTATTAATTTTCTATTATTTTTTTTACGATTTTTAGTATTTTTTTCGATTTTTATTAATTTTTTTATGATTTTATTATTAATTAAAACATTTCACAAGTTACAAGGGTATATTTGTCCAAACACACATAAATAGTCCTATTAAGGGAATTTAAAAAATGTAGTCCTATTTGTGCAATTTTTCCACTTTTTAGTCCTATTTAGGGAATTGACTCTTAATTTAAATCTAAAATTAACACTTCGTTCTGAATTCCAAAATGAATCAAATGAGATGATTTTTTTTTGCGAATAATAGTGCAACTTGTTAAAATTAACTTATAAGTATTGCATGTCCACCAAATATATGAAAATTTTCAAAGTCAATCTTCATTTTAAATGAAATATTTTATTGTTTGTTACACTCATATATAGGGTATGTTTGGCACAATTAGCTCAAAAAATACTTTTGTGGTTTTTTTAGTAATTTTTAGTGTTTAGTGTCTCGAAAGATTTTAAAAGAAAAAAGTCTTAGCTGTTTGATAAAAAAGTCAAAAGATGACTGCTTAATTTAGTTTTGTTTGACATAACAAGTTGTTGTGAGTCTTGTGACTAATTATTATTAAAGCTATACACTTTTCTCAGATGCTACTCATTATAGTTTCTCAAAAAAATAATTTATTTTTTAAAAATGCTCTTAAATATTGTTATTTCAAACATACAACTAGAAACTTGTATAATCTTTATACAAAAGCTAGAAAGTGTGGACTTTGTTATACAAACCTGCTCATTTCTTTGAAACGCCGTACTCATTTAAGTATATCATAAAGTGCATGTATATGATTCATATTATCATATATAATGATTCATTAAAAATCAATTTAATGTAATTATGTTCATAGGGGGTGCACACGGTTTCGCTCTGATACTATGTCAAGATTTGAGATTGCATTCTAAAAAGCCAACTTCATAGGAGAAGTGTCCCAACATCTTAATATAGCACTTCTTCATATATTATCAGTGTGAGACTTCAACAAAGAGTCTTTTGGTTCAAAAGTAAAACTTGTGTTCTACTCGTATAATAGTGTTAGTTTGTATAGTCCTATTAAAAATAAATGCAAATTTCCAAATTGAGTTTCAAGAAGATCTTCCGTTGTCACAATTGTTTGTTATATGTCCCTTTTAGTCAGCCATTTTTTTACCTTTTCCGTCAAAAATGTTAGAATTTAGCTGAAATAATATATATATATATATATATATATATGAAAGTATTTATAATATGAAAAATGATATGAAAGATGTTCTTTATTAAAAGTACTAACATAAAAACATAAAATTTATAAGTTTTACAAAAAAATGTTGTTAAAATGATCAACCAAAAATAGAGATAGTATTAAATTTGGTTCTATATCGCTGACGTTTTAAGACCAAATACTTTGACTTGAATTATTAACTTCATCACTCATTGAATATTGGTGTCATAAACATGTGATCAAATAATGATAATAATTATGATACTCCATCTGTCCCTAAAAGAAGTTCCATTTCGCTTATCGAGGGTCAACTTAAATCACTCTTAAACTCTTACTTTAAATATCAAAATTTTATAAAAGTTGAATTATTTTTTGCAAGCTTTTAGCGGGTTTAATGTAGTTTCTGAATATGTAAATTTTATTTACTAAAAATAATCTGAGTTTTCACAGGGATCATTTAACTTTATCGTCGGTCAGCCTTCGTAATCCGTAATTGGAACAACATTTAGGGACGGAGGGAGTATATTATTGTGGTCAAACATGTGACAAAACAATCCAACAAGAAGACAAGAAGTCGAAGACAACATGCAGTGACTATATGCACAGGCGTCACAATTAGAAGTACACATCAAGAAATAGTTATGAGGAGAGAAAATATTGATCAAATTGTTGAAGTTGGTGGTATTGATGAGGAGACGGTGAAGAAGAAGCCAATGACGGCAGCTAATAGGGACAGTGGTTGGGAGTCAAGATCGGCGGTGCCGATAGTAGCGATGGTTGTCGTGCAAGTGATATTGGCCGGATCACAAATTCTTACCAAATTGGCTATCAATAAGGGAAAGCAAGTATTTGCCATATTGACTTACCGTCACATGGCTGCCACACTTTGTATTGCCCCCTTGGCTTTCCTCTTTGACCGGTACGTTTCATCCCACACATACTAGAATATATATTTGGAAGTAATGACTTTGAGATTTTTCTTTGTTGGAATTTTATCAATCTCTGGGGCCTGAAAGATAGATGAATTATCATTCTGAGACTGGAAAATGAAATGTATTTATATATGACCCGAATTAGTGGTGGACTGAACCGGGCCGGTTCGGGCCTCGGTTCAGTAATAGCAGGCCCGAGCCCGAACCGGGGTAGGGCGGTCCCGGGTCCGGTTCCGGGCCGGACCGGGCCGGTTCGGGCCACCCGGTTTAATTTTTTTTTTCCTTTCTTCCCCCCCCCCACCCCCCCAAACCCCCCCCAAACCGGCCTAAACAGATAGCCCAAGCCCAACAGCCCAAAAAAATGAAAAAATTTTTTAAAAAAATAGATTTGGCCCAGACCCGGGCCCGAACCGGCCGGGCTGGGCCGTCAAACCCATGAACCGAGCCCGGAACCGCCCCACCCCCGGGCCTCCGGCCCGAACCGGACCCGGACCCGGAAAATCGGGCCGGGCCGGGCCCGCACAGTAGCGGGTCGGGCCGGTCCCGGGCCGGGCGGCCTGAACCGAGGCCATGCCTAACCCGAATGATGAAAAACTATCGAACTAGGACCTAACATTACATGGGTTTTGATTTATTCAATTTTTTATTAATTCATTTCTTAACAAAAGTTTATTAGTTTAATAAAACCAAATAATATATATATATATATGGTTACTTTTTAGATGGTCACAAGAATTCTAGAAATATTATTTGTTTCCTTTTTCCATATTAATTTCAATTAAGATTGATCTACTTCATCGAGCCACCATTTTGCGAGCATGCCAAGCCATCCCACATTCGCTAAGTATAAAGAATAAACCACATAAAATTTTAGTTAACTAACTCTCATTTGGACTAATCAATAAGAATGAAATCCTGAATCTTAAGAGCATCAACCCTGACTGGCTGCCAACTTCGTATACTAAGAGGTTGATGAAAAATTGTGACAAATTTTAGATTACTTGCTCACTTTTTGAGCACTCAATGGGACTTAGTGGGGGGCTTGGCTTCCCAATATTTTATGTTGTATATTACATGCGTGTATAAATATTTCTTCTATAAATATTTATTGATACACGATAACATTAGGGATGGGATTATTCTATTATGGTCTCAAGGATACAAGTGCAACTTATGCTACCAATTTTAGCAATTTAATTCCTATAGCGACCTTCTTTATTTTCTTTTTTGTTCAGTAAGTAAAAGTTTGTTAAGGAGATGGATGATATGTATTTTAAAATATATTCTTACATTTTCCCGATATTTATGTTCCATTTAAAGTACTTATTTTGATTTCCAATGTCCCTAGTTTCCATCTATGATCATGATATTTGTAATTGTGCATTTATTGTCAAACACATACTCAAATGACTATGTTATGACTCATAATTTGTAGGAATAATAGTCCGAAAAAATATACTTTGGTTTACATCTTCAGACTTTGTGTTCAAAAGCTAGACTTTGCCCCAAGATTGTGACTCATTGTTAAAGCTTATCAGGATCAAATTGCTCGTTATAGCTTAATCGGTTCTAATATAATGTTTGAGGTTCCCCCTAAAAGCTCAGCATGATAGTAGAGTAGTCCAAAGCAATGTATTTTGATTTCTATCTCTATGCTTAATTAACCAGTGTGAAATGATTTCGCACATACTCCATATAAGATTTCCATAGGGGATAAGGGCCAGTTTGGTCCTCGAAGTTGCAAAAAAGGGGTCAAATAAGTCCTTATATAGAAAATTCTGTCCGGACGTGCCATTTGAGGTGGCTCCCGGTGGAATTTTTTGATAAAATTTTTTGAGCATCTTATTCATTAAGTCTAGTTTACTCATACCAAATTTCAGATAAAAATTCAATCGGGAAGACATTCAAATGAATTCTCGAAGATAACTGTGCCGTTAAAAGCGCAGTTATCTTCAAGAATTCATTTGAATGTCTCCCCGATTGAATTTTTAGCTGAAATTTGGTATGAGTAAACTAGACTTAATGAATAAGATGCTCAAAAAAATTCATCAAAAAATTCTACCGGGAGCCACCTCAAATGGCACGTCCGGACAGAATCTTCTATATAAGGACTTATTTTACCCCTTTTTTGCAACTTCGAGGACCAAACTGACCCTTTACTCATTTCCATAGTATAATTTAACATCGCGGTATCATGTTTAATTAAAGTAAACAAAATTTGATTCTACATATCAAAATTGAGACTATAAATGGAAGAAATGTAGTGCTTAAATAAACAAGAGATAGTTCTTCTCCGTAAAAAACATCAACTAAATTTAAGGCCATGCAAAAACTCCATATTTAAAACTAAGATTTAGGCCACGTAAAATGCAAATATTTATAGTTTATGATACTTACTAAAAGAGATGTAGTGAAAATCCAAAAATCCATTTTCATATTTTCTAATATTCCATATACAAATACTCTTTGCTAGCTCCCCCTTTAGTGTTCTCTCATCAATCTGAACCAGCCTTCCTAAATAACGGATTCTAATAACAAAAAAAGTTATAAGTACTTTTTTATTATCAGCTAGGAGCTTTAACAAAATCTCCTGCTCTTCTTTTATTATCAAATAGCACTTTAATTATTTTCTTGTGATCACTATGACTACAGAATGGAGACTCTGAAATTGGACAGTCGATGGGGGCGATTTAAAATAGTAGGTGGATTCCTTTGTGTTGGAGAAGCTCTGGTTATTAGTATGTACTCCCTCCGTCCCAAAAACAACTTCCCACTTTCCTTAAATAGATGTCCCAAAATTAACTTCCCACTTCAATACTTTCCTTATTTGGCAAATTATCTACATCAAAAAAGTGATAAACAGTGCCAAACAGTGTTTAAACAGTGCCAAACAGTGTTTAAACAGTGCCAAACAGTGCACTCTACAGTAAAGTCAAATTTATTTCCTAAATATGTGTGTAGGTCAAACCGAGAGGTTGTTTTCGGGACGGAGGGAGTATAAGGGAATATCCTTGCCGTTCTTTCATCTAAACTCTCAACATTGGAGCGTGTCACCATTTTATTGGTTTCAAGTTGTCTCGGTTATGACATATGGTTTATTGCACAGGTATGATTTATACATAAAACTCACTCTTGTAGAAAATAATAAATAAAACTAATCAAAATCAAAACTACCCAATAAGATAAGTTATTTCAAAATTTGACTTCAATTTGCAATATAGCAACCATAGTCTATGGTGACACTAGTAGAAAACTGTCTTATAGTGACACTTCGTTAGTGACACTTTCTGATAAAGTGTCACTAATGGACGACATATAGTACTAACAGTGCATAAGTGTCGTACGTATATGACACAAAAACATCAACACATAATAGTGACACTAAATTAAAAAAAGTATTGAATTTTTTAACCTTAACAAATTTTCACTTTTCGTTTCCCTCCCAAAAATAAACCTCCCGCCATCTATTTTCGGTAATCCCACACCAAAACTTTCTCATCCACTTCTTTCTTTTAATCAAGTGACCGGTCAATTAACCCTTTCTTTCCTTACCCTTTTTTTCCTCTCTATGGATTAACCCTTCTTTCTTTCCTTACCCTTTTTTCCTCTCTATCGATTAACCCCTTCTTTCTCTCCTTACCCTTCTTTCCTCTCTATCGATTAACCCCATAGAACCCTAGATACACCGATGTCACTCGCTTCGATTAGCTTCTCTGCTGATTACCATCGCCGCTGCTGAAGGCTACGAAGAACACCACCGACGGCTCTCAATCGTCAGGTAGCTTGGGAAGAACTTCATCGGTACGGTCAATCGCCATCTTCTGCGAAGAACACCACCGACGGCTCTCAATCGTCAGGTAGCTCTTCTCCATCTGGTTTTTTTGTTTTGGTGTAGGGGGTGTGATAGGCCTAGGGGTTAGTTAGTTTCAGAATGACCTGAGGTTTAATCAAAAACCAATTTGGGGAATTTGAAAAAGAGATGTGTGCGTCTCTGTCCTTCGGTTAGGTTAGGATGGGGGTTATTTTTTCTCAACTTTTTTCTAACAACTTGTTGCAAAACCTTGTCAGTTCCAGAGATAACAATGGTAAAAAGAGCCTTATATGTGTTCAACCCTACAGCAAGAGACTCAATGTTGTAGCCTCTCCGGGCAAAAACTCCAGCTATTCTGTTAATTATACCACTTTCATCCCCAACGAACACTGAAATTGTATGACGCTTTGATCTGAGATAAAGTAAGTTAGAATTTTCGCCATATATATAAATACATATATGAACACATATACCATCTCAATCTAGAGAAAGTGAGCATCTTTTCTAGATTATCACATCATGACAACAACTCTAAAATACTCCAAAATGAAAATATAATTTCCTACATAAAAAGGGTATAGATACTTTTTCAATATTTCTAGTCCAGAGATAATACAATAGCCCCCCTCCCCTAGTAACTTCGACCCAATACAGCCCCAAACACAAAGGCTGCCAACTCGAGAACATGGGTTGGGCAGTTTAACTCAGCTTCTTTAATTTTTTTCCCGACTGCATTAATACATCCTAGTCCTCCTAGACTAGCATCATTGTATACTGAGTGAGGTTTGTACAGGTCAGTGACGTTGATAAGGTTTTGATGTTTATAAAAAGGGAAAATGAAGACAATAGTATTACTGGATTATTACTGCTTCAACATTCAAGAAGTACTTACCAAGATTGGATCTTTTTTCCATAAAAGCCTATCTATTATAGTTTCTAAAGTTATGTATATGTATGTCTATATATACGAAGTACTGGGTATGTGTGTGTTTTATATAGGCTATCTATTATACGAAATTTTTATTAATTTTTCATGCTAAGTTAACTTAAAATTTTCTATATACGAAAAATTTTAAGTTAACTGAAGTTACTTTTTCTTTCTACATATTTGTTGAACTTGGTCATTTTGAGATGAAAAATTGATCAACCCACACTTTTCTGGGATGACATATTTTGAAGGACTACATTTGTTTTGGGAGGGGAGTATGTTTACTTCAAAAAGTAAGAGTCTATAATACGATAGTGAAAACAAAAGGACTGCTTAAGTGATTTGTGATTTCACTTTGTGAGAGTCTATGATCTTCTCCCGCATAGACTCTACTATTTAAGTTGTTGTTTAATGCGATAGTAAATTCTTTTATTAAAAGCTGGTTGTTTTTGGATCTTATAAATGTTTTTCTTCATAGTGACAATTTCTTCTCAAAGTTGTGGATAAGCACTTTAATATTTGGATGAAACATACTGCTTTTAACGTTATACTATGTTAAAAGAAGCTCATTGTTTTTATCCTAAACCTACTACAGTTTCACTTTATAAGTTTTACTACAATTAATATCTCACCAAACTTAAGGAAGCATCTTTATCATCTACAATTTACAAATAGCAGTGAAAACAAAGATGGCTTGCAAGATCGATTTCTAAGAGAGTACTGTAAGTTTTTGTTTGATGAAGATTCTTTAAATTCAGTGGAAAATTCATTTGTTTTAACTATAAGTTTTTTCCTTACAAGTACTACATTATTAATACACTATCTATTTTAGCTATTAAATTCTTTTCATATAATTTGTAGAAGAAATCATCTAAGTATATCAGATAAACACAAACACTTCTTATGGCTTATAGAAAAGTACTACTTTTTTTAATGTAGTTTTCCTAATTTGCATTTCGATCAGGTGTTAAGGTTGAGATTGAGACTGTGGTTTTCTTAATTTGCAGAATCTCCAAAGGCTTCTTTTAAGATCTGATCTATGTATTGACTGTCCAGGCACGCACGGTCTACAAATATTTTTGTTTCTATAACTCCCTCAAGAGGTATGTTTCTGAAATTGTCTGGTGCTAAAAATTCAATACATTATATTGAAGTACTTCTATTATAGTTTCTAAAGTTATGTATATGTATGTCTGGTGCTTCTTTTAAGATGTGATCTTTTTTTCCATAAAAGCCTATCTATTATAGTTTCTAAAGTTATGTATATGTATGTCTATACATACGAAGTACTGGGTATGTGTATGTTTTATATAGGCTATCTATTATACGAAATTTTTATTAATTTTTCATGCTAAGTTAACTTAAAATTTTCTATATACGAAAAATTTTAAGTTAACTGAAGTTACCTTTTCTTTCTACATATTTGTTGAACTTGGTCATTTTGAGATGAAAAATTGATCAACCCACACTTTTCTGGGATGACATATTTTGAAGGACTACATTTGTTTTGGGAGGGAAGTATGTTTACTTCAAAAAGTAAGAGTCTATAATACGATAGTGAAAACAAAAGGACTGCTTAAGTGATTTGTGATTTCACTTTGTGAGAGTCTATGATCTTCTCCCGCATAGACTTTACTCTTTAAGTTGGTGTTTAATACGATAGTAGATTCTTTTATTAAAAGCTGGTTGTTTTTTGGATCTTATAAATGTTTTTCTTCATAGTGACAATTTCTTCTCAAAGTTGTGGATAAGCACTTTAATATTTGGATGAAACTTACTGCTTTTAACGTTATACTATGTTAAAAGAAGCTCACTGTTTTTATCCTAAACCTACTACAGTTTCACTTTATAATCATGACTGTATGTTTGTATATGATCAAAATGATTGCATAAGTAAACCTTTATGGTGCTCAAATTAAAATCCAGTCTAGCATGTACACTTGGGAAAACACATCTATTTTCGTAAAGTACTCAAGGCTCAATCCTAGAAGTACAACCATATGTGATTTTCAAATAGTACAAATATAACACTCAAGACTAACTTGAATAATATTTGTGGTCTAGAAATTAGTAGTAATATATACTTCAGAAAAGTGTGAAAATAATATTTGAATAATATTGTTTTGTAGTAAAAAAACAAAAAAAGCACTTCGCATAAGATGTATTTTATTTTATTTTTTGTAAAAATGATCAGTTAAATGTGACAAATTGGAACTCAATTATCAGGTAACATTCAAATGGACAAATCATGGATAAAGAATGACAATAGGTTGTCTGAAGAATACACGGATGGAGTCCATGATTTCATAAACTTTGCTATGCTTAACTCCGAAAACCGTAGATCACTTAGAAGTCCCTGTAACACGTGTTGCAACATGGACTTTCACAGTCCTGAAAAAGTTAAAGTCCATTTGCTTAAATATGGGTTTCTGAATACGTACCTTGTTTGGAATTGGCACGGAGAGGTTGAAAAACCATCATTTTCTTTTCACTCACAGTCAGCCCTCCATGATCAAAGCCAACTTGAGGACATGTTAGGTAACGTTTTTGAACAATTTGATAGTCACCCAAAGAATTTTAGGGATTTAGTTGAAGATGCCGAAAAGCCATTGTACTCGGGTTCAAGTTATTCGAGGTTATCCGGGTTTATGTTGTTGTATAATATAAAGGGGAAATATGGGTGGTCTGATCAAGGATTCACAGCTTTGTTAGAAGCAATTTCAAACTTATTACCCGCAGAAAACACCATCCCGAAATCTATGTATGAAGCTAAGAAAATATTGAAAGTGTTAGGGCTAGGCTACCAGAAAATACATGCTTGTCGTAATGACTGCATTCTTTTCCATAAAGAGCACGCTGATCTTGACAAGTGCCCAACATGTGGAGAGTCTAGGTGGAAGGAAAAAAAAAACGGAGCTATAACAACTATCAACAAAGTTCCAGAGAAAGTTCTTTGGTATATAAGTAACTTTTTATTGTTCAACCTTTGGTTATAACTATTTTGTAATGTAATTCTGAGTTATGGCTTAGGTTTAAAAAGTGACTGCTTATAATTCTATAAATGGAATGGAAACTTCTGAAACAAAAATAAAGGAACAAATGATAAAAACAAGAGTATAAGTTAAGTTATAACTTAAAATTAACTTGTTATCTAATCTGTTAAGTGAAGTTATAAAAATATAAGTGACTGCTGATTAAATTAGATTTTAAACTAGTTTATCTAATCTAAAGTCTAAACCAAACCAAAACAAGCATAACATGAAAACCACTTCTGACATGGTTAAGTAATTTTGATAAGTAATACCACTGGTAATAAGTAACATATGTGTTTGTTGATGTTATATCATTGATAGGCTGCTGAAGAGGTAGATCAACCAAAACTTACTCCGGTGAAGAGACGTCGTGGTACTGTCCCCAGGAGCTCCCCCCCACACAGCTCCAAGAAGAAGAAGCCCAAGCCAAATGAGAGTGAAGAAGAAGGAGATACAAAAGCAAAGCGAAAGGTATATAAATCCAACGTGTTTTTCAATATTTTTTGTAACACTAATATTATCTAAATATTTAATTAGGGACCTTATACTTTTTCACTTTTAAAAGTATTCACTCTATATGGACTTCTTGAAAAGAAGTCTCTATATTAATATTGTATAGTATCTTGATGTTTTAAATAAATTTTGTAGGAAAATCCTTAGTAGGGAACCAAATAAAATCCTCCAAATCACAATTTTGTATTGGCTGCCCTTCGCCATTGCTAAAATGATGTGCCTTACTCAGTCACTTATGTCATTGTATGCTTACCAGTTTACTCTAACACTTGCATCAGGTTAATTAACATATATATCCTTATTAATTGTGTATATTTATGAAGTTATTAACCTATTAATCTTCTGAATTTTGGTTATTAAGGCAACTGAAGTGCTAGAAGAACAAAAGTTGACTCCCCAGAAAAAACATCTCGCAGCAGTTTCAAGAAGGTCCCCGCGATTCATGCATATGAATAATCTTCCCGAGGAGAATGTAGTTAGAGCAGCTAATAACGCACCATTAAGTGAAGCATCACGAGAAGAGGTTGTGAGTGAACTAGGTGGTACTAAAACAAAGGTATTGTTTAATCATATTCTTTTTTATAATATAATAATCTGAATTTATGTTTTTTTTAAATTAAATCTTAATAATATAATTTAATAACTACTGTGAATGATGAATGATTATTTAATCATCTTAAGTTGAAGGTTGAACCTCCTCACCTCAAGGAAGAAGTCATTCCAGAGAAGTTCATTGAAGTTGAAGGTGGATGTGTTGGAGTTGTTAAAGAACATGCAAGGGCTAAGATGAAGAAGTCAAGGCAACCACCGGCAAGGAAACTAATAATGCAAAGAACTACAAGGTTTGCTGCCGAAAAAAGAAAAGAGCAAAGCAATAGCATGAAGATGTTTTCTATGCTAGTTGACAAATGCCTAGGAGATGGGTACATGGTCGAACATGATGCTGAAATATTCGGGTTTGCAACTAAATCTATTTTCAATAAGGATGTGTGCGGCCTTGTAATCAACTTTGAGTAGGTGAACAATTCTGTTGTAGAAATCTGGTCTAGGTAAGTTTGATTTATAATTTATTTAAGTTATCCATTCTGAAAATTATCATGAGTGGTTAATTTTCTTTTTTCATTTAAGTTAGTTTTGCAGCTCTATATGGATAAAACTCCATGTGATTTTTTTTCATTCAATGTGTAGGCACTTGCATGAGAAGATGCTTCAAGATGGAGGTAATATGCCAGTCCAATTTGGCACGTCTGCTGCAGTACCTGTACCATTGAAATCCTCAGATGTGTCCATTACAAGGAGGTCTCGATATATAGCAGATCTTTTGGCTGTTGGTTTGCTTGGCCAAATCACGCTAATCCCTTATAATACATGGTAATTAAAATGGTTAGAACTTAGAAGTATTACACTAAATCCTTCTCTGCACTGACCAATGATTTGACTTGGAGTACTACTAGTGAAAGTAGAGTTAGTAATCCTGCTGGTTTACATAAAAACACTTGCTGCAAGTGGATGGTCTTTTATTTTTAGTGGTCTACCAGTTTAAAAAAAACTGGTAATGCAAAGTGCAAATTGATTGTGCTCAATCTTTTATGATCTTTTACATTTACTTTTCTGGGGTCATGCAAATTAAAGTGCATAAGCTCATCTGTAAGAAATTGGTTGGTTTGTGTGATTGTGCTCAATTGCTATGGTGATGCATATTCAAATATCATAAGCTTTGTTTAACAATCCCGGAATTGATCTTAAAAAAAGTATTACACTAAATCTTTATTTTGCTACTGATTCGTATCCTTTTATTTCAACCTGGATTTTTTTATAGCAATTGATTAACTTTATAATATAACGTGTAGCAATCATTGGGTGTTAGTAGCTATTGATATTACGGCATGGACAGTGTACTATTTGGACTCAATTGGAGAGAAGCCATCAGAAGATCTGTCACTAATTGTGAACCAGTTAAGTTATTTTTGAGTGTCATAATTGTGGTACTTAATTACATGCATGTATGTAGGCCTTTTGTTGTAATTGTTTCAGTCAGAGCATTGTGTTGAAAAATAAACACTTTTAATTATAAGTCAATGAAAAAAATCATGTACTCATATCTAACTTGTATTTGAATATCAGGGGAGTGAAAATTCATCATGCCTCGGTTTCTAAGAAGAGGTTATCTCTGAATTGGGTAACAGTCATGGTATGTTCTTCATTAAACTAAATTCTATTTGGCATGTTTACATTATGTTGTATAATAATACTAATTTGTACTTGACACTTATCTAGTGCCCTAAGCAAACTGGTTCTATGGAATGTGGATACTTCTTGATGAAGTACATGAGTGACATTGTTTGTGATGTTAATGTCCTGAAAAAGAATGTGAGTTAAACGTGGACTGTTTATATTTATTTTTGTGGAATAACATTAATTGAAGTTTGTATATGTTTGTACTCATTGTATTTTTATACTCTAGTTCTCAACAATAAAGAACTACTCTGAACAAGACATCTTGCAAGTGCGTGAGGAGTGGGCAGCATATGCAACAAAATTGGTCCTAAAGTAAGTTTTTTTTTTCATTTTGATTTATTATTGTTGCTGCCTTAGCTGATTATGAACTCGGTAAAGTAAATCATTTTGTCGCAGAAATGTTAAACTAACACGGTTAGACTAACTGTTAAGTAACAAAAAGAACTTCAAAAGTAAATGCAATGAAAAAGAATGTACATATTGTGCAATTAATTTCTTATACTTCTTGATGAAGTACATATTGTGCAATGTTACTTTACTAACTGAAAAGTAAATGCAATGAGAAGTGGGCAGCATATGCAACAAAAAAGAACTTGAAAAGTAAATCATTTTGAATTACACTGTTAGACGAACTTGAAAAGTAAATCAGTTTGTATCATTTTGAATTACACTGTTGAACTAAATGTGTTGAACTAAATGTGATCCTTTAATTAGTGCAGGAGTTTCTAACATGAATTTATTAGCAAACTTCAATTAGTAGTAGAATACGAGTTTCAATTCTAAGCATTGTAATATTCTATAAAATTGTCATGCATATGTACATATTGTGCAATTAATTTCTTATACTTGTACATACTTTTTGTTTACAGATGCGGTTGATTTTGAATGGTGGTCTGGTGAAGATCAATTCTTGTACTTTTGGTGTGAAGGAATATGTGCAACTGTTTTGCCTGTTACATTGAAAACTTCATGTTGAATTGTAGGTTCATGTTTTGTGGAATGTAAAACTATTATGCAATGCCCCGGTTAATTGTGGCGTCATTTTTGCTTGAAACTGAAAACATGCACCCATTTTGTTGTGGAAGTTGTAACCTAACATGAAGAATTAACAATGATGACTTAACACTATTATTAGATGATATGTATTTAAAGTTGGTTGTGTTTGTTGCATTACATCTTTTAGTGTATTGCTTGAAATATGAATAATTAATTTGTTGTCAAAATAAACATAGAAAGTAACGAAACTAATGTATCATGAATGCAAGATATAGTGCAGTGTCAAAAATGATATGACACCAAACCATCACAAAATATGAATGTGTATGTATGTCACTATATTTGCTGATGTTGGTATATCACTAAAAAATATGATACCATGGTATCACAAAAATTCTTGATATGTATATATCACTAAAAAACATGATGCATTGGTATCACAAAAATCCGTGTTACGTATATATCACAGTTCTCAATGATGTTTATATGTCATAATTTTGTGACACAAAAGTGATTTGTTAACGGTGACACAAAATTTTGTGTCACTTGCCCCGCTTTTCTGTGACACTTTCAGTGTGTCACTAAATCGTTTAGTGACACTAATTTACTGTCACCATAAGCCATTTTTTTACTAGTGTGAGACAATTAATTCCGCATTTTAGAAACTGTGGTTTATATATTTAGTAGCACGTAATAGAAATCTCTAAAACAATAGAACTCGATCTTGCGTGTTATTTAAAATTAAGCTTTTAAACTGACCAAACAACTGATTTTGTCTCAAGCCAAGTGAAAGTAACTATAAAATGACCGACTTAATAAATTTGAAATACTTTATTGTTGTATTTGTAAAAGCCGGAATGAAATTAACCAATTTATTATATATTTATGACTAAAATAAAGATGTGTTACAAAATTATTGTGACTAGTGACTAGAGTAGTAATGTAATTATAGTAAGTAATGTTCAATTTTTAAATTTAAGTTTCCATGACACTACAGTGTGGTAACTATTATTCATATTTGTGTCAAAAAGTTTTATTTTATTAATATTTTTGAATAAAAAACCATTTAACATCGATTAAATCTAACCAATGAACATCTCTAGTTTTTGTGATATTACACGATTGTTGATAAATTGTGATACTACAGGCTCGATTGCTAAAGGTACTCCCATCAAAGAAACTAAGAATGTTATGATTGAGATTTTGTATACAGAAGAGACAAATAAAAAGAGTCACAAACTAAGAATTTTAAAGGGAAAATGTTAAAAAAAATTAGATGACACAAAAGGAAAATTGACAAAGTCTAGTGGTACAGATGGGTATAAAATAATTAGCTCTTACACCCCTCTATAAGATAAAATAGATGTCTTAGTAAATCAACTTTGAGGTATGCTCAATTTACATGTCAGGTGGTCTTCTCTAATTCATAGCTACTCTACATATTCATATTAGCGCAATGAACTGACGCACTTGAAAATAATTTATCACTTCTCCCACAATTATTTATAGTTGTACTAATTAATGACAATAAAAAAGAAGAGTAGATCATTACTCTTGGGTTGAGGGCGAATTATTACTTGAATATATTATTTGAATTTAGCACACTAGTTCTAATCATATGTATCTCATTATTCAACTACTCTAACTGATACTCCCTCTGTCCCTAAAAGAAGTTTCATTTCGCTTATCGATAGTCAACTTAAATCACTCTTAAACTCTTACTTTTTATATCAAAATTTTATAAAAGTTGAATTATTTTTTGCAGGCTTTGTAGCAGGTTTAATGTAGTTTCTGAATATGTAAATTTTATTTACTAAAAATAATCCGAGTTTTCACAGGGATCATTTAACTTTATCGTCGGTCAACCTTCGTAATTCGCAATTGGAACAACATTTAGGGACGGAGGGAGTATATAATGAAGTGTTTGCTTTAAGCAAAAAATTATGTGTACCTAATGGTTACTTTATTTTACTAATGCTGAATTGCAATAGGGTGCATTGGCTTCTGCGGCATCATTCTATTTGATTATTTGGGCAGTTGAAAAGAAGGGACCAACTTATTCCTCCATGTTTGATCCTCTCTTTACTGTTTGTAGCTATCATTGAAGCTATTTTCTTTGGAGAGGATTTCACAATTGGAATGTAAGAATTATGTATCATTTAATATTTCATCCATATTATGATCCATTATTCCATTTATTGTTCTTAGCCCGTGTTAAGATTTAAGATTTCATGCTGAAAGGTCAATTTAATAGGAAAAGTAGTATAGACACTTAATATATCAGTCCATGATTCCACACAGTGTTTTTTATACCGCTCCAGTGTTGGATACATGTTTTAACACGTCCCTTGCCCCAAATCGGCTAGACAATATTGGGGTGTAATAACAGGCTAAACAGACCCTTAAAGAGTTGTCCTTAATCACGAGTGTCAAACAACAATTAAAACACAACGGATCTAGCTCTAATACCATACAAGCTACATAAAGTCACGTGTAGCAACTAATGTAATAACTTTGAAGTAAATGAAGTATAACCTTTTAGGTAAATCCATTCAATAAAAACTACTTAACATTTAATTATTTTTACCAGGAAATAATAATATATACAGATAAATATGTTAGTTATACCCAATGAAGTTAACAAAATGAGAACATTGAGAATATATATTTTCAAGATGATAAACCATGAGATGAGAATATCCACTATTCTAAGCATTAATTTTCAAATACAAACTCGTACCTTCACATAAATATGGTTGTAACAGATTCACAATTGTAATCAATAATATAAAGACGTGATTAGTATTTATATTGATAGTTTCACATATTTTTATGAATATGATAGTTTACTCCTTGGTTCTCATACTTTACTAATGATATTGATGACAAACTCACAAACTAACACATATACAATGGTGCAGCTTGTTAGGAATGATACTTATGATTGCTGGATTGTACTTTTACCTGTGGGAGAAAAAAGGCGAGTTAAGAAGCAATTCAACTATCAATGTCACAATATCAAATGTCAACAACCAAGCCTTGATGATTGAGGATGTTTTTACTTGGATAGTAATTTGCTGGTCTCGTCTATTTAAGTCTGGTTTGTTCGGGTCTGTTAACGTCTGGTCTATGTGTATTTTATAATTACGAAATCAAGTCTGGTCTGGTCAATTTTTTTTAGTCTCTATTTACATTTTTTACCGATCTTAAGAGCGATATCTCCATTGTATTCTATTTAGATAATGGAGATAGCGCTCTTAGGTCTGGTCACTAATAGATAATTGACCAGACGTTGTTTAGCATACAATAGAGAATTAAATTAGCATGCATTGAGAGCTAGTCACTCTCATAAGAGAGAAAAAGTCCTCACACAATTCGTTTGCCACAAAATGCGCCAATAATTCCGCCACAGAATGCGCCAACAATGGTTGTTTAACAATACTTAGTCGCAAATGTTTGCCGTTAAATTGTGACAGAAAATATCTGCCAAGCATTAGTAGCGGAGGTTTATCCGTCTCTAAATTTCATCACAAATTCCCGTAGAATGGCTATTCACCAGTAAATTTCGTCACTAAATTTTGGATTTCTTGTAGTGTTGACTAAAAGAAAAACCAACATAAATTTGAGAGATTAAAACAAGAAAATAATTATGCACGAATGTAAAACAAAATGGTCTATATTATCAGGGACTGGAAACATATTTAAACTTTTAAAATATTTCACCAAACACTAAGTATTCACATGAACATCTAATGTTTCATTATTGTCAAATCCTACCATGAAATATAACTAAGGTCAGTTAGTCCTTTTTGCTACGCTCCAGAATCACTACAGTAAAATATGAAGAAGATTTAAAGGTATAGTTATGTTTATTTGTTAAAAAAAAAACACGAAGCAATCGATAAATTCATTCTTTACAAGAATGAAGTGGAAAATTAACGTAATTGACGAATTAAAACGGTTAGAAGTGATCGAGGTGGTGAGTATGAAGCACCAATTTGTGACTTTTTCGCTAGCGTGGGTATAGTACATGAACGTACTGCACCCTATTCACCTCAATCAAACGGTGTTGCCGAACGAAAGAATCACACATTGAAGGATATGATGAATGCGATGCTAGTAAGTTCGGGCCTGCCAAAAAATATGTGGAGCGAAACAGTCTTGTCAAGAAACTACCTTTTAAATAAGGTACCCCGAAAAATATATGATAAAACTCCCTACGAGTTGTAGAAAGGTAGAAGCCTTCCTATCAATATTTAAAAGTGTGAGGGTGTCTTGCAAAGGTGCTTGTACCAACACCTATGAAAATAAAAATAGATCCAAGAACGGTGGATTGTATTTTTATTGGGTATGCACAAAATAGTTGTGCTTATTGGTTTTTAGTGTACGATTTGAATAATCCGGATGTACATAAAAACACAATAATGGAATCAAGGAATGCATCATTCTTTGAAGACGTATTTCCGTGCAAGTCCAACGAAGAAAAATGAAACTTGACGGTTCAATTGATAAGTACAATACCTGACTTGTAATCAAGGGATACAAGCATACATGAAGGCCATGATTACTTTGACACTCATTCTCCTGTAACGAGAAAAAATTTCATTAGGATGATACTAGCCATTGCCGCATTGCGGAAATTGGAAGTTCATCAAATCGATGTAAATACCACTTTTCTAAATGACGATATAGACGAAGAAATCTATATGGAACAACTGGAAGGATTTCACGTTCCTGGCCAAGAAAGGAAAGTGTGTAAATCAATTAACTCATTTTATGGATTGAAACAAGCCCCTAAGTAGTGGCACAAAAAGTTGGACCATGCGATGTTAATTAATGAGTTTAAAATAAACCAAAGTGACAAATGCATATATGTGAAGAGCACCGTAGATGACTTGTCATTTTGTGTTTATACGTAGATGATGTACTCATCGTTGGTAGCAATAATCTAATGATTAATTCTATCAAAAGCATATTAAATTCTAAATTTGACATGAAAGATATGATGTTGGTCCCTCTTGATATGGGGACCAGACGGTCTTGTGCTAAGCCAATCTCATTACGTTGATAAAATCCTTATTAAGTTCAATAAGGATGATTATCAAGAGGCAAGGACACCATTAGATAAAAACGTACACTTGTCCAAAAATCATGGAGAGTGTATTTTTCAAGTAGAATACACCAGGATTATTGGAAACATGATGTATCTAATGAGTTGTACCAGACCTGATATTGCCTTTGTGGTTAGCAAGCTAAGTAGATATACTAGCAACCCCGGTGATGAACACTGGAAGGCAATAATAAAGGTTTTGAGGTATTTACGGAAAACCCAAAACCTTGGACAACACTATGCCAAATATTCAACTATATTTGAAGGGTATATCGACACTAGTTGGATATCTCACATTAAGGACTCAAAGTCCACAAGTGGATATGTTTTTACTTTGGGAGGTGCAGCCGTGTCATGGAAACAAACGATAATAGCTAGATTCACGATGGCATCTGAGCTAATAGCCTTAGATAAGTGCACTGAAGAGGCCGAATGGCTACACCATTTTCTTGACGATATTCCAAGCTGGAAAAAGTCTGTCCCTCCAATATGCATACATTGCAAGCCAAGCGGTAATTGGAAGGGTACAAAGCAACATGTACAATGGTAAGTGTTAGGTCCCTGTTTTCTAGTCTAGAATATGTATGTATGGAAGATAGATCTGGGAATGAAGCTTTCCATTGAATGATGAAGAAGTTTACAGAATGATATGAAAGTTAGCGTAAAACTTCTATCACCGATATAGGCACTGCGGCACAGAGAATGTCGAAAAGCTTAACCTAGCCTTTCCCTTAAGGCATATATATAGCCTGACGGGAAAGGTAGGTTTTACAATCATTTGGGCTCCTTTTTCTAGGAGGCCCATACCTAAAAAGGTATAAAACCTTTTATTACAAATTGCCTTAAAAGGCCTATTCATTATTCTAGCTAGTCTATTTAATTAAAATGCTAAATACAAAGAGCTAAGAAACATTGATCACAATATAATGAAAATATCTCTAACAATCTCCCCCTTTGTGATCAGATGTTCTTGCTTCTTCTTTTCTTCACTTCTGAGCTTTAAAATAATGCTTTCTGAGATTTAGTGCATGCTCGTAATTTCTGAGAGACCTTCTATCATCGATTTGCTTATTGATGGCTTTCAAAATTTTATCAACTCTTTCTAATTCTTTGATTTCTTCCTTTGTAGCTTCTGTTGACCTTTTGACAAGTTCTTCTCTCTTTGATTTCAGCCTATTTCTGATGATCTTTAGTGTTCCGTCGCAATATTTGTTTATTTCTTTGATAATCAAAATGCGCTTCTTTCCTTCATGGTTCTGATAGATGACTGAGACTGGATTGTCAAAGGTATGATCTTCTGGGAAGTCTTCTATCCCTGGTCTGTCAAGTTCTGGCTTTGTAAGATTCACTTTGGGATAATTACTTTCCAGACCCATCTGAAGATCATGACCTCCATGGTATCGAATTTGTCTCATCATGAACCTTTTTATGGCTTCAAAACCTTCTTTTGCAAGTCTATCTTTATGGACTGGTAGCTCTCTGCATCTCATAAACATTTGATAGACGTCGTCCATATGTAGCAGAAAGAAATCATTTTCTTGACAAGTGAATGTTGATCCATCAGTTCTTTGTAGATGAAAGACCATGAATTTGATCTTCTCCAAGTATTCTTCTGTTACTTTCAGGATTGTTTGCACTGGACATCCGCTTGTAGCAAGATTATGATTCAAAATCTGTCGTCGTTCTCCCGTGGATCTGTGTCCGAGCATGTACAAGTTTCCTCCTCTGTCTCTTCCTTTGAGGTGATTGATGCCACGCATCCTGAGTTCTCTGTAGGTCTTGATCTTATCAGGAGTGCGCCAAATTCGCTCTTTGATTTCTTCCAGGAAGGGGTTCTTGATCCTGACACTATCTACAGGTTTCGGAGTAGCCTTTTGCTTAGTGATAGATTCAGGCTCCTTGTGTTTTTCTCCTTCTTTTATCTCATCATTGTCGAGCCCAATCATTTGTGCATGGTATTTATTGAGAAACTCTCTGAGCTGCCAACTTCTACACATTTCGTACTGCTCCGCCTCCACCCTAAGATCATCCCATTCTGTCCACTGACGGGGCCATTTGTCATAGACTAGAATTTCTTCAAGTTCATCGGGTGTCTGATCATCAGGTTGGCTGGAGGGAGCCTGCTGCTGTTGTGGCGCTCTGTCAATGGTAACACCGGGATCACTTGGATTTCCCGTTGACATCAGATTAGAACTAGGTTCTTTCTGATGGCCTGAATAAGATGGTGTACTCGACGTAGCAACCTCAGGACTTCCACTCCATCCTTGGACAGCACCTGTAAAGGATGCGCCTAGGAGTGTTGTTTCTAGCTCGACCGGGCTAGATGTGGGTGGATTGGCTGATTGGCTTTTGTGTTGAGTGGATGGTGGGGGCTGATTGTTCGAGGATTCAGGTTGGTTGGATTGCGTAGAGGGTTGGCTTGTTGACGCATCACGCTCAAGTGTCCTTTGTCTCTTGTTCTCCCCCTCATGAGGATCCGAGTCATCGGGGTCCTCATGCGAACGTTTGTGACCAAGGAAACTATCACGGCATGAGCTGTCAGGCTTAAGGATCTGAAGAAGGTCTTTTTGTTTCTGGGTTAGGTTGCCTTCTTCGGTAGCTAGTAGTTGATCTAGCATTAGGGTTTCGAGTACCTCGAACGGTAAAGTTTTAGGGTCGGGAAAAGGTGTGGTCGAAGTAGGGGAGGACACTAGTTCTGTATCCTGGGTTCCCCTTGAAGCAGTAGGTGAGTGGGGTAGGGTTGTGGATTGTTCAGAGGTTTGTTGGGTAGGTATGAGAGGAAGTGGTTGGGTTTGTTGGGTGTGAGAGGATGATGGTTGGGGTTGGATGATGTCATTAAGCAGCGCCGGGGTGTTCCTGAATTCCTGTGCCCGAGCGGTTATTGCTTCGTGCACCCATGGCTTAATGGTGGAATCCATGAAACGCTGCAAAATGACAGAAAGGTCGGTAGGGTCAGGGTCACCGGTTACAGGGGTAGTAACCGTTGTCACAGCATCAGTAAAGATTACCGATGTGTGGCCTGCAGATAATGATGAAGATATCTGTTGAGCAGCAGGACTTCCGATCATCATCGACGTATCTCCGATCGTTGAGGACAAGTAGAGTGCACCTGTCGTGTGCGGTGGTGTGAGAAGTGTATGTGTCCTAGAAAATGTTGAAAATGTTGGGATGGTGGAAACTAGACTCAATGTGCTAGAATGAGGGGTAGTGGTCTGGGGCGGAAGACCACAAAGTAAATCCTCAGCTGCTTCGTAGGGAGACAGCGAGGTGGGTATAATATCCCCTATATTTGAAACTACTACCTGTTGGGAGGCAGCAGAGTGGCTGGGTGAGGCTTGTGCATGCGCAGTTGGGCTAGATGCTGCGTCTTCTACTCGGAGACTGAAAATATCAGCCTCTGCACCTATGGGGTTAGCCCGGTTTATGGTGTCTAGGTCAGAGCAGCTGTCATACAAAGCTAACTCTTCAGCCAGGTTGCTTGTGATTTGCACTCTTTGCACATGAGTAGATGATGAGGCATGGTCATGGCGCACCTTGGAGCGAGTCTCACTGATGATATTTCCTCGAGTGTCCTCTATTTGGTGAGACTGCTCTTGTGCTGTAGCCCGAGAAAGCCTGATAATGAGTCGTCCTTTCTTAGCGCGGGCTTTCTCGACTTTTTTGCCCATTGCATTGGCGTTATTGTCATCCTCATCATCATCATCGTTATCGTTCCTAGCCTTGCTCCCAGAGCCCTCATCGTCAGCGTCTTGAGTTGTGGCTACGCTTGGCGAATCACAGGTAGTCTCTTCAGCACGGGTGTGGCCCTCAGCAGACATAGTCTGATCATCATGGGGTCGGCTTGCCACTGGTCTCTGTGGCTGGGTTGAACTCTCAGGACCCTCACTTTCTCTCGGCTGACTCCCCGGGGTAGGCTCAGGGGGGGTTTATCTGAGCCATAGGGAGTATGATGTTGTTCTCCTCGCTGTAGCGTATAACGTGTGGATCATTGCGACCGGCTAGCAGGAGGAGAGGGACTGGAATAGGTAATGGTACCAGTGAGCGTACCTCTGGCATTCTCTTCAGATATTGTAGGGCTGGAGTGCTGACATTCTCAGATGTTTTGCGTCTTTGAATTGTTGGAATTGTTCTGCAGAAGTGTCGCACCAGCAGTGAAAACCATCTCATGTATGGTAGATGTTTGATCAGATCAGTTTCAAATTTTCTTCTTCGCATTTCCAGAATGTCACCCCAGATTAGTGAGGCGAAGTCATAGTTCTTCATGAAAGCGATGCCGTGAAAGATGTAGACAAGGTAGCCACTGCATTTGTCGAAGCCGCTGTGCTTAGATGTGCAGCACTTGTTCAGTGTGGCCATTAGTGTCCTCCAAGGTCGTGGAAATCGTGCGGTCTTGATTGCGGACATCAACCGGAGGGGCTCAGCGTGGCCTAGAGTGATCATGTCTTCAAATATTTGCGCTTCTGAGGCCAACGCATCATAATGTTCCTCCTCCGGGATCTGTAGCACTTGTTGGACTAGCGCCTTTGTGATTGTGACTCTTGTATTGCAGATTGTGGCAGCTAGGACGTCATCGATTTGTCTACCATTAGCATCCACGTCCTTGTCAAGTGTACCCCAGAATTGTTGGAGATACACTTGAGGGACTTCAGCGTTTTCGCTCAGTGCCTTCCACAGCTTGTGGCCTTTGAGGATGGAGACGACCACATCATCCTGGCATGAAAAGACTTCGGGGTCCAGTTGGGAGTTGTTCTCTTTGATCGGGATCTAGTGTTCCCTAGCGTAGATCATGTTGATTGGAGTGTTGGCAGCCATTTCAATCTGAAAATGATAAAGAGATTAGAGCATATGATCAAAAAATGGTTAAGTCCACAGCTTATTCTTCACTTGGGCCCTTCAATGGTTTTTTGTTTTTTTTTTGAAAGTGGGGCCCAATTTAAGAATGTATGATCGGTCTTGGTCAAAGTTGGGCCTGGATTCAGTATGTTTGGCCCAGTCGAGGAATTTCCACTAAGGGTTTGGTCCAGGCTGGGCTGGCTTAATTTCGCGCAGCCCAACTATTCGTGCAGACCCGTATGGATCGCGCAGGAGTTCCAAAATAGTGCAAGAGGTAATCGGGTACCCTAAATCGCGCACCCTGCTCCGGATTGCGCAAAGTCGGTAATATCGCGCAGGGCTTGTAGATCGCGCAAGGGGAGTAAGGATCGCGCAGGTACTCAGATCGCGCACCCCTGTATTTCGCACAATTGTCAGATCACGCAAGGGGGGGTTTTGCGCAAAGGTAAATCATCGCATGAGCCTTAATCGCGCAGGCTTGGCTAATCGCTCAACAACCAGATCGCGCAACCCCCTTAGTTTGCCCAAGCAGGCGAATCGCGCAAACCAGGTGAATCGCGTAAGCCAGGCGAATCGCGCAATGATTTCACACAAGGGGTTTCGCGCATCTCCTCTGGTTTACCCTGTTCGTCGTCTTCGTTGAAGCATTTTTTCATCAAAACCTGTGAGACAATCAAAATAATACAGGGATGGGGGTTTTACCGTTTGAAGAAGATGTGGAGCTTGAGGGAGAGGAGAGATTTGGGGTTTTGAGCTTTTGGGAGTCGTACTGTGTCGCGCAACAGAGAAAATAAAAGGGGTTGCGCGTTTTGAGAGTTTAAATAGGCCCGGGGATTTTTCAAAATTTAAACGGGCCCAAATTTCTCTGATTTCAAATTAAAAATTGCTCCCCCTCAACACTTGCTTCTCTTTAAGAATGAAAATTTTTGCAAACTCCCCCTCAAATTTTATACAGTTTAGAAATACTCCCCCTCCACAGATGAACAGATTTTGAAAAGCTTCCCCTCAAAAAATGATGCATGAAAAATAAAAGGAAAACATGCGATAAAAAAATGATGCATGAGAGAGAGAGAAAAATGTGATGCAAAGATAACAGAAATGCAAAACATGAAAGCACACGCACACACACAGTTCAGATGTTACTCAGTCGTTTAGGTTCAGCATCCCCAACTTAGAGATCAGGAAATTGAATCTCTTTTCATCCAGGGCCTTTGTGAAAATATCAGCCAGTTGCAATTCCGTAGAAACAAAGTACATGTCCATGGTGCCTTTCTCAACGTGATCCTTTATGAAATGATATCTGAGATCAATATGCTTCGTCCGAGAATGATGGACAGGATTGCACGTGATGGCTATTGCACTTTGAGAGTCACTGTAGATTGGGATGTGTGAGAATGTGAACCCGTAGTCTTTCAGCTGGGTCCTCATCCATAATATCTGTGAGCAACAGCTAGCAGCTGCGACATATTCCGCCTCAGCTGTAGAAGTAGACACACAATTCTGCTTTTTAGAGGACCAGCACACCAACTTATCACCAAGAAATTGAGCACCACCAGATGTACTCTTTTTGTCTAGCTTGCAACCCGCAAAGTCAGCATCTGAGTATCCAACAAGGTCAAAGCCTGATTCCTTGGGATACCAAAGGCCCAGATTGACTGTTCCTTTGAGATATCTCAGTATTCTTCTTACAGCATTCAGATGTGATTCCTTCGGATTTGCTTGAAAGCGGGCGCATAGGCAGGTTGCAAAGACAATATCTGGTCTGCTAGATGTAAGATACAGCAAGGAACCGATGATAGCTCGATAATTGGTAAAATCGACTGATTTCCCAGAAGGGTCAGAGTCGAGCTTTTGTGAGGGAGACATGGGGGTTTTCATCGTCGACTTGCTGTCCATTTTGAAGCGCTTTAGCATATCGTGGATGTACTTGGACTGATTTATGAATATTCCGTCTGGCATTTGCTTGATCTGAAGCCCCAGAAAGAAGTTCAACTCTCCCATCATACTCATCTCGAACTTGGTGCGCATCAGGTTGCTGAACTTTTTGCAGAAATTTGGATTCGACGAGGCAAAGATGATGTCGTCCACATAAATTTGTATCAGCATGATGTCACCCTTGTGTCTTTTGATGAAGAGAGTTGGATCTATCTTTCCCTTCGAGAAGCCTGATTCTACAAGAAAATCTGATAGTGCTTCGTACCAGGCTCTCGGTGCTTGTTTCAGACCATACAAGGCTTTTCTCAGTTTATATACATGATTGGGGCGTTCAGGATCAACGAAGCCGTCAGGTTGTGCAACGTAGACTTCTTCTTTCAGATCTCCATTCAGAAATGCTGTCTTTACATCCATTTGATACACCGTGAAACTCTTGTGTGCAGCATATGCTAGAAATAGTCTGATGGCCTCAATCCTTGCCACTGGTGCAAAGGTTTCATCGTAGTCGATTCCTTTTTGTTGATTGTAACCTTTTGCAACCAGGCGGGCCTTGTTTCTCACGATCACACCATCCTCATCCTTCTTATTTTTGAATACCCATTTGGTGCCGATAATGGTTTTCTTGAACGGCCTTGGCACCAGGGTCCACACTTTTAATCTTTCAAACTGGTTCATTTCTTCTTGCATCGCAATCACCCAGTCCGGATCAGCCAATGCGTCAGTCAACTTTGTTGGTTCTTTCTGACTCAGAAAACATGAGTATAAGCATTCATTGACTGATGCCGTTCTGGTTCTGACTCCTTGAGATGGATCTCCAATTATCAGCTCTGGCGGATGTGCCCTTGTCCACTTCCTCTCGTGCTGTAGAGGTTGTGGAGTTATGATTGGATGATCAGGGTCAGAATATTCTTGCTCTGGTTGTGCTTCTGGGGTTTCTTGCGTTGCAGCTTCTTCAGGTTGATCATTAGCAGGAGTGTTTGGTTCATGTTCAGCTTCATTTTCTGTGTGTTCATCATCATTCTGAGTAGGAGTGTTGGTTTCTTCAGTAGTTGGAGCAGGTAGCAGGGGGTTCTGAGTGTTTGTAGCATTTGTAGTTGATGCTGCACGTGGTTGGCTGTAGAAGTGCTCAAAGAGAGAATCCAGAACCACATGCTCATCTGATCTTGTCTCACCTCCCTGCCCTCCTACTCCAGAAGATGATGGAGTTTCATTGTTTACAGAGATTGATGGTTCAGACTGAAAATATTCAGAAGCCAAGTCCGCCATTTCATAGAAGCTCACATTGATGCTCTCCATGACGGTTCTTCTGTCTTTCAAGTATACTCTGTACGCCTTGGAATTGGTAGAATATCCAATGAATATCCCTTCATTTGCTTTTGGATCAAGCTTCCCTCTAGCATCCCTGTCGTTCATAATGTAGCATTTACAGCCGAAGACGCGGAAGAAGGCAATGTTAGGGAGCCGCTTGAACACGATTTCATAGGGCGTCTTGTCAAATCTTTTGTGGATCACCGTCCTGTTCTGTGTGAAGCAAGCCGTGTTGATAGCTTCCGCCCACATGAAGTGAGGAAGCTTTGACTGTATCAGCATGGTTCTGGCTGCTTCCACCAAGGTTCTGTTCCGTCGTTCTACAACTCTGTTCTGCTGTGGTGTCTTAGCTGCAGAGAACTGTTGAGTAATTCCTTGAGCTTCATAGAATTCAGTCAGTTCCTTGTTCTTGAACTCCGTCCCGTTGTCAGTTCTGATGATCTTCACATTCTGCTGTAGATAGTTCTGTATGGTCCTGATGAACGTCATGATTAAGTTTGCAGTTTCGTCCTTGGAGCGCAAAAACTTGGTCCATGTGTAGCGTGAGTAGTCATCCACAATTACCAAAGTATATTTGCGTCCACTGATGCTATGTACGCGCATCGGACCACACAGATCCATATGAAGTAGTTCCAGGGGACGAGATGAGGAGGGAAATTGTTTTGACTTGTGTGATGCTCTCCTCATCTTTCCCAAATGACATGCAGAACAGTGATGGTTGGGGGAGTTCTTCAGAATAGGCAGTCCTTTCACCAACTTCTTTGAGGAGAGGGAACTGATGGCTGGCAGATTCAAGTGTGAGAGACGTCTGTGCCATAGGCTGCTTTGCTCTTCTGATGCTTTGGACAGGAGACAGATGGATATGGGGGATCGTACCGATTTCAGATCAATGGTGTAGAGATTGGTTTTCCTCTGACACCTTAATAATGGTGTTCCACCCATATCCATCACACAACATTGTCTAGCATGGAATCTCACTTCCATTCCATTGTCACAAAATTGTCCGATACTAAGCAAGTTGTGCTTCAGTCCCTGCACATACGACACATTTCTGATTGTGACGCTCTCACAGATGACATCTCCTATCCCGAGTATGGGCGATGAAGCATTGTTCCCAAACCTCACATTTCCTCCAAACCTTTCAGAATAGTTGCTCAGTAGTTCAATCTGTCCAGTCATGTGTGACGAGCAACCCGAATCAAGATGCCACACATGACTGACCTGCAAAACAGATTAGTTTCGCTTAGGTACCCATCACCAGATGGGTCCTTCCTTATCAACAGTGAGCAATTGTTTCAACTTCTTTTTGATTTGGGATCTTAGGCTGGCTGATTGAGAAGAATTTTTCATTTTTAATTGTTCTGCTGCAGCCTTAGGAACCCATTTTTGTTTTATTTGAATGATTTTTGGAGCGAGGGAACTTTCATTTGTCCTAAGTGATTGTTCAGATAAATGGTCTTTCAAGATTGGTTCGCGTGATAGCCTTCTCAGATGTTTGACTGAGTGAATCTTGAGAGGATACCTTAAAAATGGCAATTTGACCTCACTCTCAACATTCACCCTATCAATCTTGGGCTTATTTGCAACATTCTTAACAATCACAGGATCATTTGCTTTGCAAGAAGAAACAGACTCAAAACAACAACAGTTCATTGATTTAATGCAATTCAGAGAGACACAATTAGTACAGCGATTCGAGACAGAAATCTTAGAACTAGAAGACTTAGGAGCCACTCTCTTAGCATAACTAGTAGATGGCTCACTAATGCTAGAACTAGACTTATTCTTAACATAAAATATGGCGCTCGACCGCTGACACTTATTTCTTAATCTCGACTCTTCTTCTCTCTTCTTCCTTCTTATTTTGTCTTCAATCCACTCTCCTTTCTTCTCGACTCTCTTCTTCACATGGTTCCCTGTCAGAGAATGAGACTTGGGATGAGAAGAAGAAGTCTTACAACTATCGCTTGAGTTTTCAGAAGTGTTTTCAGAACAAGAAGGGGAAGAGGGTTGAGAAGTTGTGTTAGACTGAGAGGCGGTTTTCAAAGAGGTTATTTCTTTTAAAAGTTCATCCTTTTCTTTTTCTAAAACCTGCTTTTCCTTTTCAAAAGAATCTTTTAACTCAGCAAACTTTCTCACCAACGGTGGAATGTAAGCTGGTTTCTCAATTGGTTCAGATGTGGAAGCCTCCTCTCCGTCTTTCACAGCTTCCTTTTCAGGAGGATAGGTCAAGATTTCTTCAGCTGGGGTCAAAGGGAGTGCTTTGGTTTTGTAGCTCTTGTTTAATTCTGTGTAGTCAAAAGGAACCTCGACACCAGCCTTTGTCTTTCTCTTTTCATCCTCAAGGGCATTCGTTTCTTCAGCACCAGTGAAGGCCATGAGTTTGGTCAATCCTATTTTCATGTATCTAACATCATAGAGTTGTCTACAGTTGACCTTTTTCAGGTTCTGAGGATTGGTCAAACCCAAGCCTTCTTTGGCGTTATAGAAACGAGTGTCCTTAGGCTGGTTAAGGAAAATAGTCTGATCTGTTTGGTCCCTTTTGGCTAACAGATCCTCAAGTTCTTTGATCTTAGTATAAAGAGCACCCCTTCTTTCCATTAGCAAGTTATTGACACCAAAAAGTCTAATTCTTTCTTTCTCAGTAGTTCTAAGTTTCTCTGTCAGTTCCTTTTCGCTAACACTAAGTCTTTTATTCTCAGTTGTGAGCTTAGTTTAGTGATTGTCTTCTCTGAATTGATTATCTTAATGTTTGAGCATGTCTGTTTTTCACGCAGTTGATTATATACATCATACAATCTATTGTATTTCACCTCTAGCTCCTTAAATTTATCATGCATATCGGTTCTAGAGCAAGTATGAATAGATGAATTAGAGGTACTTACTTCATTGTCAGCATTCCTGTTCTCAGCAGACAGGGCAGTCATTTCATCAGCATTGGTTGGGGTAGGCAGGTTCTTCTTCTCCTCAGCTTTGTCTTTCTCCTTTTTCTCAGCATCCTTCTCTTTCTCTTCTTCTTCAACCACTGCCATCAAGGCCAGATTCTCTTCCTCATCAGAATCATCCATCCAATGATCTTTTTCAGCCATGAGGGCACTCTTCTCACTGCTTTCTTCCATTGCCAGCAACATCTTCTTCTTGTTCAGATTGATCTTCTGCTTGTAGTATTCAGCATCCTTCCTCCTCTTTGGCAACCTACAATCCTTCATCAGATGTCCAGTCTTCCCACAATTGAAGCACTTTGGAGCATCCTCAGCATTTCCATTCTCAGAAGAGTCAAAAGATCGCTCTTTTCTTTTGTTGTTGCTGGAAGAGGACTTGCGGAGCCTGTTGTTAGATGAATTCTTCTTCTTCTGCATTTGATTGTTGAACCTTGAGGTCAGAAGGGCAATCTGCTTTTGGAAATCACGGAGTTCATCATCATCAGAATCATCCCAGAAACCAATGTCACTGTCAGCACTTTCACTTTCATCAGCAATCATCTTATCTTTCTTGGAACCAGACTTTGAAGGCTTGTCAAGCATCAGGGCAAGGGTGTCAGCTAGCTTGTCCACAGCTCCCTTCCCTTTATCAGCTGTCACAGTGGCAACCACGAAGTCAGAAAAATCTTCTGCATACTGGTCAAGTGTATTGTACACAGCATGGATGTCCATTTCATCAAGGTCTTTCGTGTGCCTTATCTGTGAGCTCAGCTTCTTCCAGTCAGCTCCAAGAGAAGATAGAAATCTCACGTTCAGTTCCATATTCGACTTGTGCACGCCAATCTTTCTCATCTCATTTATCAATTGCAGGAATCTGAGGTAGGTGTCCTCGAGTGATTCTCCAAGCTTGGCTTTGAACGAGTCGTAAGCAGTGAATGTGCTAGCTTTCTTCGCCTTTACTCCGATCTCAGTGCCTTGCATGATCTTGAAGATCTCATCCCACATCTCTTTTGCTGTTGACATGCTGTCAATCTGCATGTAGATGTCGTTCGGGATGGCTTGCAGAAGATAGGTCTTGGCAATGAGATCTGCCCGGAGTCTTGCTCTATCCTCATCATCATATTCATCTACCGTCTTTGCTCTCCATTCAATCTCCACCGGTGGGTTGTTTCCATTATCTCTTTCAACTGCTATCATCAATTGAGCAGGTCCATTTGTAATAGAGTCAAGAAGACCAGAAGATTGGTCCTTGCTCTCAAGAAAGTTCAAGAATCTGTTCTTCCATAAGTTGTACTCCCCTCTTCGAAGAATCGGGGGTCTTGTATCATTTCCAATTGATAGTGCATCCATGTTAAAATTGATCGGGCTGATCAGTTGATTGAATAGGTTCTGTTTTGTTGTTTGGGTCTTCAGTCAGATGTCTTTGTTCAAGTTGCAAAGTGTCAAAATCGGGCAAGGTATTGAAGGATCGCTCAACTTCACTAAGATCGCTCAACTTTACAAACAATCTCTCAACTTTACAAAAAGATCGCTCAAGTTTACAAAAGATCGCTCAACTTGTAAAAAGATCGCTCAACTCTTAAAAAGATTGCTCAACTTTAAGGATCGCTCAACAACAAAAAATGCTAAGTCCAAATCGCTCAGCTTCCAAATCTCTCAACCAAAAAAAAATCTCTCAACTCCAAATCGCTCAGCTTCCAAATCGCGCAAGGGAGTTAGCGCGAAGTTGAAATCGCGCAGGATAGGTTGCGCGAAGCTGAAAATCGCGCAGGAGGCTTCTGAAGATGGCGCAAGTCCTGAATCGCGCAGAAGGATTGCGCGAACGTGGGGATCGCGCAGGAGATGTTGCGTGATTCTCGAAAACGCGCAGGAGTGGAGTTGCGTGTTCCTGTCCTTCTCTTCAAGTGAGTTGCGCGAAACAGCAGAATCGCTCAACTTCAGCTTCACCTGTACGTCAACTTTCAGATCGAGATTTTCTCCAGGAATGATCCAAGCAACAGTAGAAACTTATTCCTTCAAGTCATTTCCTGCAAAAACAACAACAAAAATAGACCCAAAGATCGCTCAAGTGCGAAACTTCAACGATGAAGAATCGCGCAGGAGTATTTTCCAGCCTTCAATCGATCGATCAGCTCCGGCTCTGATACCAGATGTTAGGTCCCTGTTTTCTAGTCTAGAATATGTATGTATGGAAGATAGATCTGGGAATGAAGCTTTCCATTGAATGATGAAGAAGTTTACAGAATGATATGAAAGTTAGCGTAAAACTTCTATCACCGATATAGGCACTGCGGCACAGAGAATGTCGAAAAGCTTAACCTAGCCTTTCCCTTAAGGCATATATATAGCCTGACGGGAAAGGTAGGTTTTACAATCATTTGGGCTCCTTTTTCTAGGAGGCCCATACCTAAAAAGGTATAAAACCTTTTATTACAAATTGCCTTAAAAGGCCTATTCATTATTCTAGCTAGTCTATTTAATTAAAATGCTAAATACAAAGAGCTAAGAAACATTGATCACAATATAATGAAAATATCTCTAACAGTAAGTCTAGACATGTTCGTCGTAGACATAACACCATTAAACAACTCCTTACAACTGGTGTTATCACAGTTGACTACATGAAGTCAAAGGATAATGTTGGTCCTGGTTACACAAGGAACAATCTAGAGGGGGGGGGGGGTGAATACACTGTTCTGGTTTTTAACTTTTTCAAGTCTAAGTACCAGACTTAACAGAATAGTATGTTCTTAAGTAGAACAGACTGGCAGCGGATGGTCTCCTGGTAGGTGTTCTGTTCGGGGAGCCTGAAAAACTTACTAAGGTAGTTGCCCTTCTGTTAACTCTTAAGACAAGATTTGCTGAACACAAAGTCCAAGTCTGTTAGAGTTAATAAGTTAGAATCTAAAGCAAGTATTAAGTGCAGTAAGTAAATTACACCAGGGATTTTTATAGTGGTTCAGGGAACAACGTGTTCCTCTAGTCCACTGTTCCACAAAACTTGTAAAAACGCAGATTACAACGCCTTAGCTCCTAGCACTTAAGAAGCACTCCTCGTCTTTTTCAAATCTAGTTGTTACCTGGGATGCTCTTCCTAGCTTCCTGATGACTGGCCTTGTTTCACTGAGTTTCTTGAAGTATCCCCACTTCACTACTCCAGTTACTTTAAGACGTCCTTCTTTAATAAGAAGATCTTTGTTTGAATAACAAGATTTTCTCCAACGTGCTTTAAAGAAGATATGAAGGTGAAGTTCTTGAAGTGTAGAAGTACTGGAGGAACTTTCTATCTGTTGGGTGTTGAAAGATCTGAAAATATTATCTTCCCAACTTCAAGCTCGTTCTCGTATGGAGGATGAGAAATCTGAGTTCTTGAGAGAGTTTTAGCTTGAATTCAAATGATAGAGTGTAGAAAGTTGTTTTTCCAGTTGCTTCAAAGTGTATCATATATACTGAGAGATGTCTTCCCATTGGAGTGTATAAGACAGCTTCATTAAATGCTTGTACTGTTGATTTGACTGGTTGGTTCCAAAAGTAGACGACTTGCTATTTTGGGGCGTATTAAAGTTATTCGTCTGGATCCTTGGTCAATCATCAGCTTTAGATATCTCAACGTGTGAAGTACATTAAATGAGAATTTAATGCGTGTCCTGTACCTTTCCCGTTGAGAGGCTCCTAGCCATTAGGGTATTTCCCGTTAGTTTAACCGGCTGAGATAACAAGAGCAGAAATTTCTAAGTGTGAGGCCTTCTGGTGGACCTTCTGGAGAATGCAGCCAAGTCCACAAAGAGTATGGTAGCAGTTCTGTCCAGACAGGCTAAAAGAGGACCTGGTGTCTTCTGTCCAATCGAATATACCAGTGCTTACACTTGGAAATTTCTAATACAATTTTCTAAAGGGGTACTGGTCTAATTTCCTAATTAGTCTAGCATCATCAAAATCTAAATACAATTTATTCCTTACAGATAAAATAGCGGATCCGTTAACCAAGTCATTGGATAGAGAATTGTTGGAGAAGTTGTCATGAGGAATGGGACTAAAGCCCATGAGTTGGGAAAGTTCTATAGTGGATACCCGACCTAGCTGGCCCTAGGTTCAAAAGGGACAACTAAATTATAGAGCGAAGGATGGTCACTGAGGTGGTCTCAGACCCCTTCCCACTCCTCGCTAAAACAGTGACTCTCGCATGAGGTAAGCAAAAATGTTTGCTTTAATGATTCTGAAATGTTGATCTGCGTGATAACATTGGAAGAGTATGTGGAATACTCGTGAAAAAATCACCTATGTGAGAGAGAATATGGCCGCTTCAAAGGAGAACTGTGTAGGCTTAGTTCTTTAGAAACTCTTGCAGAACCAGGACGGTGACCCATGGCCAAAACGAGCACAACCATGAGAACGGAACAAAGTTGGAGGGTTCCTGTGTAAAGATAAGTAAATGTTTACACAACGGCAGTATAGTTGAAGGATATCGTGTCTACTAGACAGCCAGTAAATAAACATGTCTGTACAGCGGAAGGTTCAAAGGATAAAACCTACCTCTCTGTATGCAGAGATCATCCGATGAACACACCCATGTCCTTCTATCTTCATGTATTTTTTAAAGTCTCGAAAATCAATTTTCATTCATGTGGGGGATTGTTGGAAAAATGTGTTAAAATTGCATTAAATGGTCAACTTGGGGAACTAATTTGAGTGGATCTCACTTCCGAGGTTCGGGTCAAAGTTGTACCGGATTTTCCTTGTTGAGGGCTTCGATTCGATATATGATACACTCAAAACGGATAACGGGTAAATGGGAAAATGATTCTCGAAATTCACTCGTTGAAATGGAGAAAACTAGGAAAATGACGGGTTTCTAGTGTGATTTAGCCCACACCGGAAAACTCAAAAGATTTTCACCCCTTTATAAAGGTTACCCTACTTGGAGGAGTTAAGATTCCTAGGTGGAAAAGCTCTCTTCGCACGCAGGGGGTGCCGATCAAATCCCGAAAAAGGAGAAGAAAAATCATGACTTGCAACTGAAGGTGAACCGTTACAACATCGAATTGCCAACGATCTTCTACCTTAATGCAACTTTAAATGGACAGTTTTTGGACGAATTGATGGCCAACATTCTAGTCAATTATGTCCAACGTTCTGGTCCATTAAAACACACTTTACACACCACAAATCTGTCCCTGTAAATATCAGGCATGTGCTTTGCAATAACACACAACACAACCTTCACGTAGTTTTTGAGCTAAATAGCCTCCAGCATTCTTAAAATTTTCCGAGTGTTCTGTTTTTTTTTTTTCGTTCGTCGGAACAATCGGTTGTGAGCTCAAACGGTTGTTCGTAGCCACCGTATCCTGGGAAACTATTGTTGCAACACTCCTTGCACTGTGGGAGGCAACGAATACGTTTTGAGAAAATTGTGTGTTGCACAAGTTTTGGCTTTTCTGTTCCTTCTTATTTCTGTTTTTCTTGGCTATTTTAATGAATTCATTTCTTTGTTTTTCCGAAATAACCCTACAATAATAATATAGATTATAACAAGAGAAACAAAATTAATGTACCATAATATAAATGTTTATCACAAAATTCAAAATGTGTTTGGAATTAGACACACAATATATAAACATAATGGAAAGAATGACATACTTCGTATATATTACTAATAGAGTTTCACCACACAAAAATATGACTAAGTATGTTACTAGACAAAAATATGACTAGTCACCGTGTATGAGTAACTGGACAAGACTCACTATAGTGTACTTCAAAATGACAAGTCACTGATAGATGATAAATGACTGAGGATTAGTCACTGAATATGTCATTTTTTTGGAAAAATTTAAATGGGACATAACGTAAAATAATACAAAGTATCTTCCATGAACAAAAAATAATACGTACTTTGGAAATTACTTTTAATAATTCCAACAATCTAAATACAAACCAAGAGTGATATAGAGCAATTTTTCAATCAAAATTCAGTTATTTAACTCTTCAAAGACTATTATCAAAATATCATGGAAGTGACTATATTTACAAATATCATTTATTTGATAGTTTATTATTAGTTTTTGATATCTTTTATAAATGTTTTTTGTTGAAAAGTGAGTTCATATAATTTTTATTTTATATTCAAATAGTTGATAACTTGATATTATCAAAAGTAATTTCCAAAGTACGTATTACGTACTCTTGGTTCATGGAAGATAATTGGTATTATTTAAAATTATTTTTCCCATTTAATAATAAGTCACATTTTTGTGTTTTGAATGTAATTTAGTAATATTCATTGAAAAAGGACAACATAATGCTTATAAAATTTATAAAAAGGTTATATAAATATGTTTTATATATATATATATAGAGTACGTAGTTCATAAATAGTTTATTGGTATAAAATAGAAATATTAATAACAATAAAAATAATAGCAATTATAAACAAATATTTAATAATGATGTTTTAATTTCCATGCTACTCATACAACAAACATAGGCTATAAATCTTCTTAGCTCCAATTTCACAGAATCACAGGTCATGAATTCATGTTAGTCGATCCCAATTTTTTTTAGAATTAAGGATTATATACATTTAAAGAGATAAATAAGAGGTCTCCAAAATATATGAGTACATATAAACCCTGAAGGAAGAAGCAATATAAATAAATATAAATAAAAATAAAATCATTTGTATCAGTGTCACTCGTAGAAGACCAGAGAAGGAAAAAGTATTTTCCACTCTTTACCTGCAGTTGGAGCTTGGAGGAGTTGTCTTTGCAAGGCAATAAATTTATGCCGCCACTTTTTTGTGTGTGTATACATTTATGTGTGAATCGTGATATCATATACAACTAGGTTTGTGTGGTAAAATATTTGCCACCACTTTTTCGGAAATGTGCTTTACTTTGCCCCCGTAGAATTGGTGCAAATGGCGTCTTAATTAAGAGAGTTAAACATCCTTCCAGAATTGCAATAGAGGGATTGAAAGTGTTGATTCTATGTCAGATTAAAAGGTCTCATAAGAGAATGCATTGAACCAATTGAAAATTTTCGTGAAAAAATGACATGTATATTATTAATAGAGTTTCACCGAATAAAAACATGACTAGTTATGTTCTTAGTCAAAAGTGTGACTACTCACTATATATGGATAACTGGAAAAGAGTCGCTATATATAATGTATTTCACAGTGACTAGTCAATGGTAGACGACGAGTCACTGGAAACTAGTAACTAAATACTATCGTATTTCACTTTTTTGAAAATTATAAATCAAAACATATTTTTGTCTTTTGAATTTAATTTACTAATATTCATGGAAAAAAGATAAATTTCATTCCACTCTTTATTTGGCTGATGTGATAATTTGTTACAATGTCAAAATAATAGCATTGATGCTCTTATAGTCGAAAAAAAAATTGTAGTCTAGTTTTACTTTAGTATACCCATATGAAAAAGATTCTTTTCCCACATGACTATAGTCGAGTTTTTACTTTATAAAATTGTAACTGGGGTTTATTGATGGGAAACGAGTTCTTTTATAAAATGTAAATGCTTATTATTAATGATAAATATGATCAGTACAAAAACCATTTGATAGTCTAGGACTAAAATAGGACGATTCATATATTTGAAAAGTTTCAAATGAATACGAGTATAAAAATTTGTTAACCCAACAAAGACGTTTATCATCTATATTAACATTTTTTAGAATAATTCCTCTATTAATAGAGAAGTTTCTAGTACCAAATCAATAAACAGTTTTACCACCCCGGCCTGACAAGGAAATAAAAGAAAACACGATTTGTCCGGTCACCAGGATGAAAAAACTAGAATCCTTGCACCAATGACCAAATTTTAACACATGATCGGTTTCACGAACAAGGAATACACAAATTCTATACTTCGTTAGGAAGAAATCATATAAAGTAACATAAAAGTATTGGCTAAAGAGTCTTTCCATCTTCAATGGGTAAAAAGCTAAGTCTTTATTAGGTTATGTTTGATATATATTATAATTGAAACGAGTTGTTTAAAATTTAAAACGCTTTTAAATGTATGTATGTGTGTGTGCATAAATGCAAGTCTAAACATGAAAATGCCAATAGACTAGAGTTAATTTTTTGAATGTAAACATGCATGCTTATTTAAATGCATCTTACGGAGTACAATTTGTTGGGGTTTAATCCTATCAAAATAGAGGCGTGGGTCCCTTACATATTTTACCTCCAAAATGACCAAAACATTTTTTTAAACCATTTTTTCAACAAGTCTTTTTAAAAATATTATCTCTACCAAATTAATATGATTCTCAATGAGATAGAAAGTGCGCATATGCAAAATTAAAAATGAATGTGTATCATATTATAATAATTAACTACAAGGTAAAATAAGTAGAAGTGGCCATCGGGAGGGTCGGGACAGCTATGCGTATAAGCGTACCTGCTCGCAAAGTAATTTTCTCATTCGTAGCGGGTCATTTTTGTCCAAATCATAACTGTTCAGGAATAACTGTATCGCGGGTAGCCATTCCCTTAAATGGTTCGTGGATGTTTTAATATACAATAAATATTTTGAAAGATGAAAAAATAGCATCAACTAGGTGATTCTAAATGTTGAGATGCCACTTAAAACTCGATGTCATGCACCTAACATCAATACAAAAAGCGGAAGAGTGGCACATGCCTAGTTTTGCTGTGAACCGGTAGAACTTTGTGTATTCCGGTTCTCTTTTGGCACACTCTTGGTATTAGGGATATCGTAGGTAGTTAGGATCGGGGGCTTCATGGGCTGTTCTAAGCTATTCTAACATTGGTTGTAAATATTTAATAGGGTGACATGTACTGAAAAAAATGAATTAAAATGGTTAGAGAAGTCATATTTCCCCTATAGTGAGTATATCCTGCGTGCAATGGACTTGTTGAACTAGTAACTTCCAAAACAAAAATTGATGAAGGACTTGGAAACCCATCATACACATTGGGTTTGTTGGTTTTGTTATAAATACTAACTCCCAAAGTTATACTGTTGGAAATATATATACATATAGCGGAAGCAATACAAGAACAAATCGAATGAATTGTTCTAATGTTTCTAGGACCTTCATCATATTGAATAATAGAGTATAAAAAATAATACTACCTCAATCCATAGCGAAATGTAGGAGGAATGGAACGAGGTAGATGGCGTCTGGATCTTCCTCAATTGAACCGTCTTGAGGCCTTAGTCTCTCTTCCGATGGGAGAAGAGAAGTAAAAAATGGTGGTTCAATGTATTGGGGACCATAGCCTATTTATATATTGTGTTGGGCTAGTTAGGGCTCCCATTATACCCTAACAAGCAACACGGGCCTCTGCCCATTTATTTGGCCCATACATTTATCATAATAGTCTATTGGGCTTAGATAATATTGACCACATAAATAAAACCCAATCGATAAATAGCTAATACAATAATTATAATATTAGCCCATATTAACTATTGGAATAAAATATTCAAACAATCTCCCACTTGGGCTACATATTGTAATTATATTGGTTTAGGCGCGCCTTAGTATGCTATCTTTAGACTTGAACTTAGTCAATCTGGTCCACCTCATGTATTAATAATGGGATCACTGCAGCTTTTATCATATTATTAATTCATGACTAAACCACAACAACCACCATAAAAAAACAATTGATGACATAGATCTGTATGGGTGACATGAAAATTACATGTGAAGTGGTCTCCATCATGCCTATTTTCAACTGGTCCAACTTTAGTCTTTATTGAGACCAACCTTAAGTCTCTTAGTGTAAATTGAATATTATACATAACTGGATACAAAAATTTAGCTATAAAGCTAATAAACTTTATTTCTGCAGAAACTTTAAATTTTGTATCAATAAATCATAAAAGAATAACTCCTACTCAACTAAACAACTTTGGCAACCACACTCTCGAAAGACTTTAGGTGGTTATCCCTTAGTTAGTGGGTTTGAATCTCTTTGTTTAGCTTTAGGTCATAAAATGAATAAATTCTCAAGCATATAAAGATTATCGTGTAAGGACTCATAACCTAAAATATTTGAATTATAAGAGAGACTAACTTTATAATTTCCAAATGAACAAGAGTAACTATATTTGTTCAAAACATAAATTGGAAATTAAATACCGTCTAATAGACAGTGTAACAAAAGTCTCGATTAAATTCAAATAAAAAAAAGTCTTTAAAAGTAGTCTAAAAGTTCTTATCGCTTGAACTTAAACTTTATTGTCATCACCAACATAAATATACTTTTCCAGCAGCATTTGGTGGATGGCTCCATATGCAACCCCGCATAGACATACTTATGTGGGTAGTAGCACCAGACCTACCCACCATGTGTCTTTAGGTACAAAACTAAATTAATTTCATGCGTGTGTACATGTGCATCAAGTACCATATTATTACGCACATCAAATTTTGTGAAATTATATGACTCAAACAAGATACCTAGCGCAACATTAAACCCCAATTATTTGGATTGGTAGGATAACTGCAATTGGTACTCTCAATGCATTATAAATGACTATATATTTTCCTACGACTATAAATGACATCAATTAACTTGGTAAGCATATAGTGTGAGACAATTGAACAAGTCAAAATTTGCTGCTTGTTGTGCCTTGCAAGATTTTCCCAATGCATAATAAATACTCCCTCCGTAACATTCATATCTTCTCACTTTCCTTTTTTGGACGTAACATTTATATCTTCCCATTTCAAAATCTTCCCATCATACCCTCAATAATTTAAAAAATAATACACTACTACACCTACTTTTTTTGGATTTATCCTTCATTCCATCACATTATTTCACCATCTTCCCATCATACCCTCAATAATTCATACCTCATTTCACTATTCTTAATCTCACCCACTTTGGAAGTGGGAAGATATATGTGATACGGAGGGAGTACAGTAATGGATAATTGGATATATACATAATACACTGAATTGGTGGGCAAACAGAGGGTGGCCCTGCTACTCTCGATCAGCTGGTAGGCGCTTTTCGTACGTATATGTAATGGCGGGCTAATGGTGTTGAGGTTGATCATGTGGGTAGACCTGTCAATGGGTCGGGTCCGGGTCGGAACGTAGTGTTCCAGACCCGGACCCGCTAAGTAAATAAAGGACCCGGACCCGACCCGTTTACCCGGCGGGTCTAAAAATTTGGACCCGGACCCGGACCCAACGGGTCTCGGAACCGGGTCGGGTAGACCCGCCAAGTATCATATGCACAACATTATATAACTTTTTTTTTTGACAGAACATTATATAATTTTTTAAAAATAGTAAAACATGTATATGAAATGTAAATCAAATTGCACAAATTTAAAAGAAAAATATATCTTCACTTTTAAAAAAAAATCAAGGTTTATCATAGAAAATTAGTACTTTTATTGAATAAAATATCGGTTCTTGTAGATGCGTACAATTCCGCACTTTGTGTCTCTTTCTCTCCCACAGAAAGCTCGTATATTAGACTAGAAATTAGGTCACAAAAAGTTCTTTTGGACTAAAAGCATATTATATACTACGTACTATTATATTATCACTTATACATTAGGTATGTATTAATTTGTTTCTTTTTAATCAACGAATTAAAACTAATCACTTTATATATATGTATTAGTTTGTATTTTTATTTGAAGTATTATAACTAATCTCTTTATGTATTAGTGTGTGTGTGTATAAATACTAATAAGAAATTTTAAACGGGTCCGGGTCCTTAACGGGTCGGAATCATAAGTACCATACCCGACCCGTTTATTAAAAGTACTAACGGGTCCGGGTTCGGGTCCGGGTAAACGGAATAAAATAAGGACCCATACCCGTTAAAAACAACCGGGTCCGGGTCGGGTCCGGGTCTAGACCCGACCCATTGACAGGCCTACATGTGGGAACCTTAAATATTCTAATGACATAAATTTCATTTATCTAAAATATATGGTATTACTACATAAACCTTGTTAGAATGTTTACATATACAATTTATGAAAGATCATAAAGTTAAAATTTACATATACAATATTGGTGTCAAATGAAAGATCATAAAAAATTATGAATTTTGATATATGTTTTATAAAAAATAGAGCAAAAATGAAAAAGTTACAGCACTTTAAAGAAAAAAAAATGTTTTTTTTATATCCTAGGCCCCACTACTGTTCTCTCTTCGCAGCTTGGTTGCTCCTGCTATTCTTTAAATGTGAGTCGCCAAATGGGATGGCGATTTGGCATTGACAGTACTTTGGTATATATTTTTAATTCAACAATAAATTTGTAAATAATTTTTTAGTCAACATTATTTAGGAAAAAAACTCAGAATAAATAATCAAAATCTTTGAATTACACTGTTTAATTAGGGTTTATAGGGATTAGACTACAAGATGTGTTTATATAATTGTAGTTGTATTGTAGACTACAAGATGTGTGTATATAATTGTAGTTGTATTACCTCCGTAGCACTAACAGTGGGATATGAAGAGGTAACACAATTATTAAGGGAGTGTTCGGAATTGATTCTATTTCTGCTTCCTTTTTAAAAGTAGAAGCAAAATAAGAATCACCTTTTCAAAAACTGATCTGTCATGTCTTCTAAAAAGGCCAGAAACAGTTTTAGGCAGAAACAGTTTAAAGCACCCAGAAGTACTTATGCACTTTCACTCAAAACTTCAATATCTTTTTCTACTCCCTAAAAGGCCAGAAACAGTTTTAGGAAGTGGATCCAAACACTCGCTAAGAGAAATGAGCTTATGTAGTTGATATTGAATTGATAAAGTAAGAATAAATTAAAAATGATTTAAAACTACACATATTTTATCAAATTTGGAGTGAGAAGTGGTACAGACCGAGAAGAAAAATGAGATAATTTTAACAGGACGGAGGAAATACAACACTAGGTATGAAATTACTGACTTTGGGTTTAATATTATGTTGTGCTTATACAGTAGTATTAATTTATGTAATATGTGAATATGCATGTTATTTGTACTAATAATGCAAGAATATCCAATTTGAATCATACGATTACAAAATTCAAACCTAAGCCCCGATCCGACCCAATACAATTTTTTTTTGAGGGAATGTGGCTTATATTGATATCACAGCATACAAATATGGGTTAAAAAGACAAAAAGACCACTGACAAACTGTCGACCCTCAAACCAGACTCAGAGCTAATCACCACAATAGAAGCAATATAACTTGTTGATCCATTAATGGACGCAACTGAGCCAAAGACGATCACCGCAGCCTCCCTGTCATCCAAATCCAAGCTCAAAGTCTTACAGTGCAACAAAAAAACAAGCTGAAATTAAATAAAAAAAACTCAACAACAAAAAAGTATTGTGTTAAAAAGTTTCTAAAAAAGCCTTTGTACCGCTCTAGTCCAGTTTGGACATCTGCTTACCCAATTCCCAAAGGAAAACGTGGTTCTTTATAAGCAACAATTTATGTAATGAGACTTAAATTGGCACTCGAAAGAAGACTCGTGCTCTGTGGAACTTGACCGAACCAAATAAGTGAGTCAAAACAACTATTGAGTATTATCCCAAGTGAGACTTAATTGACGGCACGTCTTTAGTATGAGATTCCATAAGAAATGGACAACTTTGACTTCATATTGGCTTATCCAAATACGAAGTCCAAGATGTTTGCACTTTTCACATGGGCATCAAAGGCTTGTGCGAACTTTTGTGATTTCATCTAGTCTTATAAATGTATAGTCTATTTTATATTGTCGAAATCTGATTTATTTGATTTCTAGTTTATGTAAGTTTGATTGGTTCTGTAGTGATCTAGAATGTTTTCTTTTGGTTTGTTTTCAGTCCCAGACCAGACCAGATTTTCATAGTTATAAAATACACAGAGACCATATGTTTATCAGACCAGACCAATTCAGACCAAACAAGACCAGCAAATTTCAATAAAATCAATAAAACATCTGTAGTTTCGGACTAAAATCATTCGAGTAAAAACTTTATTAGCCCCTCTTAAACAGTTCTACCACATGCATACTAAGATAATGCTCCGTACTCCACATGCTATTCTGACAGAATGATTTACATTGGACTTATGACGGGTTAGTACAAAGCAGCTCACTTTTCCCCCCAGATTTTTAAAGCAAATTTTTTTCATTTGAATATTTAGCTCACTCAGATAATGTTTAGACCTAATATAAATAACTAATCTTCACCCTAGGCAACCTAGCCTAACCGAGTTCCTTGCTCCACCCATAGGTAGACTTCTAAATAAGCATACTTAAATCTTTGAGTAACTCTACTATTAGAGTTCTATGTTGAAGTATTTATCCCACATCGGAATGCTATAAAATAATAAAACATTATATAAGGCTTTGGGCTACTCCTTCTATCAGGTTAACATTTTAGGATGAAACCCCGGGTCTTAACAGTTCAACTCTCACTTCCTTTCATCGGGGTTCCGTAGGACACTACTCACACTAGGTTTAGGTGCTCACAAGGGTTGACTTGCATTCAAAGTTTTGCATTATATGTTTTTGGTATGTTTTTCTTAACAATGATAACCATAATTAATGCCTACATCTAAACAATTTACTTGACATTGTGTAGAAAAATCTACCAAAGATATATAAGACTGTTCAAATAAGGAGAAAGATGCTCTTAGTAGTACCAATATTGAAATGTTATCACATACTACATATTTTATTTTGGTAAATAAAATACTCCAATCGTCCAATATTTTATTTTGAACTAACATTGAACCCGACGTACCGAGATGTCCGGGACTAATAATATACACGAGACCGCCCGAGACGAGGACGATATTTACATATAATTAGACAATTGACGGATCTTATTTAAAAACTAAAAGTGAGGTTTTCACCCCAAAATGGCTGCAAGCGGGAGATTATTTCCTATAGGGAGGAGTCAGCGGGAGTCTAGAGAACCTTGGGGGCGACCTGTGGCCGGGCAATTGACTCTGTCCTGGAGAACAGGAGTGGAGTGGCCTGCAACGCGCCTGACATTTTGAAGAGCAAAGAAGTGGTCTGCATTTGTGCGTGGGAGTGCGTGGGTGTGTTGCGGATGAAAAAGCCAAAAGGGCTGCTGGGTGGGTGTGTGCGTATGAAAAAGTGTGGTGGGGTGAGCTGGTTTTTTGGCTTCACTTTGCAGCTGGATTTAACAAAAAAAGATTGTTGGTATTTTAATTTTACAACATTTGTTTTGGAGCAAAAAAAACATTTGTTTCAATTGATTAATTTAATATTAAACAAGTTCATAGTATATAAAATGAAAAATTAATAATATAGAAATATACAAAACATTTAATAGTTTTAAATTTATTTCAAATTGAACCCAAGTACGTATTTTTAATGAAATAATTACATGATTATGAATGAAATGAAGACGATTTACAAAAATATGATTAATGACTAGAGTAGTAATGAAATCATAGTAACTTATATTCAATTTTTAAACTTAAGTTACTATGACACCACATTGTAGTAACTAATAGTCATATTTATGTAAATAATTTTTATTTTAGTAATATTTTTATAAAAAACTCATTTTTAATACTTACTAAAAAAATTAATTCATTTTTTTTTAATTTTTTTTACATCGGAATGTTTGAGTTTTTAAACAATAATTATTTGTCAAAATAAAATTAAGAAATAAATGATGTGTAATAAAATAACTAAGGATTATGCATTTAATTAATAAAATGTGCTGAGTGGATATATTGACGGTACTGGATTGCGGAGGAAAACTGAATTGACTGAGTGAATACGTATAAACTGGAGAGGAATTAGATTTATTGAGAGACTTGGGTTGCGGTTAGCTAAGGAACGAAAAGTGGATTGAAGGTCCCTTTCTTAATACTCCGTATTTGTGTAAAAAGGACTTGGGATCGTGTACTCATCCCAAAACGGCATCGTTTTCGTTAAAAAAAATCAAAACGCATCTATCTTGGAGTGCAGCGATGGAATACGTAGCGATGGGATAATACCCCTCTACTCTACATCCGCGCTTCCGCCACCTCCAGTTCGCATATGGCTGTCCAGCTGTCGTCGCCCTCCCTGAGTTCCAATTTATGGTCTCAATCTGCAGTTGAAAGGTCATCTCCCTCCTGGTTATTTAGATATTCCACCGTAAAATTCGCAACTCCATCGGTAGAAATTCCATCTCCAACGCAGATCCATTCAAGAGGTTGTTAATCTGGACGTTGTTATTGTTGCTGGTCTCATATATTTGTTGTGATAAAGGATCCGAAGCTAATAGAACTTACTCTGCTCGCGATTGTTCTGCTATTGTTTCACCGACATAAATGTCTAGGGTGCACAAGGATGAAATGGTGTAGCGTACTCTGTATATAAATGACTTTGTTGTCTGAAGGATCCATTCCTAATGTTGTGACCTTTACTGCTCTGATAGGTGGCTTCTGCAAAGCAGGGAATGTGGATAAGGCTTGCCAGATCTATGCAAAAATGAAGGGAAGTGTTAGCACTTCCGAAGTAGACATGTACTTCGAGACAGATATGGGTAATAGTGCAGTGAAGCCCAATCTCGTTAGTCATTACATATGGAGCTTTAGTGGATGGTCTATGCAAAGCACATCGGGTAAACGATGCTCGTGATCTATTGGATACAATGTTAGTGGAAGGTCAAGAGCCAAATGTAAATATATACGTAGTATGATGCTCTAATTGATGGATTTTGCAAGAAAAGAAAGACAATGGGCTAGTTACATCTCCCCTAAAGGCCATTCACATTTAAACATGCTAAAGTTACATTTTCCATTTAAGTTGTTTACATTTAAAACATTTTATGGTCCTAATATAAAAACACAAAATATTTACTATTTAGGTAAATAAATTAATTGAACACTTAAACTACTTATTTTTATTGTTTACATTTGATATTAAATGAAGTTTATTATGTGCGATTTACATCTATTTATGCATGGGTTACTTCTTAATATACGCGAGTTACATCACTAAATAAGCCCTTGCTATTAACAAAAAAAAATTAACCGGTTTTCCGGCGTTGACCGGGTTGACCCACCGGGTCCGGATTGACCCGTGACCCAGTCATGTGGCCGGGTCACTCTCCGGTTCGGTTTTTACAACATAGATACCAACTCGATGATGCATGTCTAAATTAGGACGCAATTAATTAAGGAGCTATCAATCCCGCATGTGACGAAGTAACGAGTATTTAAAGGCCCATTTTTAGTTGGGAATAACTCTCGTAGTCTCATGTTTTCAGGGAACTAATTCTTAAATAGACCACCCTATACGAACTATATAAATGATGAACATCACTGATTTGCATCTCTCAAAAATTCCCACCTACTTCAGAATCTCCAAAGTTGAGCCAGGCTCTACCTTCCTCCTCAAACTCCATCCGCTCTCTGACAAACCTTCTTCCATCCATTTGGTTAGTTTTCTTTTCCTTATTAATACTTGTATGGAATTTATTATTTTCTCTTACTATTACTACGGTACTGCTACTCTGTTTTGAATGCATAGTTTTTGTTTCCATTGAATTAAATACTAAATATTAATGTTACTTTTCTGCCTATTAATATTTTATAATAGTCCCTCGATTAAGTTTCAACATATCTTCTCTGTTTGAATGCTTAGTTTTTGTTCCTATTGAATTAAATATTACGGAGTACATACTAAATATTAATAATGTTAATTTTCTGCCTATCACTATTTTAATTTATACGATGTAATTATTATCCTTCGATTAAGTTTCAACATATCAATAGTTCTTTCAGTTATTATATTTAATGATAACTTCAACTTTAAATTAATATAAAACTTTCTGTTTAAATTAATGCTTAATATTAATGTTAATTTAGCATCGGTTAAGTTTCTACATAATACCGGAGTAGTATGGTTTTTTTGTTTTCATATTTGATGTTAACTTCACCTTTGAGTCATTAATATTATTATTATTTAGTGTTCTACAGTTTTACTTAATGTAAACTAAATTCTTTAAATTCTGACAAAGTCGGATGATCACCTACTTAATTTTCGTTCTACAGTACATAATATACTCCGTATAATTATTTCTTGATAAGTAGGTACTTTGCTTTTACGACGAAAAAACAAGCGCCTACCTAGCGAGACGTACTTTGAATTCTGACCTTTGAATGGTTTAATGTAAAGGAACTTAGGAACCCCACTGTTTATACTCCCTCCGACCAACTTAGGGAAATTTGGTCAGTTTGATAAAGTAAAAGATTAAGGTATTTTTTTAATATTGTTGAGGAGAGTCTTTTGGTTGAAAAGTAAGACTTATATTCAACTCCTACAATAATGTTTGCTTGTTTGTTTGTATAGCTCTCCAAAACAAATTAAAGGGAGATTGCCAAATTGAGTCACGCTAGTTGTCGGTTGCCAAAATTGTTTGATAGGGAATATTAATTTGATTCTATATTATTGCTCATGTGCCAAATTTCAACTACAAATAATTTTGACTTGAATTATAAGAGCACTCATTGCATGTTGTATTGTAAACATGTGACCAATTAATGATAATAATTATGTGAAACTAAGCGTTAACAGTAGTACGTGTATATATTCAAAGTAAAACTCAAAGTGTATTATTCCTCTTCTGGTCAACTAAGTTACATCCGCATATACGATAGTGTGTACTGAATGACGTTTTCTTTTGGACTGAAATTTACTGGTCTGGTTTGGTCTGGTCTAGTCTTGCAATATATGGTCTGTGTTTTTTTTAACTATGAAAGTCTGATCTGATTTGATATGGTCTGGGACTGAAAACGGTATAAAGAAAACATCCTAATAACTCAAAGAAAAGGCAATAACTATTTCGCTAAAATAAGTGATTACAAAAGATATATAATTAATATAATATCTGACACAACAACCCACCAACCAGGCAAGCAGCAGAGGACAACATGCAGTGATTATAAGCAGGAGCGTCACAATTAGTGATTATAATCAAAGTACGCATCAAGAAATAGTTATGACGAGAGAAAATAGTGATCAAGTTGTTGAGCTTGTTGGGATTAGTGAGGAGATGATGACGAAAAAACCGGTGACGACGACTACTAGGGACGGTGGTTGGGAGTCAAGATCGGCAGCGCCGATAGTGGCGATGGTTGTCGTTCAAGTGATATTCGCAGGGTCACAAATTCTGACCAAATTGGCCATCAATAAGGGAATGCTAGTGTTTGCCATTTTGACTTACCGTCATCTCGTTGCTGCTCTTTGCATCGCTCCATTGGCTTTCCTCTTTGACGGGTACGTTTCATATCACACCCTAGGAATTGTTGGGAAGTAGTAATGACTAATGCCTTTGAGGTTTGTCTATGTTCTCCACTTACAAACTAGCTAGTCGAGTCCACTTCGAACTTGGTCACGTTGAATTGTTTAAGTTTGAGCTTGACAAGAATGCACAAATTCGAGTTTGACGAGTTTACTATTTTTGAGGTTCGAGCTCGGCTCAAACATTACTAATTAATTTTTATAGGTTTGAGTTCAAATAAAAAGCTCAAACTCTATCTCGAATTTGAGTTTTTAAAACTATATATTCAAAATTATTAATATTATATTCCGTATTATATTTAGATTACTTTCCATCGTAACGATCTTTTAGCATGAAACTCCATATATATCTCATACGGAGACGGGAGTACATACTAAAGTTTTGGAGAAAATTTTTAAAATCTAAAGCAGATAGTGTTAATTAATTTAGTGACGTAAAGTTGTGGTAAATTCTGAAAAGGCGAATTAAAAATGAATCGCATAGTATTAAAACATTACTCTTTTATAAATTAGGAGAGATCTTATTTTACTCAGAAGTTATAACAAGTTTTACCTTTGGCTGAATTTACACACTGCAGGAAAGTTGACAAGAATTTGGATCCAAAGGTTTGTCTTTGGACATTTTTTACAGCTCTAACTGGGTACGTCCTCTAGAGTACATCCATGTTTTATGTTTATGTTAATTTTCTACATTTTGCATTGCATGTAAACATATAGACACGACTTAAGAAAAGATATATAAGAGAGAAAATATCAATGTTTTCAAAAGAGTAAATCTTAATGCTTGTATATACAATCATTTGTACACGTTTTGTATACGCTCATATATTTTGTCTGTTTCACATTTACATTTTTAGACGAACTGCCTGTGATACCGACAAAATGTACACAGCATGTACAAGTGGTTTTTAATTTTCTTTTTTTGGAAAATCCTTCTAAACTCATTATACTTCCTTCGTTCTTAAATAAATGCAACGGTTAACATTTCACATTTGTCGAAAATTTTTTTTGACCATTAATACATACGGAGGATAATTCTGTATTAGTAAAAAAAATTAAAAAAAAATTGAAAATGTATAATGAGACAAATTTAGCAATATTGTTTCCAAAAAAAATATTAATACATTAATAAATAAATTATAGTCAAAGTAGAACATATGAATAGTGTAAAATTCAATATGTTGCATTTATTTAATGTCATGATAATGTCAACATTCTTGATTGAGATGAGACTTGAACATGCGACCCCCTCTTTAGAAAATCAATAGTGATGTCATCACATAATAGGTACTTGGCTGGTTTTTACTTTTTAAAATTCTTAAAAGAAAGATTATTTCATTGCCAGCGATACCTTAGATGCATGTTATTAAGCTATCTCACGATCAAGTTTTAAGTTACAATTTAACATTTGAACATTTTTATACTACACATATCTAGTTAACTTTTTATGATGAGACATAAAGTCTTAATATGATATTATGTGAAATTGAGTCCAAATGAACCACCAATCTAACTAAGTTTCCGAAGCACAAATATTATCTGGGGCTTTTCCACTAAAATGTGACTATATTTTTGAAAAAAGTGACTTTTAGACACAAAAGAGACTGTTTTTTAAGTTTTTGAAAAAGTAACTAAATAAATCCTAAAATTAGAAAGTCGTATATGCATCGTACAAAAACACCCCTCCTAAGTTCCAATGACACCCTTCCTAGTGGTACCACATAAACTCTCAATGACATCCCGCCCAGTTAGAGCTGTAAAACCGACCCAAAGTAAAAATATACCAAGTAAATGTTTGTATGTTAGCCCGCAGGCCAACCTGCAACCCATCGGGCCAACCCACTTAAACCCGCAACCCGTTGGGCCAACCCACTTAAACCCGCGAACTAAATGGGTAAGAAATTCACAACCCTAACCCACCAATAAATGGGTTTAAACGTGTCGACCCGCGGGTTTCAGCCCATTTTGACGGCTCTACTCCGAGTGACACCTCGACCCCCATAGACCCTCGTGCACCCCATTAACCCCAAAACTCAGTGATCTGCGACACCTAGTGACCTTGAAACCCTAATAAACTACATGCATCCCAATAACCCCTGACGTCCCAGTTCCCCTGATGCCCCATCACCTCTGGGCGCCTCGGTGAGACGGTGACATCAGCAACTAGTGGCCGCACTAGTGATCCAATGTTGGCAATGACTGTTACACTGTAACTGTCGTGCCCCTTCTCCCCCATCACTTTCTGCCACTCTCCCAATCCACTGCCCTACCACTCACCCTATCGCTTCCCTAACAGCCCTTCCCCCGCCACAGTCCCACCTACTCTATCCACTTTTTGTGATGGCCCCCCCCACCGCCACTGCCCCCTTCCTTGCACCACACTACCCCCATGACTTCCTGACCATTGCCCCAAACACTGGCCCCTTCTCCATTAGCCCCGCCTCTACATTGACACAAGTGAAAGGGAAACCTTAACACCACCCCAAACACTCGCCCTAATCCTCACCCTAACTCTCGTCCTAGCCCTCGCCTTGTATCTACTCCCTCCGTCCCATAAAATAGTTCCCGCATTGACTTGGATCGGAGTTTAAGAAAATGAGAATAAAGTGGAAATGTATGGTTGTGGTTGTGTAAGAAAAAGGTAACAGAATGTGAGCCACACAAAGCTTACCAAAAGGGGAAATGAGAACTATTTTTTGGAACAACCCAAAAAGGAAACCGAGAACTATTTTACGGGATAGAGGGAGTATAATATAGTCGTTATCACCCCACTCTGAATCCCTAGCTGTCGTCCTAAGGTGCCGCCCCGAAACTGAGGTTGCACTCGCTGATCTACATCCTAAATTGGCTATGTGAAGATGAAATGTCTACAAATTTGGAGGTAGGTGATGACATTGGTTGATGGTCAGTGGGGCGATGTTGGTGTGAGAAAGATTAGTGGTAAGCGAGGCTATGTGCTAGAAGGGGGGTTCAACCGATGTTGCTGTCTAATGGGCAAGGGAGAAGCATAAGGGCATAAGGGGAATTTGAGACTCACTCTTACAATGTCACTTTTTGTCCATTTTAAAATCTACTCCTATTTATGCTCATTGGAATCGTAGAAATGTTATTTGTCCTTTTCCATATTAATTTCAATTTTGATTGATCTGCTTCGATCATCGAGTCACCATTTAGTGGGCATTCTAAGTCATCCTACATTTGCTGAAGATAGAATGCAAACTAACATTTTTATGAAATTTTAGTTACCCTCGTATTAAACTAATCTTATAGAATAAACTAATCTTATAGAATGAAACCCTGAAACTTAATAACATTAACCTTGACCGGTTGCCAACATCGCATAACAAGAGATTGATGAACATCTGTGGGAAATGTAAGATTACTTGGTCACTTTTTGAGAAATATTTTAAGCCAGTGGGACTTAATGGGGCCTTGGCTGCCCAATTTCTTTATTATGTTCTCCGTATAATATATATGCGTGTAAAAATGATTCTTCTATAAATATTTATTGATACAGGATAACATTGGGGATGGGATTATTCTATTATGGTCTCAAGGATACAAGTGCAACTTATGCTACCAACTTTAGCAATTTAATTCCTATAGTAACCTTCTTCCTTTCTGTGGTTGTTCGGTAAGTAAAAGTTCGTGAATTAAGGAAATGGATGATATCTTAAATTTATGCTTATATTTACTTAGTAAATAATAAATAAATAAATAGACGGAAGATGAAAAATTTTAAAGAGATAAATTACTATTTATGTTCCAGTTAAAGTACTTATTATGATTGCCAACGTCTCTAGTTTCCATCTTTGACCATGACATTTATAATTGTGCATTAATAAAGTCTAACATGACCTTAAAGAGTTATGTTATGACTTGATGTTTCATAAATTATAGGAATAGTAGTCCAAAAATATATACTCCGTACTATTTGATTTATATCTTTATATTTTGTGTTTGAAGGCTCAACTTTGCTCCAAGCCGTAGAGCCATTTTTAAGGCTTATGGGAGGACTGTTGTAGCTTAATCAGTTCTAATATAACATTTGAAGTTCCCCCTAAAAGTTCAACAAGATAGTAAAGTAGTCCAAAGCTGTGTATTTTGATTTGTATCTTTATACCTAGCCTGTGTGGAATGACTTAATTACATACTATGTATATAATATTTTCATGGTATAAGGCTAACCGCATCCAGTCCGTCAATAAATCTAATTCAACACCCGTTTATATGTATTCAGCCAGTAAATTCAGTTTTTCCCTGCAATACAACACCGTCAATATATATTCACTCAACACATTATTTTTTAATTAAATGCATAAATCATTACTTTTTTATTATTATAAATCATTTATGTGACAATTTTATTTTTACCAATAATTATGATTTAAAAAGTCAAACATTCCGATATAAAAAAATAAAAAATGTGAATTATTTTTTTTGTAAATATTGAAATTGCACACTTGAGTTAAATTTGAAAAACAAATATTGAAAGGGAGATTTACCTTAATAGGAGCAATTAAAACATGACATTTTTTTCAAAATAGGACCAATTAGTTTAAACATTCTTAAATAGGACTTTTTATGTGTGATTGGACCAAAATACCCCCACTGCTGCCCCTGGACTGCTGCCTGCCGCCGACCACCTGCTGCCGCCGCCGGACCGCCTGGACTTTTAATATAACGGTGTCACACTGTCATGGTCAATAATTAAAGTAAACAAAATGTGACTCTACATATCAAATAGAGACTAAAATGGAAGAAAGACAATGTTTAATTAAACAAGAGATAATGTTTCTCTTTAAAAACAACAACTAATTTTAAGGTCGTGCAAATATTTAAAACTAATTTTAAGGCCGTGCAAATATTTAAAGTCTATGACTAGTTACAAAATAGATATAGTGGTACTGGAAAAAATCATTTTTTCATATTCTCGTTTCTAATATCCCATAACCAAACAAGTTATAAGCATTTTTTATTAACAACTACCAATTAGCAACTTTAAATAAATCTTCTTCTCTTCTTTTTATTATCAATTAACACTTTAAAAATATTTCTTGTGATCACTATGGCTACAGAATGGAGACTCTGAAATTGAACAGTCGATGGGGGCGATTTAAAATAGTAGGTGCATTCCTATGTGTTGGAGGGGCTCTGGTTATTAGTCTATATAAGGGAATATCGTTGCCATTCTTTCATTTCAACTCTCATCATAAGGAGGTTACAACCATTGTAAGCAAAACAAGTCAACATTGGACACGTGGCACCATTTTATTGGTTTCTAGTTGTCTTGGTTATGCCCTATGGTTTATTGCACAGGTATAATTCATAAATAAAAGTGTCTCATCTTATTGGAGAAGAGTGTTGATAAGGCTCACTCTTGCAAAAGTTAATACGTAAAACTAACCATAATAAAAATGAATAGCCAAAAAGACAAGTTATTTCTTCATTTTACAGTGATATATTATTTGATTTATTTTCAAATTTGACTAATATGCAATAGAAATATTTACTTAATTATTTATGACTAAAATAGATATTATTTACAAAAATGTGACCAATGGTTAGAGTAGTAATGAAATCATGATAACTTATGTTCAACTTTTAAATTTAAGTTACTATAACATTGTATTGTATTAATTATTAGCCTGTGTAAATATATTTTATTTTAGTAATACTTTTGTAAAACACTCTATGCAATATAGCAACCATAGTTTACAATTCACAATAAGATAGTTAATTCCACGTTTTATTAAGACATGGAGTATATCAACCATGGTTTATATTTAGTAGCGCAAAATAGAAATCCCTAAAATTATAGAACTCGGTCTTGCGTGTGTTTATGATTAAGATTTAAAACTGACTAAACCAAATGATTTTGTCCCAAGCTAAGTGAAAATGACTATAAATTGACTTACTAATTTGATTTGCCTTATCGTTGCATTTGTAAAATGTGGAATGCAATTAACCAATTCAATATCAACCGAATATAAACAATGAGCACCTCTAGTTTTTATGATAATACAAGATTGTTGATATATTTGCACTTTTACTCTCTTTACATGTTAAATTTATTTTTTATCACCTTTATTAGGCCCGACTGCTAAAAGTACTCCCATCAAAGAATTTGGGAAATTTTCTGACTTGCGTGACAGCATCAATACAAACAGCAATTCTGGGGATATGTTTGGATAGAAGTTGGAATTCATGGAGTTTAGGTTGGAATGTGAAGCTAGTCAATGTTCTTTTTTCGGTAATATTTTTACACTATTTCAACCTTTTTGTATTCATTTAAAATTTATTATGGACACTATTGAAGTATTCACCTCATATTGATTTGGTACGGAGCATATAAAAAACTACTCCCTCTGTAACATTTATATCTTCTCACTTTCCTTTTTTGGATGTAACATTCATATCTTCCCATTTCATAATCTTCCAATCATACCCTCAATAATTTTAAAAATAATACACTATTACACCTACTTTTTTTGGATTTATTCTTCATTCCAACACATTATTTCACTATCTTCTCATCATACCCTCAATAATTTATATCCTTTTTCACTATTCTTAATCTACCTACTTTTCAAATGGGAACATATATATGTTACGGAGGGAGTAATATACTCTCTTATGTCACATTGGAGATTGCTCGTTTTGACTTTTGCGCACATGGAATAACTGAATAAGAAACTAAGAATATTACGATTGAGGTTTGTATATAGGAGGAACAAATAAAAAGAACCACAAATTAAATTAAACATTTTAGAAGGGAAATTGTCAAAGTTTTTGAGGTAATGCAGTAAAAGAAAAGTTTGTAAAGTCTATTACTCTAGTGGAATAGAGAGGTATACGATAATGAGCTATTCCAATCTTCCAGAATTTTGTTATAAAGCATTGATATGAAAATAAAATAGATCTCTAATTAGTACGCTAACTTTGAGTTATGCTCGATTTACATTACACGGGATCTTCTCTAATTCATTATTAATTTACATGAACAGAGTATGTATTAGTGTAACAAACTTGACATACTTGAAATTTTAATTCATCACTCCTCCCGTGTGACGTAATAGGGTGACGTATTATAGTGGTTACTTTATTTTACTAATGTTGAAACTTAATAGTTATGCTCGATTTACATCACAGTTCTTCTTATTGAAACTCAAATGCATATATAGCGGTTACTTTATTTTACTAATTTTGAATTGTAATAGGGTGCATTGGCTTCAGCGGCATCATTCTATTTGATTATTTGGGCTGTTGAAAAGAAAGGACCAGCTTATCCCTCCATGTTTGATCCTCTCTCTGTAGTGTTTGTGGCTATTATTGAAGCTATATTCTTTGGCGAGGATTTCACAATTGGAATGTAAGAATTACGTATCTTTTAAAATGTTTTGTGCAAACTAATTAAAAGTCATGTGTAGCAACTAATATAATAACTTTGAATTGATTAAAGTATATCTTATCATGTAAACCCACTCAATAAAGAATAATTAGCGTTTAATTATTATTACAAAAGAAACAATATTGTATACGTAGTATTACATAGTATTAAGGATGTTTTTTACTTTGACTGTAATATTGTAATTTGCAGCTTGTTAGGAATGATACTCATGATTGCTGGATTATACAGTTACTTGTGGGGGAAAAGAGGCGAGTTAAGAAACAGGTCAACTATCGATGTTACATTATCAAATGTTAACAAAGAAGTTGTCAGTTCTATAACAAGCATTGATGTTTGAAATGTTATGAACCATTTTTAGATGATTATGTAATGATCAATGCATGGAAAGTTAATTTTGCGTGTGCTAAAAACAACAAGAGATATTATCTAATTGCAAAAGTATGTATTGATAAAATAACAAACTAAATAAATGGACACAAATCAATGTACAATAAATGTTAAGGTCGATTGCAACACAATCACAATTGTGACTGTCATTATGATCGGTTAAAACTAAGAGTTATGTATAAAAAGTTTAACTTATCTGGAAGAGCGGTCAAGAATTTCATATATATTAATTAAATATATTATACTAAACATGTGCTAGGACAGATATTTCACAATATCTCTAAACCAATCTTAAATCATGAAAGCAAACAACTAATCAAATCACAACCAAACATAGGTATGATATCACAATGAGATTTGAAATTTTATTTTAAGAAGTTAACTTGATAGGAGAAGTAATCCAAAATATTAAATATCAGTTTGTTATTTTGTATCAAGTATTTTTTAGTCTTCTAAAATAGGAATTTTATCAATCCAGGACGTGAAAGCTAAGTTCACTATCACTAAGGGACTCGAAAGATAAAATGTGTTGATATAGGACCCGAATGATTGAAAACTATCAATCTAAGACCTAAAATATCGTAGGTTTTGATCTATTTAATTTTTATTAATTCCTTTGCTATTTTTATTGTTTTATTCTTCACAAGACTTTATTACTTTTATGAGATTAAATGATATTTAGTTTTTTAAGATAAAAAATAATAAAATTCACGGAATTATAGGTCTTATGTTGACAGTTTTCAACCATGTGAACACTATATCGACACACTTTATCTTTCAGGTCCCGAATGAGTTTTTCCCCATAATAATGCTAATTAAATAAATAAATCCTAAAATACTGTTGGGTTAAAAATAATTCTCAAAATACCGCTGGAGTTAACCGTGGTTAAGAAAAGCTGCCACTTCAAGTGGCGGCTCTTCTCTTACAATACAAAAGCCGCCACTTGAAGTGGCGGCTCTTCTCTTACAGTACAAAAGCCGCCACTTGAAGTGGCGGCTCTTCTCTTACGGTACAAAAGCGGCCACTTGAAGTGGCGGCTCTTCTCTTACAGTACAAAAGTTGTCACTTCAAGTGGCGGCTCTTCTTTTACAGTACCCCATCAGCTAATTCAACCGGAAAAAAACACAAAAACTTGCTCAGTACTATACAATCAACTCAGAAACATCAAGCAACTGCTATTTATAGTCAATATAGAGCACTAAAAAACAAAACATATCCGAGACACAAAAGGAGTCAATGAAATATATTGGATCACAATACCAGAAATATCACATAAAGTTTATAATAAATCCAATGTTTCAAAAAACAATTCGATCAAGTATTTAACACAATAATGTAAAGTACTGAGGTCGGGGGCATGTGCGCTGATTGCTTGTGCTAGGTACACAGATTACTAGGAGTATGGCCACATCCTGGGACATATATTTGGGGGTCCGCCTTGAGGATGCCTTGGTTGAGATAACATTTTATTGCTTTACCTGCTGATGGCATGGTCCACTCTATATTGACTATAAATAGTAGTCGTTTAATGTTTCTGAGTTGATTGTACATTACTGAGCAAGTTTTTGTGTTTTTTTCTCCGGTTGAATAAGCTGGTGTGGTATTGCAAGAGAAGATCCGTCACCCTAAGTGGCGGCTTTTGTAATGCAAGAGAAGAGCCGCCACTTGAAGTGGCGGCTTTTAATTTGTACTGTAAGTGAAGAGCAGGAAATAGTGTTAGCTGCGTGGGTGTAGTCCGGGGAACATGTGTTTGGGCCCAACTTCACATATTTTTGGTAAAATCCTTTATTTTTACACATAAAAATCTTTTGTGTGAAAATTTATATGAATGAACTTTTCATCCAAGTCACCCCAATTTCATCTCCAACTACGCCACTAATTAGTTGTATTACATGCAATTGTATATTCTTTCTCTACTTTTCACTAAACTAATGTTTGTGAGAGTTTGAAATAAACCACACCTAACTTCATAGTGATACTTTTCACTAAACTATGGTAAAATTCCATACAGTTGGATGGAGACCTCTAATTAACAAATATTTAGATCAAGCTTCATAGTGAGATTTTTCTAGAGAATGGAATCAGCATTGTGAGTCACTGTCATAAAAGATAAAAAAACTCACTCAATTCGTTTACTTTCAATCATTCAAACTGTTTTAATAATATATAAATCTTACAAATATGGTTTGAACTTGATCTTTATAATCCAAGCTATATTCCTAATTTGGAATATTCAAATCTATTTGGAGTCTTTTTTATATTTATCTGAAATCATATGAATTGATCTCATGTTAATGATTATTATCTAGTAGTTTTATTATATATGGTACTATTGTTGTTGTTGCTGGTCTGGTCTGATCTGGTCTGGTCTGGGACAAATTACAGTCCAAGTAAAAACATCCTAAATTGACACCAACAATCATTGCTTTTATGCCTTTTGCAAATATAATTCATACTTATATATATATATATATATATATATATATATATATATATATATATATATATTGTTAAGACACGAGGTTCCATCCTAAAAGATCAACCCTGTTAGGAGGAGTAGCTCAAAGCTTAATATAACACTCTAATGCTTCTCAATTTTCCGGTGTGGGACATTTTAACACCCCTCCTTACAATCAGACACTTCGTCTGGATCGTGTCGTCATTCATTTTTTCATCGATTCGGCAATTTTTTTTATCGTGTCGTCATTTTTCATAAGGGGACCTACACCATGGATCGATTTGGCTCTGATACCATGTTAAGATCCGGGGTTCCATCCTAAAAGGTCAACCCTGTTAGGAGGAGTAGCCCGAAACTTAATATAGCACTCTAATGCTTCTCAATTTTCCGGTGTGGGACATTTTGACATACACACACACACACACATATATATATATATATATATATTTAATATATATATACACACAACAATAATTCCAATTTGTTAATAGGTTCACAAAATTAAAAGAGCACGGTATAGTAGTATTCACATCCTATATATATATATATTGACAAAAGATAACTTAATTAATAATCTCCCCGTCCCTTATAACTTTGCAATATCTCTTTTTGTGTTGTCCCAAAAACAATATTTTCCCTTTTAATAAATTAATTTATGGTTCCAAATACTTCTCTCTCCTTTGTACAAGCTTCAACCACATATTTTTTACTTTATTATTTCCCATGTCAGTTGTACTTGGCCAAATTTTAAGGGACCGAAGGAGAATTAAAAGGGGTATCAATAATCACTTAATCAGAGTCATCATATGAGAGGCTGCGTATATCCGACTCCCCTTACCCCAGTGCCGCAAAGGCTCCCACCTACAGTGGGGTAAGGGGGGGGTCGGATTTATGCAGTCTTACCCCTGTACGAAAGCACAGAGACTGTTTCCGGATGACCCGTGGTGAAAATCGCGTCAGAAATTTCATGAGCTGACTGCTGCTTCATAACAAAAAAACGCAGACAGTTTAGTAAGTCGTTTTGCTTTATTCCATCATATTCACAAGCCAAAAAATAGTGAATCTTTGGCTCCATTGCAAATGACGGAGGATAAATGTAAATCATTTTTTACTTTATTGTCAAGTACTTTTGTTATAGTACAGTTTACTTTATGAGCTGAATTAGTTATTATGACCATTTTCATTATTTCGTTGCTCAGAGACTGGAACTTGATTCCTGTGTTTAGCTTCAAGTTTTTATGCTCATATAGTAAAGTGTGTCAGTTTTGCACTCTAAAAGAGCTCTTATCTTTTCTGCTGAGTTAAATTCGAAAGATCATTTTTGTTTGAAATAGGATGCACCAAGGTACTACTTAAAGCTCCTACTTTTGACTGCTGCTTCTGGGGATATTGGTAATGGAGAAGCAATTCAAGGTAATTAAGAAGATTACTTCCTTTTCCCTGTTGGTGTAATACTCTTTCTTTGCTACATGTGCTGGTCATGATATCTGAATATCTTTTGCAGCAACCGAGAGCTCTCTATGATCCTTGGTGCGCTCTTGAAGACCAAGTCGAGGACAGTTTTGGTTGACATCATCAATAAGAATGGTAGGAACTTGCAGGGCCGGTCCTGGTATAGGGGCAGCCTGGGCTGCTGCCCAGGGCCCACCAGGAAAAAGGGGCCCATAGATTTTATAGTAGTTATTATATATATAAATTAATAATACTAAATATCTAAATTAATTAATAGTACTCCGTATAGTCGTATACAGTAAGATATCAATCTCTATTTTGTAGTTCTAGATTGAGCCAAGGCCCACATGCGAGAGGAAGACTTTCGAACTCCCTCACAAAAATCGAAAACTAAACATTAATACCAATCCTAACCAATTCTGGATTTAGTTGCCAAACGTTGGATACTCAATCTTTCCGCCTCCCTGATACAAATCATATGAATCTCTTCGGTCTCTTATAATCAACTACACGCTTTGCTTAATTGATTCAACCGTCGGCCTTCGTTATTCTTTGCTCTCAAATCTTAAATACTCAATTCTCAAATTCTTAATTTTTGCCTTTTCCTTTAATCCACTCTCTAGACCTCTCAAAGGATTCAACCATCACACGAGGACGAGCACTGCCGCACGGTGCTCACAGGCATTTACTAATTATGTAAATTGACTACATTAATTTATAATTTTAATTATTTAGTATATTACTTTATGGGTTTACTTGTAGTACTAAGCCAATGGTGGATAACTTCTGTCTTTTTCATATTTTAGTATCCTTTTCTCTCTGGGTTTACTTGTATCTAGTATATTACTTAGAAAAGGGTTTTTAATTAAGGATATAAAGTAATTTATTTATATCTTTTAATCTTTCCATACAATTGGCCGATTGCTATTTTGCATTTTCGCTTTTTAATCACGAGCTTTTTGTAGGGGATCATATATTGCAAGCGTTCACCGGCACTAACATCTACAGGGCCTATTTTTTGTCTTTTGCCCCGGGCCCATAATTAGTCAGGACCGGCGCTGGGAACTTGTGAACTTATTATTGCATGCCCTCCCTTAACTTTCTGGTAAAATAATGTATATGATGTTTGAAAACTGCAAATTTGGTTTTCTATTGGTACTTACTAGGTTTGCAGATGTTACACAACATATTGAAGCGATATAGGAGGGAATTCAATAAGACACCTATTCTTCGAAAGCTGCTCAAGGTAAATGAGATTTAAGTCACATGACGTCATTTTAGCTTATCAACACATGACGTCACTTCAATGGTTATTTTCCCGAAAAGTTCTCACAAACAGGTCCATTTGGATATGGCAATCATCTATAATTCCTCTTTCCATCTTTCCATTTGTCTTCATTTTTTAAACTTGGCTAAAGGGTCAAATAAGTGCATGAACTAACTTAAAGTGTTCAGTTGGCCCCTTATATAGGAGGTTCTGCCCGGCCGTCGCCAATTGGGGCGGTTCCCGGTGGATTTTTTTGATGAAATTTTTTGAGCATCTTCTTCATGAAGTCTAGTTTACCCATACCAAATTTCAGCTAAAAATTCAACCGGGAAGGCAGTCAAATGATTTTCCGAAATGTACTGCGCTGTTATCTGAAAAAAATCATTTGATTGCCTTCCCGGTTGAATTTTTAGCTGAAATTTGATATGGGTAAACTAGACTTCATGAAGAAAATGCTAAAAAAAATTCATCAAAAAATTCAACCGGGAACCGCCCCAATTGCCGACGGCCGGGCAAAACCTCCTATATAAGGGGCCAATTGAAGACTTTAAGTTAGTTCATGTACCTATTTGACTCTTTAGCCTTTAAACATTTATCATGCCATGCTAATGAAGTGCTTGATTTAAGTGATGCTTATTAGAATAGAAATGCAAGAGAGAAAATGATTCAGAATTAGGAATGTATTTCTCGTATTTCTCTTAATGAGAGAAGAAATAGAATATGCTCAAAACATGTCTATACAAAACAAGGGAGATTATACTTTTCTCTCCTATTTCTCTCTCATATCTTCTCTTCCTAGTTCTTCACAATAAAACAAAGCCTTAGGGTTGATTATTGGTTTTTTTTTGGATGAAATGTAAATATATATTAACACCCAGAAAACTATACATCACATAAACTAGATCTCCTAACCCCCCTCCCCACACACACATAATGTGAGGGTGAAAGGAGTTTTTTTTGTTTGATCTACTCTATGCCAAAAAATCACCAAGTAGAGGTTCAAAAATACATCGGTGCTGCCAAAGCACACACACAAATCATAAAATCAAAAACAGAATACAAAGGTGTTGCAAGATGCAAACACCCTAAAATCCAAGACCCTGCTTAATGTCGCGGTATCCACGATGCCCATGCCACAGTGACCAAAGCCGTTCAGGCCTCGACATCCAATATATCCATGCCTCGGCATCCAAAAACACTCATGTAGCAGTCTGTCCAAACCGCGGCATCCATAATATCCATGCTACGGCCTTTAACTCAAAAGGTAATCAAGTCATGTGGGTATATATTGAAAAGTATTTTATATACCACATGCTTAATTTTTGCGATGACCTCATCTTCCTTGACGTCCTCCTCATCAAATCTGTTGGAATTCCTAGCGTGCCATAGGTAGTAAACCGCGGCGCAGAAGGCAATCCGGACAGCTTTCCCTTTGATCTTCGAGCCTTTATGGTCCTTCAAAATCCATTTGACCGAGCTGCTTAGAGTGGTCATCTCCCTTGTTAAGCCCAACCAATTCTTTATTTTTTCCCATACCCTACACGTGTAAGGACAAAGAAAAATAGGTGTGGCATTGTTTCCAAGCCACTCTTGCAAAGGTCACACCGGTTAACCATATGCAAATAACCGAGTTTATCCTGTGTAGGTAACCGGTTACGCAAGGCAAGCCAAACGTTAAATGAGAATTTGGGAGGAATATAAGACTTCCAAGCAAAACTCATCCAAGCTCGAATCGTCCCTTTAGTTCTCAATAATTCATAAATCTTTCCTGAGACTAGTTTCCCATTCACGGATCTAGCACTTAGACCCATTATGGTATCATTTAAATTGTTAAAACATCCCTTTATTTGGTCGCGGATGTGACTCAATTTCTTTATGAATATTGAGTCACGATTGTGTGGGATAAAATCCCACACACTCCTACCTTGAAGATAGACCCCATTGACCCACCTCACCCAAAGTGTATCCTTTTTCCTATGGACGTCCCAAAGTGTTCGAGAGAGGAGAGCATGGTTCCAAACCTTGGTATTATGGATGCCAAGACCCCCCTACTCTTTTGGAAGACAAATGTCATCCCAAGCTACTTTGGAGAACTTCCCACCCCATAAGAAAACTCTACATATAGAGACTATCCTATCCAAGATAGTTTGGGGGACCGGAAAGACTTGTAGCCAAAAAGATTGGACCCCTTGGATCACCGATCTAATCAACTCCAATTTCCCGGCATAGGATAAAGTCTTCGTATTCCAAGCTTTCAAGAAGTCCGAAATAGTAGTAATCAAAGGCGCATATTGGGCCACCGAAACCTTTAATGGAGCAAGTGGTATTCCAAGGTACCTTACCGGGAACGTCCCACGCCCAAAGTCCACAAGGGCCATAATCTCATCAAGATCTGTACCATTAACACCCCCCACAAAAATGTTAGATTTGTTATGGTTTACCCTTAGGGTTGATTATTGGTTGCTCCCGTTCAGGTACTGGAATATCTGGCATTGAGAGAGATCCTTACAACCTGGAGTGGAGAGGTTGGTTTAAAAAGTTAGACTTTCCAGTTTTGCAGTGCCATAATAATGCTCTAAGGCTCTCATTCCTAAGTTGCATTATTTTAGGTATTACTTATTTGGTTTGTAAGTATGTAGAACATTGCATATTATAGTCACTTGTTACATTTTTATTTTGAATGACTAAATACTTCTAGTTCTAGTGTGATTTGAAGAATGCCAATTCTAGCTGTGAGATTTACTTTATATAACAATAAATGAACATGTAATAATGGAACATTCAAGTACAGCTGATTTGAGTATGAGCATGGTATTTTTTTCACACAAATGTGTTTATTATTTCAATTCTCTATTACTTGGTAAAAACTTCAGATGCAAATTAGAAGACTTAATTTTTAACTTTGCAGCTTTAGAGAGTCGATCTTAGCATTGACTGAGCACATAGACAAACAGGTAATCAGTTGCATCTCAGGAGATGCTGTTGCCAGCCCCATTTATTATTTTGAATTTTTATCAATTTGTATGGATTTTTTATTTATGATGCTTGTTATTTATTTGAAAGCAAACCTCACAAAAGATTATTCATGTGTTGATTCATTTTTAATGTATGCAAAAAGGGTGATTTAATTATGATACCTATTATTCTTGATCATTGATTGCTGCATTTTTAGTCACAATAATCAATAAAGAAAAGGTTGTCATGCACTCGAGCTGCTTAAATAAACAAGCTCCCATAATGCATATAAAATTATAAATCTTTTACACAGTTCAAATAATAAATTATCAAACATTTTCCAGGAAAAATAACGGAAAATTTTACAGCACCACAAACTTAATATTTCTGACTCTGTACATCGGATCTTTTCCCTCCTATTACATCTGTTATGAAGCCAATTTGACCTTTTTAGCAGTACACAGGTAAAAAACCTTTAAGAGTCACTCTGAGTACAGTTTTTCCCCATCCATAGGATGTGAGACGCTTTTACCCTCAGTATTTTCGCAGCATGCCTCTGAGTGTGACAAAGCACCATGTTTTTACTAGGGTTTTCTTCCGTTTCCATCCATCAAAGTACCTTCCAATCACCTTCTTATAACTAGGCCTCTGTTTCACCACAGCCCAATACTCCGCCAGATTAGGTCTTGTATTAATGAACTGAAGCTCCAAGTTTAACAGCTCTATTCGAGCCAGGATGGGGATTAGCATCACATCTGCCAAACTGAACTCCTCCCCAGCTAAATAAGCAGTTTCACACAGTTTGCCTTCAACTTCATCCAAAAGCTTCTTAAGTTGTTCTTCACTCCGTCTCACGACCTCTGCATTCCCTAACTTTTCCTCGGTCTCATATGCCTCTCTTAGCTTACGATGATAAGAGCTTGCCAAGTCTGGACATTCAGTCATCCGGGCAATTATTATGCGTCTTAAAAATTTAGAAATGTGGAGACGATGCTTCACTGGAACATGGATGAGCGTAAAATACTTATGGTCCCACACTTGAATCTTACGCATCCATTCCACAACTTCTTGATTGCTCGCATTTAAATCATTGCCACCGGAAGCCGCTTTCTCTGCAATCCTTTCAATATACCTGTAAAATGTTTAGTATTCAGAAGTGGTGACTTATTTTATTTCTCAACATATAGTAATCATAATAAGTAGCTTTTGACTTGTTTAAATAGCAAAAAAGGAAAGGTTAACAAACACTCTTCCTTACACATAAGTATTAATCGTCCTGTTTCTTAAAGAAAGTCTTACTTCAACATTAACGGAACAAAGAAATCAGATTTTGTTCTTAGACTTCCAGGAATGCCGTTTCTTCAAGGGGTAAATATTACTGTAGACTTGTAGAGTAAATTGATATGATCTTTTCACCAAATTATGAAAGATGACTCTATTTTGGGAAATCCAAAAAGGAATCAAGAAATTTTAAATAGAGAGGACGTAATGTTTCATTTTTGGTCGCACGACTATTATTTCATTTTCGATTTTATTTCCCAACTTCAAACTTTTCAACTTTTGGTCATGACGGTGGAATCAAAAGTAACAAATGACTTGAACAAAGGTGAATTATTCCAAACTTAGTTCATAAATCTAGATAAGCAAGAGAAGGTAATACTTACTGAATTATCTCTACAGTATCATATATGATGTGGGAACCGTTCTGGAAAACAGGAAGTTTAGCCCTTGGGTTCATACGGAAGAAAAAGGCATCCAAATTCTTGCCAGTAATGGGATTCACATGATGTGATGTGTAATCAATCCCTTTCTCTTCCAAAGCAAGCCTGACTTTTTGGCTGTCCAAGGAATAGGGATGATGATAGAGCTGCATGGTGTCTTTTGCATGAACCACACACACCACCTTCACTTATATCAGTCAAAAAGTAGAAATTGTCCTACTCACACAACTTCTTTATGAATCACCTGACGATCAACAACCAAAATTATCCCCATCAGTAGAGAATGAAAGATACACACACACATAAATTCTAAGAGAACAACAGTTGCTCTAACGAAATTATTCCCTGTATGGCTATACTACTCCGACAATTCACCCCCTCAACAAAAGCAAACCCCGATTGTAACCTCCTACTTGTTAAAAAAAACCGTAATCTCTCCATTTACAGGTTACGAACTGGTTTCTTTTCTACTCACTGGGTATGTGCCCACAATCACAATGCAGCTTATTGGATGCAAAAGTAACTATCTGTAGCCTCACCATATTCCTAATCCATCTTCTACTCATATTTTTTTTAAAACAAAAAAAAAAGATGTTTAGCTCTGTTTGTTCTACTTGAAACCACATGGGTAAAAAAGCTTTATAATACTCCTACCCCATCTTCGTCTGTTTTTTCTCCTCAAGCTCCACCCATACACTGGCAATCTCACCAAAATAAGGCCATTCCTACGTGAGACACCAACTGATGTCATGCACTGCAAACCCGTGCGACTAGTTGCCCATTTCTTTATCATGCATCTCTCTATGGAAGAGGACTAGGTGTCTATCAATAGCTTTGATCTGGATTATTCCTTTCAATGGAAAAGCTTGCAAAAAGACTCACACAGAGTAGCAACTATGGAAGAGCTCTGTAGCAATTTCCCTAATAGCTAACTTCTGTAAGCGGAAAGCCATGGTATGAGATAGGATTAGCACTCCCTGCCTCAGGTTTCTTTGTACATAAAATCATGGAATTCCTATAACTAGGGTTGGTGCTAAGATTTTTAATGAAGATGGTTGCATGTGGGTGTCCAGTAAGCTGCCACATGGCCATACACCTACTGAGTGGAAAGAAACTGCTTCCTTATAAAATGGTGAGATTTCAAGTTTTTAGCAAGTTGAGGATACCATGGGAGCTTTTTGGTTGAAGGGGTGAATTAAACATTTGGGAGTGGTAAAAGGACCTATTTGAGCTTTTAGCAAATACAGTACCTAGGGATGAGAATACAGTTGTTTTTAAGCCAGTCACTATTTTTGAAAAAGTGTTCGTTTATTTTCAATTCTTTATTTTAAAGTCCCAGTTTCAGGTTATGACTGAACAACTTCAAGTAACAAACATTTTGGATTTCCCAACAACCAAATACAAATTAATTAGTCATTTAACAGTTCAACACCAAAACATTATTTTGAAGCAACTACTGCATGAGCTGCCAAGACATTTTAAAAACACATAACCTCAAGAGGATCAGTGAGTAAATCAACAGGGATCAATGTAAAGGGAAAGGTGAGACCATTGTCATCAGACACTGAGATACAAGAAACAAACCGGATGCCATCTGGGTAAACTGGACAAAGGACTTCAAGTAAGCAGAAGAGGGAGGGAGTGAATGATAAAGATGCATAAGTTGTAAGAGAATCAGAGGGTGAGTAACAAAGAGAAGTGGAGTCTCTTAGAGTAGAAACCGGGGTGGGGGAAGGGGCAAAAAGAAGTTGGAATGCCGAATGAAGAGCCAACTGAAGTGACTGAACCTACAAATGCAGAAGATAGTTGGACTAATCTTAATTGAGCACAACGGATATGCAGTTGTTTAGTCATTTGAAGTGATCACTACGGTTGGTCTGTGTCAGTTACTTGGAACCAACCAAACCCAATATGCAGTTATTCAGCTCAGCATAGACTCATTGTGATTACTTCGGTTGTGCTTGGGCGATCACAATTGTAAAAAATGTGTCATCAGTTATTGAACGCACTGACTGTTTGCTCAACCCTAATTTTACCAGTGTTAGTTCAATGGAAATTTGCTTTATTAGTGTTGACATAAATACACATAGCCATGGAGAAATTGACAAACCAGCAATGTTTATCTTGCTGCAAGAATTCAATAAAAAAATCAGATTCTTATACCCCCGGTAAATTATCAATTATTCTTACTCAATATAGTCCTCGACTTTTTTGAGCTTAATTTGGTCCCCGCCTTCTGTAATTTGGACTTAAGGTAGTTATCATACATAATTTGGTTCTAAATAAAAATGATACTAACAAAGGTATTAAACTCAAGAAGATTTGATCGCACAAGTGAAGAAACGTAAGCAACAAGAATGCAGTTTTGAAGAAATACATCTCAAGTCCATTCCCACCAGGCCACCAGTCAACATAACTCCCAGAAATCAGCAAAGATAAATTGATATTTTTAGAGATTTAGAATACTCATAAGCAGAAAGTTAAATAATCAAATCGCAACCAATATCCAACCGGCAACTCAACTTTCATAGCAAAATCAGCAGATGAACAGACCGTAACTCTTATACCCAGTCACATATAAAAAAAACAAGCTATCGCTAATTAATTGAGTGGGGTTCTAAAGCAACTGAACATTAAATTCAGAATAAAGAATCAGAAAATTGAACAAATTGGATTTTTCCCAAGACGCATAAGAAGACGTAATGGAGAAATCTCGTAAGATCAAGATGATAACTTTGGGGTTGACTAGCTGAGAACAAGATATACGTAATACAACTTACTTAGGTTACTGGAGTGGGAAGAAAGCGGTTAAGACGAGAGTCCACCAGAGCGGACGCTGAATCAAATGAAACAAAGCATGAAAAAGAGGTTTGTAGAAAGTGAGAACTTTGCCAGCCGAGAAAAGCAGTCTCCAAATTGAAAGTGATTGAGGAAGTGTTCAAAGTCGAAAAGTGATGCCCTAATTTTGTGTAAAAAAAGCTCAACTATTCTAACTTCTGTCACCCGGCAAATAAATGAAGGTACATGTTTTATGTTTACACCACTCCGGTACTTAATTAAGTTCCTAGTTTGACTTCACACATATTAAGAAATAAATTTGACTTTACTGTAGAGTGCATTGTTTGAACACTGTTTGACACTGTTTAAACACTGTTTGTCACTGTTTTGGTGTAAATCATTTGCCAAATAAGGAAAGATTTGAAGTAGGAACTTTAATATTGATCATCCCAAAAAGGAAAGTAGGAACTTGATTACGGGACGGAGGGAGTAGGTTTTATCGAAGTAGGAGCTGTTCTAACTTTTAGGGAGTGTGTGCTTAAATTAAGCACTTAAAAGCTAAAAGATGGAAGCAGTTGGAGATGTTTTAAACAATTTTTCACTTTTTCTATTACACAAAAGCACTTATTTTATCAAATACTATCAACTTTTACTATTAATCACTTTCTCCAAAATCATTTTAAAAAATCACTTTTTAAAATAGAAGCAATCACAAACACTCCCTTAATAACTTTGCTACTAACTTCACAAGAGTTTAATGATTTAACCGTCATGTAAAATCATAAAGTAAGGATTATGTGATTGAGACTTTTGTAAAAAAAGAAAAAATGAATAGAAATAGCACAAAGTAACATTATTTTAGAATTAAGAAAAGATGACAAAATTATCAGAAATGTACAAAATTTAATTTCCTTTAACTATCATAAATTGTTTGATTGGATGTGTCATGTGTGAGATTTATTGGGGTATCCCTTTTCTTAAGTGATCATCCTCAACTAGGGGTAAATAGAGGCAAGGACGTATCCAGTTTTTTTTTTACTAAATGAAGGCAAAATTACAAACAATATTTATCCAAATCTAAATAATAGGATTAATTCAATAAAAAGAAATGAGAAAAAAAAAATGAAGTAACCTGAAATATTTAAAAAAGCTTCACTGCAAATATGATATTTTATGCTCTTTCATATCTATAGATAATACATTTGAAAGATACAATTATGTAAAGTTTTGTCATCTATAGATAATACATTTGAAAGATACAATTATGGAAAGTTTTGTCATGTGTCATTTTCTAAGCAAATCTTTAATATTCTATAATAGAAATTAGAATTGTTATTAGAGTTTGTTATTACTCCGTACTACGTTAGGATGTATACGAAGCATTCTAGACTTTCATTTTGACAATTACGAAGTATTCTACTATGTTGATTACAAATTAGAATTGTACTCAACTAAGGAATCTCCAACAAAAAAATCTCTATTTTTAAAATTGATATAACTAATTTGATTTTTATAAAAACAATATCAAAATTCATGATTTTTTATTATCTTTCATATGACACCAATATTACATATGTAAAAATAAAAAAGAATTTTGAATATATCATAGATGGAGGTTTTTAGGCTCAATTTTTTTTTAAATATGTCCAAGCTTTAAAATTAACATCTCATGATTTTATAGAGTAATGTCATGTTACAATTAGGGGACAATTTATTTATTGACTGAAAGTGTAAATAAACACATATTAAGTTCTAAAAAATTATTTAAAAACAACCACTCAAATTGAATCAAATCAGAAAACATAAAGACACTAGTCAGTCAGTAGAAATTAGAATTGCACTCAACTCATGAATCTCATACGATAGTATAACTTTTTGATTTGTAATTTGGTTTTTATAAAAAAGTATCAAAATTCATGAATTTTTATTATCTTTCATATGAAACTAAATACTAATATTACATATGTAAAAATAAAAAAGAATTTTGAATATACCAATGATTGAAGTTTCTAGGCTCATTTTTTTAAATAGATCCAAGCTTTAAGATTAAGAGTAATTCCATGCTGCAATTAGGAGAGTAATTTCATATTAAGAGTAATTTCCTCCACCTACGGTGGTTTGCTTTGGGAAAAAATTAGGAGACAATTTATTTATGGGAAAACTGTCAAATAGGTCCTCGAACTTTCATAAAAAAGTCAATTAAGTCCTATAGGACGTTCTGTCCGGTCGTCGCGATTTGGGGCGGTTCCCGGTGGAATTTTTTGATGAAATTTTTTGAGCATCTTATTCATCAGGTCTTGTTTACTCATTCCAAATTTCATCTAAAAATTCAATTGGGAACGTATTCAAATTAATTCGAGAACGCAAAAATGCGCAGTTATCTTCACGGATTAATTTGAATGTGTTTCTGATTGAATTTTTAACTGACATTTGGTATGAGTAAACTAGACCTGATGAATAAGATGGTCAAAAAATTTCATCAAAAAATTCCACCGGGAACCGCCCCAAATCGCGACGACCGGACAGAACGTCCTATAGAAGGACTTAATTGACTTTTTTATGAAAGTTCGAGGACCTATTTGACAGTTTTCCCTTTATGTATTGACTGGAAGTGTCAACAAAGGCATATTAAAAAATAGAGTGGGTTTTTTGTTGGGGGGCTCCCATGAAATGATTTTCACCATGAAGTCTGCTAGCTTCGCTTGTGAAAAAACATCAGATTTTTGGAGAAAGTAAAAAACTCAGTTGGTGGCTGTAGTTAACTAGAGTTAATAGTTTTTTGAGATTTTTTAGATCAATCTTGATTTTGTAAATATTTTTTTATTTAGCATTATTTTGAGGGAAAAAACTAGATATTTTTTAACCCGGTACGCTAGCCATTCATTGGTGGGATAAATGTCAGAGAACATTTACCGAGTTTTATTAGATAAAAAATAAATGTACAAGAGAAGAAGGGGACTAGGCCAAAACCTCTTCCAAGAAGGAATACTTTCTCGAAATACATGAGACAACATAGCAAATGAGAAAATAAAAGTATGGGGGGCATAAAACCTGACCCATAAAATACAAATGGAAAAATTCCAAAAAGAAAATTAAAGACTAAGAGAAAAACTCGCTAAAATGTTATGAGAAGCACTTTTAGTAAAAGAAAATAAAAAAAGGATAATTTTGTCTTACATGGGTTAGCTTTAGTAAATTTAGGGGGCTAATAAAGCAATTCCCTAAGGTAAGAATATGTTTAATACCTCCAAGTGACCATTTTCATACCTATGAGTTAATTTAATACCTCTAATCAATTCCCTTGAGTTAGAATAGAATTGCCTAGCCTATAGGTATGGTAATCATTTTCTGATTTTTAAGTTGTACCCATACAACTTTAATGATATCACTATATTTGTAAACTCGAATTTTCATAATTTATCATATGATTCATACTATATATAAGTTTATAATTGAGAGAGCAGGTTTACACGTAAAACTTTGTCGGTAACATATCAATTACATAGACATTGCTCATACTCAATTATCTTAATTAGAAATATAGAATATACTGTCATATTCTAATTCATAGATATATGCATCCTTTATATCAAATACTTTCCATGTCCCTTAAAATTCTTTCCACTTACATTTTTGGAACGTCCCAAAAAATTCACCACATTTTCCTTTTTGGAAAGCTTTGTGTGACTAACATTAATTTACCTTTTTCCTACTCAACCACAACTATACATTTTCACTTTATTCACTCTCTTAATTAAACTCTGATCCAAGTCAAATCGCAAATAATTTTTGAGACGGGGTGAATGTTTAAAATTTTGAAACAAATATTACTGACCCCCGAACATGGAATGCCCGAACATGTATTGCAACATAAACCTTTGATGTTGACTTTCTCAAAAGGCAATGTGCACACATTGTAGAATTATTGGATAATATCACATTCTAATAGATCTCAATTTCTCTTGAAGATATAACTAATGTATGTTAAAACAATAACATTATAACCTGAACTAATGTATTTAAAGTAATTCTTTCATTTATGTACCATTGCCATGAAAATCTGAAACCTAAAAGTCTTATAATGAACAAAAGTACACATAGAACATATCAAGGAAGATTATTAGATCAAACCAAGTCAGAATTCGACAGTTCCAAGGTACACATAGAACCGACATGTATTACACCAGTTCAGATCAAACCTGACTAGATCAGATCTAAACAGACCCGATCAAATAGACTGAACTCAAAGATTCAATCGAATTGACATGCGAAAACACACTCTCTCAAACATAGATTAACACAATTGTACTCAAATATAATTTAACTAGACTCCTACTAATAGAAAATTTTACTCAAGCACAAAATTGACACAATTTCACTACTCCTCTTATACACAATTTCTCCAAATCCAAAGTTACATGTTTTTCATTATTCAATATGATTTCTTCACTCCACTTTTCAAACTCATCTCCCATTCCATCTTCAAACAATATCTTTCGTGTATCAACGCCTCTAAAAGAGAGCTACACAACTATTGTTAAAATCATTATTCTATGATTTTCACTGCTAAATTACTTATAATCAAGTTTTGATAAAAGAATCAAAATCATATGATTCACTAAGACCTTAAATACTCAAAACACTAACCGTAGTATATAAAAAACTCCATTTATCACTTTTCAGTGCCTCTTTGTGTCCATTAAACTTCATGCATACCTTTTTTAGTAAGTTGAATATCTAAATATGTTAAAATAAAAGTTAGACTATTTAAATATTTTAATAAGTTAAACTAGATATAGTTCATCCGAAACTGTTCAATTCAGTTTAGAATCAAAACCTTAAAAATTGAAATAAGGATTAAACTAAATTAGTTCCATTAAGAATCAAAAGTTGAATTGAAATGATTATACTAAATCTAAATAATGTTATTTAATTGGGATTTCAAAAATTATAATTATTTTACAAAGGCTAACCAATACTCCATATTCTCTCAATATTATTTAGAATGTTTTTAATTGGATTACTTTCAGTCTCAGATCAGGTCAAACCAGAACATATATACCAGATCAAACTAGACTAGACTTTGAGAGTTGTAAAATACACATAGAACAGATATCTCCTAAATTAGATTAGACCCGTTCGGATAGAACTATATTAGACAAGATTTAAACCGATCAGATGATAAAATTACAGACCAATTAAAAGCACTCCTACATGAGATTTATATGTGAAAACACACTTTTGTAATTTATTCATATAAAAATGGGTATAATCAAGAAAATGGGTACACCAGTTTCAGTCTCCGTGGCTTATTGTTTTTTTTTCAAAACTAACTACTCACTATTATAATTTATTTATCTAAGAATGGGTGCAGTCAATTTTTTTTGAAGATATTAGTCCTTATTTTTCTTAACTGATAATTCAAATATATTTTGACAAAATAATTTTCTTGAGATATTAGCCCTTCTCAATTTTAAATCTTACGACAAAATACGTAGTTATAGTTTTGAAAAAACAGTAAGTTACAGAAGAAATCTAATGGTCAAATGTAGGCATTGAGCAATTTCTTTTTTGTTTTACATAAGGATCATTGAAAAGACGAAGCTCATTTGGATGCAACCGAGAGCTATAAAAAAATTGTCTCTTTTAATTGGAAAAAAAACTGAGAACATATATAGATATAAGTTAAAAATAAGACTTAATCAATAAATAAGAATTTGCATTATTAACCAATGTTATAATCAATTAAATAATTGACTTGCCATTAGTTACGTAGTATAATAAACCATACATATGCCAATGCGCACACTCACATATACATATGCCATACATACGTAGTCATATATAGTAAGATCAAACAAATCATTTTATCTCGTGCACGACACGGGTAAAAATACTAGTTGTTAAATAGTTCTAACATAATGGTCAAACATTATTCTTTAACCGGCACTGGCCCATAGTGGACCGAGTTAAGAGCCCATATGGTAAAACCAGCTGTGTTGGTTGATTCTGCTGAAATTTATGAACTGACTGAAGTCACTGGATTGACTGATACATCTGATATATGGAAAAATTATATTTTAAATATATTTTATTAATAAAATTAAGATAAAGTTACATGAAAAACATCTAAAAGGATCCTTTACGCGCGAAATAAAAAATTATGTGTTTGATAAAAAAGTTGGTTGATAAGCCTGATAAGCCGATAAACGGAGTCACAAAACAAGCTCTAAATTAGTCACAAGGGTTGCATAATAATAGTACTTCCTCTGTCGTCCTCCTAAGATTGTCCATCTTTCCTTTTCGATCTGTTCCACTAAGACTGTCTCATGAGAAATTTGGTAAAGTCTATATAGTTCTAAATCGGGCTTATTTTGCAAGTTCTTACTTTATCAATTCAATATCAACAAAATAAAACTATTTTTCTTAATAATCGATCATCTCCCAATTTTCTAATGTTAGTGGGGACAGGGTAGTAACATAGTAGTAACATTTAGCGCATGTGATGTCACATGTGCCACATATATGATCCCAATGTAAAACAAAACCATGCCACAAAAATGCCACATTAGCACCACACCCGTCAACACGTAACATTGTTATCGTCGTCGTCGTCATCATCATCACTATTATTATTATTACTAGTTGATAAACGCGCCATGCGCGTTTGCCAAGATGCCCAAGCATTTTATTGACTGTGTACAATTCATTTGTAACGCTAACACATATTCAGGGGCAGACCCACAAACCTCATGTTGGGGCAAATTATTTTTTGAAGATCAAAAATTATTTTTTGAGGGTGTGAAAATTAATTTTTTATGTACTCCCTCCGTACGCCCCGCAAAGAAGTTCCCGCTTTTCTTTTTAGCAATCCCAAAAAGAAGTTCTTATTTCCTTAAATGACAACTCATCTACATCAAAACAGTGCCAAACAGTACAAAACAGTGTCAAATAGTGCCAAACAGTGTTGAAACATGGTCAAAACAATAAAATTTATTCTCTGGTAAGTTTATTTCCTTAATATGTGTGTAGGTCAAACCGGGAACTTCTTTGCGGGACGGAGGGAATATATACACTAAAAATAAATTTTCTTGTTTTATTCTTAAGTTATCAATTTAATATCATCTAAATAAACCACTTTTTATCAGTTTGTGTGTCACTTCCTCTTGTTCCAATGTTAGTGGGACGGAGAGAGTAAAAAATTTCATGTGGATAAATAAACAAAAACACAGCCACCATACTCATATCAGGTAGTAAAGTTTAATACTCCCTTTGTCCCAAAAAATTCTTCTCACTTTCCCTTTTAGGTCGTCCCAAAAAATTCTTCTCACTTTCCTTTGTGGACAATTTGTGTGGTTCACATTCATTTTCCCTTTTTCTTAGCTTACATAACCACAACCATACATTTTCACTTTATTCCACTTTTTTAATCTCCGTGCCAAGTCAAAGTAGGAAGAATTTTCTGGGATAGAGGGAATAAAGAATAAGTTAAATATGATACCCACACCCTCTCCCCCGTCAGGCTATGAAAAAGTTCTGACATTTTAGAAAAAAGTGAGAAACGAAAAAAATGAAAGACAACCAGAGTTTTGAAATCAACATTTTACCCATTGTACTAATCTTGTGTGCAGGCGCTCTCGAAGAAAATTCATTAGGAATCTTGAAAAATACGGGAATACTTGAAAGGAAAAGTAACGGAAAGCTACAGTAATAAGATGCATAACCAGCAGCCGTTAAAATGAAAACTTTAATTAAGTTAAAAGTACAAGAAAATATACTTGGTGTACAATAACTTTGTGCATAAAGAACCACCAACACTTTTTCTATGCCCGTTATATCCCTAACAATATTCACTCTTATAGTATTGTAGAGATAGAGATTATTGTTGTTGTTGTTGTTATTATGAGGGCACCATTTATGTTAGCTCTATCGTACGGTAATTTTTTCATTTTTCATCTTTAGTCACTGTGTTAAAGTTTATACTGCCTCCGTCCCTAAATGTTGTTCCAATTGCGGATTACGAAGGTTGACCGACGATAAAGTTAAATGATCCCTGTGAAAACTCGGATTATTTTTAGTAAATAAAATTTACATATTCAGAAACTACATTAAACCCGCTACAAAGCCTGCAAAAAATAATTCAACTTTTATAAATTTTTGATATAAAAAGTAAGAGTTTAAGAGTGATTTAAGTTGATCCTCGATAAGCGAAATGGAACTTCTTTTAGGGACAGAGGGAGTATCTAGCATAATTATTTTTCAGTTCAATCCAACCCAAATCCATCGATCTGCCCCCGCTTATCATGTAGACATATCTTGTGCTAATGGAACAATAATATATGCCTCAAATTATTTTAAAACCAACTGGTTAACGTTGATTTGAAGTCAAACTGAAAAAGTAACATTCGTATGATTTTTTATAGAGGACAGGGAAATAACAATTAATACAGGTTTGTTACTTTGAAAGCAAGTGAAAACTAAATACGTTATTTATTTATATGTTCAACATCTCTTCCAAATTGGTTCTATGGTGTAGTGGTTAGCACTCTGGACTTTGAATCCAGCGACCTGGGTTCGACTCCCGGTAGGACCTATATTTTTCTCACGTTCCCATGCGTTTTCATCTCTTCGTTTCGGGTGCGGTCATAGTTCCATTACGCTTCTGTAAGGTACTAAGGTGCATGTATCTCAGGATGTATACGGATTATTTACAGTTGGGTGAACTTGAAATGAAATGTGAAAACCCGAATTCATTTAGTTTTTTTTTTACCTTTTGAAAGTATTTATTTTGAGTTGCAATATACGTAGTATGTGTCTTGGCCGACGGGAAGAATGGGGTGTGCATACTTCCTACGCGACTGAAAGTCTGTGGGAAAGGGAAGCACATGCCCGATAGATACAAAGATAAATTCTTCCAATTTCCAGTTTTACCATGCAAAACTTTCGACTGGTTACCAAATGGAGTGAGCTGGCAGAGGAATCCCTAGCTCACTTAAGAACACGACGATAAAAGGATGCACATAGAGCCTAAAGCCTAGTCTTACAGAAAGGGTATGTATCCCGAAAAAGTCACCCTCGGGGGCTCAGTGACTACGTCATCTTGGTTCGGGCAGAGTGTGATAGCGTCGGACGGGGAAATCGAGAGGCATGATATACACGACTCAATTTGGGTCGCATCCAAAGAAGTGTATAGCTAGCTCAAGAGGGTGACATTCTTTCGGTTTCACCAAATTAGTTCTTAGAGGTTCTGGACTAGCTACCTCAACATCAGAATTATCATCTATCCAAGGTATATTGTCTAAACCTATTCCATTAACAAGTTCCGGGAGATCTCTTAAATTTATGGAATCCAGTACATCCATGAGATATTGTCAGCTAAAATGTAAAGGAAAAAAATGAGAAATTAGCAAAAGAAAAATCAAGACCTAATTACAACAAAAATATCAGTGATTAGTTATCTAAAAATGGTGACTAGTTATCTAAACAAAAGGAAAGAATTCAGTATCTTAAAAGAAAAGAAAAGTCCAAGGTCAGAAGATGTACATAGTCTGGCAAGAAAACGCGGAACAACAGCAAAGATGCATGACAACTATAAACTATAATGGAGAGATATATATAGGGATACATACGCATCTATGACCATTAGTTAGTAGATTTTCCAAACTATGAGTTTCGAAGTTTTTTTCCGCATGTATGACTAACTGTGTATCAATTAAAACGATCAATGTAAAAATCATAACATTAAAAGACCAAAATAGCCTCTAACTAAACTTGGGCAGTAGTAGGAAGCGAGATATTAAATCAAAATTCCTATTTTCAAAATCTGCTATTATTTCAATCAGAGAGAAAAGCGGCCGGTCTCATATGGTAAGTGGTTCAATTAAGGAAGGATTCCAAAAAGTTGTGCCCAAAATTTCCAAAGACCAACGCATATCAGCAACACCATGCAAAGCAGTGAAGTACAGAATCGGCAAAAATGGCGAAAACTAGAAGCAAAAAGCGAACAACGAGCGTTGCCGGGAAAGGTAAAGGAAAGGAGTATGAGCCGGTGACAATCGACGGTGTGGTGAGTCTTCTAGTGTTTAATTGCATAACTTTTCCGAATTCATTGTGGTTGGTAACAGTGGACTGTGTGTTGTGGTTGTATGGATGAATGTGTGCAGTGATGTTTTTGGCACTTTGAATGCTGTTTTTGTGTGAAAAGTAATGTGTATAAAAGTTGGAGTGTGTGTTTGGGAACGATGGTCATGTGAATTGTCTTATTGGTAAATGTGTATAGCTATGTCTCTCCATAATTAAACAGATGAATTTTAATTTGTTGGAATACATAGCACATTGAGTTGAATTATTAATGCCATGAATGGCACTAATAAGTTTGTATACAATGCATTGAAATAAAATAGCATTGAATGAGTGCAGTAATTTGTTTGTTTTACTGATAGTATGTAATGTTCAAGTATAGTATGTTTTACTGATAGTATGTTAATGCAATGATGTTCAAATGAAGTGTGTATGTGAATGTAGGTCTATAATTTATATTATAATAGTAAACGAAATTGTACAATTGCATTTCATGGCACATTTAGTAATATATTTTTGTTGGTTCTGGGGTGCAGTAATATGTTTGTTGCATTTCATAGCAGAATGAGAAACATACATATGTAATTATGTTAGTGCATTAATTTGTTATCATATATTTTATTTATGTAGTGCATTAAATGCAATTGTGAAGGTATTTATTGTGTTGTAATTGATGTTTGTATAGTGAATAGAAAATGTATACTTGTAATTGACAATAGAGTCAATAGCATTTTTTATCAATACTTGTTTTAGTGCATTATTTTGGACGTCCAAATGTAGTTTATGTAGGTGTATAAAAAAAGAGTGCACAACAATGGATTTAAATGCACTATCTATGGTGGTATGTTATGTTGCAATAGAGCCGTTTATTTCGTGCAGTAAGCAAGAGTGTTGTGTGAGTGTAATGTTTCGAGCTAACCCCATCTGTGTGATATCCAGGTACAGTTGCGGCATATTTGTACTCAAAATGACTGAATAATATACATGGGAAGACACGTTCTAGAAGTCAAGACCAATGATGTGCGACTTTACAAAAAAAATACATTACTATTGAGTTGTGTATGAGTGAAAGTTCAAATATTGAATCATGGGTTAGGAATATGGTAAACGTTGACGGGGCTTTTGAATTTTGAGAACATAATGGACGTGTTGTTTTATTTTTTGTTTTTGTTGAACTAATGGAATGGTTTATTATACTAAAATTTGTTTTTTTTTTCTTTGTCTTGCACTAATAGTATGTAACAAACAAGTTAGTGTTCCACCTTCTAAGATTATTTCATTGCACGAAATGCAAAAGTTAAATGAAATTAAGTGCAAAGAAATATGGAAGGTCGGCTTTGGTAAACGGTAGTCAATGAGTTACATATATGGCACATATTGCATCTATTTACTGCACTAAAAAAATTTGAACATATGAAAAATTGATTAAAATCAAGCTACTTATTTAACTTTAAAGAGTACAATTCAAGCACAAACAAATCTCAACATTAACGGCGTGAAATCATATTACTACTTGTCTTTCTTCAACCTTTAAGAAACCAGAACAATTATATCGTCGAATGTGTTCACCGGCAGATGGTATGGCTTTTCCAATTTCCCGTTTTACAACATTACAACTTTACATCACTGCACTTGTTGCTTTATATCATTGCACTCACTACTATATTTGGCTGCTACATAAATGCCTTGGATTCATCTTCATCTGCAGATTTCAAGGCGTCATCATCTGAATCATAAAAAAGTTTTCATCATCTTAACTCATGTAATGAATAAGACTTGACAATCTACAATACATCATCCATTCCTTCCTGCAGAAAAATTAAAAATAAAATATAAACAAATTCAATCTTGAATAACAACACAGCATTATGAAAATCAACATCATCACAGCATGCTCCATGTAATTGGTTATCACTTGAGTATTATATGGTTGGATTCGTTGTCAACAACATCTAACAAAAAAAACTAACATAAAAAAAATAACGTTGCATAATCACAATCATCATCCAATATGATCATCTCCATTTAAACTTATAACATGTTCGTTCAAATCAGAAAATGATAATTCATCACCATGAATATCAATATATCATATAACTTCAAAGTGACTGGTATGGTGGAACAGGATTGAGAAAGAGAAAAGTAATCCATGAGCAAATCAAACAAAAAATGGAAAAATTGAAATCCATAGAGAACGGTGGAACAAAAGTCAGACAGAGAATCGAAATCCAGAATGAAGGAAACGAAAATGAAAGAATCAATGGAAAGGTGGAGAAGACGAACGGAACAGAAAAAAGAGGAGAGAGTGTGTGGAGAATTACCTTACATAGAGGAATTTGATATGGAAAGCCGTTACCTTTCTTAACGTCGAGGTCTCTTATGCGGCTAAAAAAACGGGGCGCGTCTGTTCCACTATAGAATTAGCCGATACTCCCTCCGTCCCTAATAAAACTTCCAAAGCGTCTGGGCACACAGTTTAAGATAGTGGGTAGTGTGTGGTGGAGAGTTGTGCAGAGGAGAGAGAAATGTGTAATAATTGTTGTGAACCACAAATTCTTTACCAAAAAAGGAAAGTGAAAGTTTTAATTGGGACGGACGAAAAAGAAAAAGGAAAGTTGGAAGTTTATTTAGGGACAAAGGGAGTATAAAAAGGAGAGCAAAAAGGGAACACAAATTGTTAATTAAATGACCGGATGATTGACATGGATGATGTATGGCATCAATTTAGGGAAAAAAAGATATAACTCATATATTGGGAAACATACAAACTTCTAGTCATATGGGGGTCATTTTCTCATATATATACACTAAAAAAATTAAAATTGTTGGGGGGGGCGGTAGCTCTTGGGTCTCTATTACGGTCCGCCAATGGTGGTATGGCATCCGTGAAAGAAGTAAGTAGTGTCGCGGTTGTTGTGTTGTTGTTGCCGGCAACAGGAAGTAGCGAGAAGGAACATGGGATGACAATGGAAGGGCGAGATCAGTCAGTACAACAGCAGCGAATAGTAGATTCGGGCACTCTGACTCCGACATCAAATTGAGAGGTGCCAACAATTAGTCGAGTAGCAAGAAACAATGACAACTCTGGCTCTAGCGGCGTTCAAATTCTGCAGGTTAGTGGCGGCTCGGTTTTTTCAGGAGGCAGCTTCTCTTGGCGGCAACAGTAAGTTATCTGGGAATGACTTATGTTATATTCTTGAAGAAGAAACATGTAAAATATATGTTAAGTTAATACTCTGAATTACATGTTTGGACAAAAAATAATGATCGAGTCAATATCATAAATAACATGGTGAGCAGGGATAAATTGGTCCTTGGTTGGGTGAGATAATTGGAATAGTATTCAACGGGTGAAATGTTAAGCAGAGGTAAGGTGATATTACATGGTGAGTTTGGACAATTTGATGTTGGGTGAAAAAGGCTTACCTTATGGATTTATTTGGTATCCCTACATTTAGATTTTTTTAATTTTTGCTTCATGTACTTATTGGGTCATCAGGTATATCCCCCCACTACTCTCATCTTCATTCGTTTTTTGTCATTTGGTTGTCCTTATATCTTGGTGAGGTATGCCTCCGGGGTGGTTTGCCTACCGGGTAAAAAAAATTGATGTTGGGTGAAACCTTAAGAGTGGCATGCTCAGGAGGCCTTATGAGTGACATGCTCGACATGGACGAATTGCGGATTATTGGGGTAATACATGATGATTGGCATGGTCGACATTGACAAATCAATGCTGGATAAAATCTTAGGTGTAACATGCTGAGCAAGGCCTTGAGAGTGACATGCTGAGTGAGAGGACATTTCATGAGTGACATGCTCAACATGGACAACTTCATGATCACTTAGTAGCACCTGTTATGAAGGAGGAGGGGGAGGAGGAGGCGGAGGCGGAGGCAGAGGCGGAGGGGGAGGGGGAGGGGGAGGAGGAGGTAATATTGTACCCCTTCTCTGAGGAGGTCCCTGTACCAGTCCTCAAGGATGACACTAGGTAACACCTTTTATGAATGACCTGTTATGAAGGAGGAGGGGGAGGGGGAGGAGGAGGATGAGGAGGCGGAGGGGGAGGGGGAGGAGGAGGCAGAGGGGGAGGGGGGGAGGGAGGAGGAGGAGGAGGCAGAGGCGGAGGCGGAGGCAAAGGGGGAGGAGGAGGAGGAGGAGGTAATACTGTACCCCATCCCTGAGGGGGGTCCTGTACCGGTCCTCAGGGATGACACTAGGTAACACCTTTTATGAATGACATGCTAAGCGTGGATAAGATGATGGTTTTATGTAACACATAAGTGACTTTATGTGTATACTTCCTCTCACCGATTGATTGCTCAGCTCATAAGTTAGAATTTGTCTTTCATTTTTGTCACGTTTTTATACTTATTATTTATCTAACTCAGACATTTGAGTTATATTTTGTAATTGAAATATTTTTTATATTGCAAGGTTTTAATTGAAGGGTTTGATGGTTTCATGAGATGATCTCGTAAGCACTTTTATTGAAATAGCAGCTCATATGTCATAAAATAGAATTTGATCTAGTCTGATCTGGAACTATAAACCATCCAAGTGAAAGCATCCTAATTAGCAGAATTGATATTTCTGATTTATCTCCTAAATTATAGCCATCAATTATTAAATAGTACAGGCAAGTACGTAATTACTTATATATACACAAATATACCGCTAGTGGAAAAATGCCAAGCAGAGGCGCTTTTAAGTTAAAGCGCCTCTATTAGTCGAAATTATATTTTTTAATATTTTTTACAAAATCGTGCGGCGCTTCTTATGATAAAACGCCTCTAAAATATTCCGGAATTATATTTATATTTAAAAAACTAATGAGCCGTGCGACGTTTCTTACTCAAAAGCGCCTTCAATTCGTTTACGCTTTTTTTTAAATGAACCGCGCGTGCGGCGCTTCTGGCTCAAAGCGCCTCGAATAAAAATAGATGGGCCGGACGGAAATTAAATAAGCGTGCGGCGCTTGTAGAACAAAAAGCGCCTCCAAATTAATCCAGCTAACCCTACCCTGCCCATCGCCCACAAAAAATGCGCGTGCGACGCTTTTTCAGTCAGAAGCAACACATATAATCGAATTAAATTAAATAAAAAATAAAGATTAGAGGCGCTTTCTGGCTAAAAAGCGCCTCCATTGTGGATTTGCGTCACATTTGCTGGAGGAGCTTCAAAGCGCCGCGCGTGCCCCAAAAAAAGCGCCTCTATTTGGCGTTTTTCCACCAGTGTACATGCAGCGTTCTTCCCATTATTAAGATCACGAGCTAGAATCTAATTTATATCTCTAGTGGAGGATCTAAGGGGGCAAGTGTCTCTGCTTCTGGCCCGAAATTTCACCATTAGTATTTATGGTAAAGATCAATATGTGCTCCCAATCCGGACAAAAAGTTACTACCGTACTACGTCTTGTCACATTTTATGTGTCTTACTTTGCTTTGACACAATTATTAATTAATAAAGTGAATGAAAAAGTAAAGTTTATGGTTTAGATTTGAGTTTCATAAAGTAAAATGTTGTAGACCACATGCATGTCTTTCCAAAAAAAGAAATGCGACAGTTATTGTGGGACAACCCAAAAAGGAAAGTAAGATAGGTAAAATAGGCGGAGAGGGTATTATTTTTCATTGTATGTTATTGATCAGATTAATCTCGAGATGAAGAATCGCTTTAGTGAGTCAAACATGTAATACTCACTTTAATATATGTGGTAGAAAAAAATACTCACTTTAATATGTGTTGATCCTAAAGATAAGTTCTCTTATTTCTGCGAGTCAAAGCTATTGAATCTCATAGAGTTATATTCATGCTATTTTAATTTTCATATGTTGATCGATGGGAGCTGAAAGTTCAACTCCAGTTGTGGATATATAAAATGAGAACATATGAACTATTTTCGCCACATAAACTATGGGTGAAATTTGTAGAAAGATGGTTTATTTAAAATTCAAATTGTTTCACTTGGTATATCGTCGATCTGATTGAGTTGGTTTTATTGTTACCAACTCCAACAGCAACCCACTACCAAAAAAACACGGGATTGGCAGGGATTTTGGTAGGGATTATGCCAAATTCGTGCCAAAAAACTTTGGCACGAGCTATTTTGCACGAAAAATCGGCAATCCGTGCCAATCCCGTGTTTTTTTTTGTAGTGGCCTACCGTTAAAAGAGTCTTCTCCGCAATGAATATTATCAAGACTTCGCAAATTGATAAAAGATGTTTTTTACGGATTGCTTAGTGTGCTACATCGAGAGTGATATTTTTAGAAGCATTGATAATGAAACTATTATGCAACATTTTTTTAAAATATGAAAACTCATAGGCTTGATTTATCGAAAGTGAAGTAATAACTATTTAATACGAAGTATGTAATTAACTGCACCGTATAATTTATGCTAATGACTTACGTGGTACTTTTTAGCGTTTTTATTACATTTGTAATTGTTATTTTAAAGTAATAAGTTCAATGTCCGCTCCCATGCATCTCTGGATCCGCCACTCGCCACTCTTAATAAGAAAAATCAACCCATATTACACAATGAATATAGTTTTGTCGGGTGAGAATAATAGTGAATGGAGTGATGCAAATGTTGAACAAGTTGTGACTAAAAGCATAATAAATATGCCCACTTTGTGATCTGTGAAAGTGCGAGTACGTACATAAGAAGAAGCGAGCTGCTATACGTAAGTTCATGCAATCCTACCTGATTCATGATACTTCAATTCAATTCCACAAAACAGCATTCAAGCTTCTCGGGATATGATTCCATTTCCATTGGTTCTTGACTTCTTGTTAATATGCAAAGTTGAATTGATGGCTTTGATTTTTTTAAAAAGAATGCTAAGATTCTCAGCTTTCGCCTTCTCTAAAAGTGATGAATCAATATTTTAATTTATTACGACCTCGTATTCTTAATTAACAAAGCATGCATGACATATATATTTTGATATTTAATTGGACAAGAAGTTAATTTTCTTGACTCTTGAGGCAACACATAAATTAGTTGTTATTTTTTTAATTTACGAGCACATGTTTGGAAAATACATTTGCACATAATATAAGTTGAGAATAATTGTATTGCTCTAAAATTTTAAAAATTAGATTAGTATAGAGTAAATATATTAAGGACTAAAATGATACGTAGTAGATTTAATAGTTCGATAACCAAAATTGATATGGTGATAATAGTTCAATCCCTCAAGGACCAATATATTTATGCATTTTACTCTTACTTAAATGATAATTTTAGTCCAATCCAAAATGAATACAACTTCAACCATTTAAATACGTCACACCTCTAAATCGACTTTAATTATCATTCAATTTTTTTTAAAATTCAAACTAATTTATTCATTAAAGGGAAAAGGGGCAAATAAGCCCTCGAACTAATAAAAAAAATGCAAATAAGCCCTTTTGTAGGAGGTTCTGTCCGATCATCGTCATTTGGGGAGGTTCTCGGTGGAATTTTTTGATGAATTTTTTGGAGCATCTTCTTCATTAAGTCTAGTTTAGCCATACCGAATTTCAGCTAAAAATTCAACCGGGAAGGCACTCAAACGATTTTCGGAAAATACTGCGTTGTTTAACCGTGCAGTTATCTTCAAAAATTCATTTTACTGTCTTCCTGGTTGAATTTTTAGCTGAAATTCAGTAGGACTAAACTAGACTTAATGAATAAGATGCTCAAAAATTTTCATCAAAAAATTCCACCGTGAACCTCCCCAAATGACGATGACCGGACGGAACCTCCTACAAAAGGGCTTATTTGCACTTTTTTGATTAGTTCGAGGGCTTATTTGCCCCTTTTCCCTTCATTAAATGATATTATAGCAAAGAACAATTGAATGGAAAAAGATTTTATGAATCTTTTCAGATCATTAATCCCGCAATAGTGTAGACGTGTAGTATAGTCTAATTGTCTTGGTGCACTCGTTACTCCAAATGGAAATAAAAAATTACAAATCTAAGATCCGGTTTCAATTCACCAGCCACTACAAAGGGAGAATTGATCGACGAGCAACCAACAAATAAAATTCTACCGAGAATTGTCTGAATCCTCAGTTTGACCAATCACAAAAAAGGTGGTGGTTCAAGTGAAAGGGTGAGTAATTGAAGCCTCATGACAATAAGGCTGAAAAAGTTTTGCCAACCATAAATTACGAAAATTCACCAGATCGATTACACCATTCACAAACACACAACCTCTAGACATCGCTAGGAGAAGAACATATCTCACACTCACCTGAAGCGGACAACTCTCGATCAAAGAAGAAGTCGGATCAAAACCTTCGAAAATAAAAATTAAAAAAAAAAGCGGAAGTATAGAAAAATCTTTGATTTGTTAATTAACTCTTGATGATTGAAGATGAAAATGCTAGAAGACAAAGTTTCCTTGGGATCAGCTTGTCAAGGGCTCACTTATCAAAAAAGACTTAAAATTCAATTATTCTCACAACTATGATTATAATTGATTCATAATCTTTCTTTTTTTCAAATTTATCTAACTCCCTAACAAGAACAGTGATTTTCTTTACTTTCTCTTGCATTCTCCTAACCTTCAAAATCTTCCCATCCCATTTCCAAACTCCTAATTCAAACACACACTCTTAAAGAGAGACTACATATCTGAAACAACAACAATAAATTCAAATCTTAATTTCAAATATTTATACCATATGATATGATGTGATTATGTTATACTATTCGTCCTCACGTCTAACATGATATACTCTTCTTTTACCCACTTGGCAACATTTATCTATTTGTAAAAAATTATTCCTCATTTTAATGTCTAACTGCTGATTATGCCCCAAAGGTATCCGTCCAAAGATTATATTCTCTTTGTTAGCATATATGATTGAGGCGGCAGAACAGAGAAAGGCAGGCAGGCAACCTCTAATTAAGTCCATATTATTTCGTCTCACCTGCTGCTGCTGCTTCCAGTGAGTGTTCTTCCCAAGCCAGTTCTTTTCCATCTTCCATGTATTGATTGGAATGTATAATTGTGTTTTAGATTAATATGACAGCTAGCAGTTCGGTTTGACAAAGGACTAATTCATAGCTTAAAACTGCATTTTCTACTTGTTTTTTCGTTTAATTAAGACACATCTTTTCCATCTTTTGCACTCTTTGTTTAACAATCCAGCTACACTCTTACTTTGTTATTGGACGAAGAAGAAATAATAAGATAATGCGTAACATTTGTTCTTACCAATAATACTTATGGGTAAAAGTCATAAAACTTTATTCTTAAAAGCAAGCAGCACACTCTTAAACAAATATGTAAAAATCACTTATAGTGAAATACTACCTCCGTCTCATTAACATCGAAACATGAGAATGTGTCATGATTATTAAGAAAAATGGGTTTATATGTGGTTATATTGAATTGATAAAGTAAGAATAAAGTTAGAATGACTTAGAACCATATAAATTTTACCCAATTTGATATGAGACAATCTTTGCGGGACGGAGTGAGTATATAATACTCTTATAGTGTCAAAAGCCTCATATTTTTTTTTTATAAAATGTACTGTACATCTATAACATCATCTTAAATTATGTGAAAATTCTATTCTACCAATTAATTTGTACAAGAAGGACTATATAAAAGGGAGGAGATAAAATATACCCCAGTACTTAGTATGGAGTATTATTTTTAGGCTGTTTTTACTTGGATTGAAATTTGCTGGTTTGGTCTGGTTTGGTCTGGTCTGTTAAATGTCTGGTCTCTATGGAAACTGTGAGGAACTAAAAACGGTCTCATACCAAACCAAATAAAGTTATAAAATATACAGAGACCAGTTCCGTTACGGAAACTCGGAAACTCTCTGAACAAATGTTTTTCTATTAAAGGAAGGTGTTTCACTTTTCACGTTTCCCCATGATTCCCCCGTTTTGTGCAAGTGTGCAACATACGGAGTAGTTTTCTGGTAGATTCTATGGTACCCATAAGGTACCATACCTTTGTCCACATGGACCAATGAGAATGTAGCAGTTGAATTATTTAAATCTAAATTAAAAATGATATAGTGATGTGGTCCAATCAAATGAATGATAGGTACAGTACCCCATATTTTAGAAAGGTACCGGAGTTGTCACCTACTCATGCCTACATGCACTGTAGATTGCCTAAGGGCCAATATGTCACTTGACGGAAATGCTACGGGTATTTTTGCACCTTTGAAAACGTTAGGCTTCTATGTGCATGTAGAGATAAAGATTATTTGAACAATTTCCCTACTAACTTTATTGAATCATTGTCCAACTTGAGCTGCCAATATTTGTGGCCAAGGATCGAACTGCGATTGAGATGTTATAGTTGAAAGTCCATGGACAATCAATTCTTTATGCCATTTCCATCGCCAATACGCATCTTTGCAATACCAATGTTCCAAAGTTTTTAGGTATAAAAATGTACTCTACTCTTTAAAAACAACTAGAATGAGGCATCGAACCAGTAGTTTCTAGTTTCTGGGAATATAGGTATCTTCCACCCATTAAAGAGTAGGTATTATTGCATCAAGTGTAACACTTTATTTAGAGGTTCTTACTCCTTAGCTGCTCCAAGTGTAACACTTCAGAAAATTCCCTACATAGGATTATAAATTTATAACGCAATACATTTCCTCAAACAGAACTACCATTACTATATTCCCAAAATATACTCATTCACTTCCAAATAATTATTTTTATTCTTTTATTCGGACTGAATAAGTTCTAATGGGAATAAAACATAGTTAGTCCAACTTGTGGATTTGGTACATGTTTGACTCCTATTATGTGTAATTCCTTTAATGTTACATCTGTACAATGTTTATCACTTACATACTTTGGCTGGAGGAGTGGCATTAATGTTTCTAATAATGTTAATGAATATGTGATTACTTATTGACATCAGCTATTATGGGAACTAATTACATAGTAACATTCACTCATAGTTTTGGGCAGGGAAGGGGCGAAGTAACTGCCTTACTGGAGCAGTCTTATATGGAAAGGAATTGTCTGCCCTACTTTGATCCTGAATATGAGACACTAAGCATCAGAATAAATCCTCCAAGGTTCTACTCTACACCTTAGTAACTTACTGCAGTTAGTAATATATCTTTTGTTTTCTTTTCACTGCCTCTTCGTGGCTATTTTCTTAGGTATTACTACGTATTGGCAATGCTAAAATTAAAAATTGTTTTTGTCTGTTTAGTTTATATTTTTATTATTTATATCATATGTGCCCATTAGTATAACCCCATATTTTTGTGATAATCATTTTTTGTCTCCATGTTTTTAATTATTGAATGGTAAATCCAATAGGGTGTCTGTGGACAATATTAGCTGCAAGGATTGTACCGTAGTGAAGGTAATTTGCCAAGCTTATATTAAAAGTTACACTTACAATAGCTCCTTATTTGTTGTGTTTGAACGTTAATAAATGAGATAATGTTCATTCTCTAAAATTTGGAAGTTCTTAGCGTAGAATATGAGAGGGAAGAATATTGAACTCATACAGAGTATATTAATGTCTGTACAAAAGGTCCGAATTTGTAGTCCTAGCTAGGATACACAAAAAGGTCCAAGGTGTGCCTAAGCCCATTGCTCTCAGGGCTAGGATGATGATATACATCATTCTGTTCAAAATTTGTTCAAGATTTCCCCTCTAGCTCGATTTTATAAAGTCATATATACTTATCTTGTATTAAAAACATACCCAATTCTTGGACCTATAAGAAGTTACATTGATAAGCAGAATTAGCCAATCTTAAAACTATGTTCAGAGTCAAGACATGATCTACTTCTATATGTTTAGTCATGTCATGATATAAGGTAGTGTGCATTTCACTTAGGTGATCACATATAAGTGTCATTTGTGTCATGTTACCATGCTGAGAATCCTGAAGTAAGTGCTTCTACTAAATTTGTTCACATGTGGTCAGGGCCATAGATTTTTCTTCGGCACTAGATCTCACATTCGAACTTTGCTTCAATTGTAAATCTTGCAACCACGTCTTGAAAACCTAACATGTTGTGAGAATAGCATCACCAGAAAAATGTCTTGGAATGCGTGCTTGAAGTACATAATCCAGTATCCATCATTCTGCTAGAATTTGTGTTATTTAAGTTGTATAAGATAATCTGATGAGTGTTTAGGGATGAGAAGCTTATCAAACATGAATTAATTACCTCATAATAAGATTATTAGTTGATATGTGTAATCCTATTCTCCATTTTAGGTGTATATTATAAGTACAAGGAACTTACTTGAATCCTAAATTTATCCCCCCCCCTGACAAGTTCAATTGCTTTGTGCCTTTGCTATTTATCATATCAATGTGATTGGTCATTGCCACATTGGTATGCTGGAATCTTGAGCAGTCGATTAATCATATAATTCAGACAAACTATCCTAACAGAATTAAAATGGCTCTGCTGCTCACACATGCTTCATTTTCTTCTATTGTCGAGTTAGTAAAAGAAAATCCAACCCCAAAGATGAATATGCGAAAGTTTTATGAAAAATGTGTGGTACTAGAATCTCTAAGTTCAGTTTTGGAGCATTTAAGATCATTCTTATATATGAGATTCAGTTTTTTCAATTTTTTGTTTCTTCTTTTAGCAGTTATCCTCTTTGTGATTTCTTTTTTTAATATTGTGGGACGGACCAGAAAAGCTAGCTCTAATGAGAATTGTTTATGCATTGATATGTCCGCACAAACATGTATACATATAACGTTCCAGCACATGCTTTATAATGATATTATTCTTTCCATAGCTTTCAAGCATGACCATTTGACTTTTTCATTGCAACCCCTAGGTTGACAGTGTCAACAAACCAGGAATACTTCTAGATGTTGTGCAAGTCTTGTCAGATTTGGATCTCATTATCATCAAAGCTTACATATCTTCTGATGGCAGGTGGTTCATGGATGGTCAGTCTGCCTATTCTTATAGTACTCTCCCTTTTTTTAATGTAATCACATCCCATTGTAAGCTCTGATTTGGACGTGTTTGAAACTTTTACTCTGTATTAGCTGTATGTTATAGAGAACTAATGGAGAGATGAATTCTGTTTACCACTTTTTCAAATACGAGCTTGCACTTATACTTTACAACCTTACAACTGGGGATAATGACCAAATGCGGGGACATCCTGCCATGAATCTCCTTTTATTCAGGAGGTGGGCAATCAATTTGGCCCAATATGACTCTCCTGCAAGAATAGTACTTACCCTGGCAAAAGGATGCCGATTACTTTATTCTCAACACTTAATTTCTTTTTTCTGAGGAGAAGATCTAATTTATAAGTAAGGAAATTCTTAATTAGTACTACATACAAATTAATCCATCTGCCCTTCATCATTTGCCATACCCAAATCAATAATCAATTAACTTGATTAGCTCCTATATCTGATATATTCCTTCTTAATTTCTTTTTATTGCAGATTTTTCAATATTGTTTTTGTTGACTTGTTATCATCGCCGTGTTTTAGATTCCTTAAATAATTTTGAGGTTTTTATTCATGCATAATGCCATTATCACTAGTATGATAGTATCAAACTAGAAGCTCTTTACAGGCAACATTTATTTTTATCTCGATATTCTCATCCTTCACTTTCGTTATATATACCTATGCAACACGCATGTGACACACAGACTAAAAACAATTAGACATTTACAGATCTGAGTTGTTCTATCAACAGTTTTTCATGTCACTGACCAACATGGCAATAAAGTTACAGATGGAAACACTATTTGCTGTATTGAAAAGGTATGCTACTTGTTTCCTCCCTATGGCTCCAGTATGAAAGTCAAGTTCATAAAACAAATCTATATGTTCACTTTAGCAGGCTCTTGGGCCAATGGGTTACACATCAGATGTCTTAAGGACTTGGCCAGGGAAAAATGCAGGAGTGAACTCTCTGGTGGGAGATTACACTGCAATTGAGCTTACAGGAAGGGACCGTCCAGGTCTTTTATCAGAAATATCAGCTGTCCTTGCCAATCTCCGCTTCAATGTGGTTGCAGCTGAGGCCTGGACACATAACCAGCGTGTGGCATGTGTTCTTTATGTGAATGACAACAAAGCCATGGATGATCCATCGAGATTGTGTGTCATCGAGGAGAAGCTCAGAAACATTTTCCGGGGGCCATGTGAGGCGGATGATACAAATGCAGCTCATTCATGTGTTTCCATGGGTAAAACTCATGTTGATCGGAGGCTGCATCAGATGTTCTTTGCTGACCGGGACTATGAAACCTGCACTTGCGTTGACGACTTGACTCCAGATTCTCCTTCATCTAAACCAAACATCATGATTGATCATTGTGTGGAGAAGGATTACTCTGTAGTCAATGTTAGGTGCAAAGACAGGTCAAAGCTTATGTTTGACATAGTGTGCACCCTAACAGACATGAACTATGTTGTTTTCCATGCGGCTATCTCATCTGACGGTCTTTACGCATCACAGGTATAGTAGTATTTGATAATAGTTACATCATTACTTATTATTACTATATTACTCACGTCGTTCCACATTGGTTCCTATTTCAGATTTCAGAGCTTGACTAATGATAAAGTTAAATCACCCTGCATAATATTTATATTAGTATTAGTAATTAATGTTTACATATTCAGAAACAACCATGACAGTTCTATTGAATCCTGAAGAACTAAATTTGAATACTAAAAGAGAGCTAAGATGACCCCAGAATAGTGAATGAGAGATTAGGAGAACACTAATATTTACTTGCACAAATATACAAATTTTTGAATTGCTTGGTGTGAAGAATTACGGTGGGTAATAAACAAGTATTTTGTCGTTACACATAAAGTTGAGATTTGAGGAAAACTGTTAATTCAGTTTCAATCAAATGTGCAATGCAAATTTTAATTCATTTTTTATATACTTACAGTTAAAATGTTTCCAGAAGTAAGTGTGATGTTAGTAAATTTAGTTCTGACTACACTTCCTTTCAAACTGTGGTCTATTGTAGTAGTACTGTCCTTCCTCAAGACACACACACACAACTAACTGGAAGCTCAGTTTAAGACCATTCCTCAAACTTCTGATGTCATTGAGTGTAATGATTTTGGACTTAAGGCTCGATTCTGGGGTGGTAGGAATACTATATACGCCACACGGACGGATGCAGTTTGGTGACGGACAGGGAAAAGGAGACGATTATCAAGTGTCTTGAAGCTGCCATTCAACGTAGAGTAAGTGAGGTGAGGGAGTAGCTGTAATTATATGCAACAAACAACATTTGCCATCATAATATATTCCTTCCTTCTCCTTTGGAATGTCAAACAGGGCTTGAGGCTGGAACTAAGTGCAAAGGACCGAGTAGGACTACTTTCTGACGTCACAAGAGTTCTCAGAGAAAATGGGCTCGTGGTCACTAGAGCAGGTGTCTCAACAGTTGGGGAACAAGGTGTTGAAGTCTTCTATGTTAGAGAGTCATACGATGGAAATAGTCCAGTAGACATGATGGTTATTGTTGAACGCCTTCGCAAAGAATTTGGGCAGAGGATGATGCTTAACGTGAAGAAAGTCCCGACGTCTGTAAAGGTTCCTGATCAGACTAGTGCTGGCTGGGCTAAGGCTGGCTTCTTTCTCGGGGGCTTACTCGGAAAGTTCCGCCATTAGAAGTTTGTCCATAAGATTGAGCTTTGGCTGTATATTCTAACTTCTATATAGCTATTGTAAACTCTATATATATTCCCAATAAACTTTGCTTGTTTAGTAATTACTGCTAAGCATTTATAGTCGACACAATTCCTTTTTGTTCTCTTTATTTGAGTATCGAGTTCTCATCATCTTTTTAAATTCATATTTGAATAGTAATTCTAAAGTAACCTTATCATTAATCAACCAACGGTAAGAGTAAAGTCTATTGAAAGAGAAATACTTATTAGGTGTTTATTATGTACTAGGTGTCAAAGAATGTAATTGAGGGATGAATATACGTAGTATATCTTATGCTTGGTTCATTATAATGTAATTGAGCAAATTTGCTATAGGTACCCCATACGGCCATACTTACCCCATTTCCTACCCCATATAAATACCCTCCCAAAAATTTACCCCCACTCCCTCATCTTCCTTCCCCCTTATCTCCCTTTCATCTTCCTCTTTTCCAGCCACCCCTCTCTCTTTCATCTCCCTTTCATTTCCCTCAATTAAGCCCCTCTGCTTGGTTCCGGCGAACACCCAAGCACCTCCGGTGGGAAGTTGGAAAACCCAGCTCCGGTGGGAAGTTGGAAAACCCAGCCGGACACCACCCAAACCCCCGTTAAGCGTCAGGCCCCGGTGACCCCCAGTGACAACGGCAAAGTAGCAGGAGCGAAGATCTAACAGTAGCCGGACTACGTAACGGCAGGTGGAACTGATGCCCGGCAAGCCGGTCATCTTCTCCGGCGACACCTGACCGTTGTCCCAGTAATTTCAGTGTCGGCCAGATTTAAAAACCTTCCACACCTTCTCCACCAACCTGTAATTTCAGTTCAAAACCTTCAAATTCCAGTGACCATAACTTCGAAACATACCTGTGATAGTTCAGATCTGTTAGCTTTGGTTCAGATCTGTTAGCTTTGGTTCAGATCTGTTAGCTTCAAATTCTAGTGAAAAGAGTTGTCTGGCATTCCATTTGATTTGTCTGTAATGTGAAAATAGTTGTCTGTCTGGTGAAATTATGAAGTACTTGTGTATATTTAGACTACTCTGTGATGATATTGAGATGTCTGTCATGGTATTTTGAATATTATGTAATTGGTTTGGAGTTGTCTGTCAATTTATTTTGAATTGTTTAAAATTGTTTTATAGTTGTCTGTCATGTGAAAGTAGCTGTCTGGCAAGGCATATTAGTTGTCTGGTACGTTAAATCCAATTGTTTAAAATTGGTTTGTAGTTGTCTGTCATGTGAAAGTAGTTGTCTGGCAAGACATTTGAATTGTCTGTCAGTTTATTTTAAATTGTAGAAAATAGTTTTGTAGTTGTCTGTCAGGTAAAATTAGTTCTCAGGCAACCCATTTTGAATTGTCTTGCACGTTGTTTGGAATTCATTAAAATTGGGTTGTAGTTTTCTGTCATGGGAATTGACTTCTCTACCAATGTATTGCAACAAATTGTCTGTAATGAGATATAAAATGTCTGGCCTTTCTTCTGAGTTGTCTGTCTACAAGTCGGGAGAATGTGGCCCAGACTACTAATGTCTGGCCAAGACAAAATTTGTTTGGCTATACGACAAAGAGTACTTAATTGGCCTAGACTACCAATGTCTGGCCAAGACAAAATTTGTCTGGCTGTAGGACAGAGAGTAGTTAATTGTCCCAGACTACTAATGTCTGGCCAAGACAAAATTTGTCTGGCCGTAAGACAGAGAGTAGTCCTTATTCTAACAGGAAACCCTACTCTTCTCTTTCTCTTTGTAAATACTACATATGTAATTCATTAATGAGACAACCATGTTTCAAAAAAAGGCACACACATTTATATAAAAACTACATTACCAATACAACCATGTTTCCAAATAAATTCACATACATTTAAAGTTGTCTCACCACACACACATTTTATGTACGACTCTAACAACTATAAAACCACGTTCACTTCAAGCAACTATGAAACCACGTTCACTTTATGCTAGACAGACACTGCAGTTCCAAATTGTGTGTCTGCCAAACAAAATACAAACAAATGACGAAAAACATCATACTCTTATCCTAGACTAACAAATACAGACATTGCACTTACAAGTTGTCTGTCAGGAAAGACAACCCTTTTTTTCGAAAACACACCAAAAAATGAAAAAATCAAGAAAACTAGATCTGCTCAAGTCATTCGAAGCTTCTTGATCTACACTTTTGCCGTTGTCTCCCCACGTCATTGAGCTCTCCCCTTCGTCCGATTACTGTAGCTCTTCCATTTGAAACGAAAAAAAGGCAGAAGAGGAGAGAAGCAGGAGAAGAAGCTTGGAGGGAGAAAAGATTGTAAAAATGAGAAGACTTGATGGGGAGAGATCTTGAAATGGAGAAGAAAACAAGATTTGGAGAAAAGAGAAAGAAAGGGGAGGGGATGGAGGGGGCTGCGTGAAAAGAAAAGATGGAGGAGAGAGGGAGGGAAGGATCGGAGAAGAAAAGTGGGGGAGGGGGAGGGGGTTTTGGAAAGGGGTAAAAGGGATGGTAGAAAAGGAGAGTATTTATATGGGGTAGGGAATGAGGTAACTATGGGGTACCTATAGCAAATTTCATAACGTAATAGGAGAATGAAGATTCAAACTACTGTTAAGTAACAGTTTGGGGTGACTTTTAGAAATTTTTTGTGTCATCCTTAATGTTTGAAGTATTTGTTTTAGCTTTTATTAACAAAGAAAATATTAAACGTGTTAGGATGTTTTTACTTGGATTGTAATTTGCTGGTCTGGTCTGATCTGGTCTGGTCTGGTCTGAACTGGTCTGGTCTGGTAAGGTCTGGTTTCTTTGTATTTTTATAACTATCCAAGTCTGGTCTGGTCTGGTCTGGACTGGTCTGGCCTGGACTGGTCTGGTCTGGGACAAATTACAATCCAAGTAAAAACATCCTTATTGAGAACATAAAAATTAACAATTACACCCACAACAATCAAATCAAATAGTTGGAAATGAGATTTCTACAATGGTACTTGGCAGTTGCGGATCCAGGAAACGAGTGGCGGATCCAGGAAACGAACGTGTTGGGGGCGGAGCAAAGAGAAAAAATGTTGTACATGAAAACAAATGTACTTAATTATAAAATATACTATCTATTTGAATAGCAAAAATTTGTAATAAAGTATAAGAAAATTTCCAAACTAAATAAAGTATATTACAAATTTACAATATAAAAATCCCCTAACAAGTGAATCACAATTGCTCTTTTCAATTTTTCATATTTTGACAGATATCTATTATAGTTTTATTTGTGACAGTTTCAAACAGATCACTTTCCTGGTGTTGAAGATGGTGTTTTTTCAAAAATCTGTCCATAAAATCTGATGAAAAGTTTAATTAATTTTTTGATAACTAATGTACTGTTTTATCTCTTTATCAAGTCAATATTGATGAGCTCTCAAAAGTTTATCCTTCTACTAATTTTAACAGTTTGGCACAAATACACAATAAAACGAGAAAATTCTTTAAATAGGATTAAAATAATGATAATAAAATTCATTAATAGGAGTATCATTGTTTTATTCTTAAAATATGACTCATTCACTTCTATTTTAAGAATTGAAGTTTTAATCAACTTATTCATTTAATAGAACTAAACAAATGTTATTTGGGGAATGAAATACACTTCATCTCATTTGTGCATTTTGCATATGTTTTGGTACTATATTGACAAATTTCTATAACACTTTACCACATACGTAGTACAAATTGTACAATAAGTCAATATCAATAGTCAAATACTCAATTTCTCACCAATTCTCCTTCAAGCTTTGCCGATTGAAGCTTCAGTTCATCTGTGATAGTTCTCTGCTAACTTGGGTAAGTTGGGTTTGGGCGCTCTTCGTTAAAATTATAGGGTTTTAGAATTCCCTGTTTTTACTGCTTACAAAAGCTGAAGTATATGGAGTAACTTTTTAGGGGGCATTGACTTATTTTACTCCGTATTTTATTTGGGCTTGACTGGACTAGTAGAGTTGAGTGGGTTTGAATCGGTTACTTATTGGGGGCATTTAAGATTTTTTATTGGGGGCAATTATTTGGACTAAGTTTTTTGTGCAAATTACCCGGATAGTCTAATTTTATGTCCCTAATATCATTTTTGTCCCTCTTATTTTCTCTTTTCATTTTTAACTTTCGTATTTTCAATTTTGGTTTTTTATTTCAGATTTAGATAGGTTCCGCTAACCTGATGTCTATTCACACTTCCGTCTCCAGCGTCTCGTCTCGCCACGTTCCTTTTCTCTCTTATAATCGAGTATATCATCCAGAGGGATGAGATCTGTGACTTGGGAGTGAAGCTCCCGACCGGCGATTTCCTTCGAATAGGTGGCTCCTGACCAGCGATTTCCGTCGAATCTGAGCGATTGGAAGACAACCGGGACACACAGTTGGAGCACAGTCTGGGACAGGTGATGGAGTTCTCAAAATCATGATATGGATACTTTGTGGGTGCGCAGTCCAGCTTTAACTCGTCCGCGCGTCCGGCCTTTCTTCCGACATCGTCTAGGGCTGTAACCTTCTGGCGACTAGCAGCCAGTTTTCCAGCACATCAAACTAAACCTGTGAATGTGTTCGAGGTCGATATTGGACGGAAAATCTAGGCAACTCATGATGGAGCTCGTGAAACGGTAACCCGCCCTTGGCATCAAGATTCACAGTTCTGGAATTCAAAGCAATGCAACTCCAGGTTTGATGTTCTTAATCGCAAGCAAATTTTTTTGATTTAAAATTAATTGCACTGATGTTCGCATGTCTGAAACTAAACATAGTTTTGGTTCCCTCAATTGACATCTCCTTCATTTTTGATTGATTTTTTACACTTTCATGAAGTATTATAAGCAGAATCAGTTTGATGAATGTCTAGATAGAAATTCAGAGGCAATTCTTGAGAATTATATGGATGATTTTTGAAAATTGCAACATGTTATTTTGCATTATGTGAAGCAAGTTACTGCTATATTCAACTTATTATGTTTGATGATCAATTTGGATGCATGCTTCGTTTACGGTTTATCTACTGTCACCAAGTTTGATACTCATGTGTTTCTACAAAATTCAGTTAAGAGGTATGCAATAAAGCATATAAGCATATTTATTTAGTGCCTATTGTCAAGTGAAGCTTAGTTTGTCATTCATTTTGGACTTAAGTTAATACATATGGTGGAATATGTGATGATTGTTTTTTTGAAAACTCAAGTCAAAGCTTCTTATTAGATGATTATTCTGCCACATTTTATTGGCGGTGAACTGTTTGTACATTTGGACATCTCGTCTTAGCTTTACTACTAATGATATGGGAACTGTTTGTACATACTGCCACATTATGTATCCTATCTCACCTCATATGATAAATATAAACTTTTGACATTCCTCTTGGATGCTTGAAAGTCATTTTTGAGTATAAAAAAAGATTAAATGGGAATATCCAAGTGTTTTCTGCTTCTGTGATCCGTCCATTAAGGGTTGACTACCCAAATGGGAAAGTCATTTTTGGATTCCTTTACCTGATTTTCAGCTCTTTTTTAATTAACTGGTGCTAACAGGAAGCAGAATTAAAACAAATAGAAGAAGAAACAGCAAAAAGGGTTGAAGAAGCAATCAAGGAAAAAGTTGAAGAGAAATTGAACTCTGCGTATGTGAAGCTTGAAATTGATATAGGTCACACATTGTCCATCAGTAGGAGTCCTACCTAGAAGACTGATCAAGGTTTAGCGGTAATTAAACAAAAAAAATGATGATGCCATTGGCCAGCCCTCATGTACATGTATATATGCTAAAAAAAATAGTATACTGGTATATTAGTTAATATTGTTGTATTATAAATTTATAACTATACTTCTAGGTTTGAATTTGGAAATATAGATTGAATTATGTATTCATTGTGATACTTTTATTTTTTTGTTGCTCTTTGTTGCATGATGTTGCTTTTTGTTGTATCATGTTTCTTTTTGTTGTATTGTGTGTCTTTTTGTTACTTATTATATGTTTATTTGTTTATGTATATTTTTGCCATTCTCTTTATTTGGAGTTCTGTACATTTTTATTCTTTGGAATAAAAAACCAACAGACAGACTACTCCATATAATGTTAAACTTGGAATTGTGCATCTTGTTTTTCTTTGTTGCATTTTGTTGTTTTTTGTTGTATCCTGTTATTTATTGTTTTTTGTTGTTGATTTTTAATATGTACCTAGGTTTATATTTATCCAGTCTCTTTGGTGAATAAACTCATAATCACATTTATTGCACACCTAAAAGATAAATTTGAATTTGTGTATACCCAACAACCACAAGAAATAAAAAGAAACAATAAAAACAAAATATTGAAAATTATAAACAAAATGAAACACAATGAAACTCAAAGAAACAACTAATTTCTTGTAAACCAACAACTAATTTCTTGTATACCAACAAGTAGTTTAATTTAGAATTTTAATTTTAAACATTTTGGTATTTTAAAAAGTTCTAATTATTTTTATCTATTTTTTATTTGTTTTAAACTAGTTGTAAAGGTTCTCATGATAAAACGGTTCAGTTATTTAGACAATAATTAAATTAGAAAATTCGGGTATATTTTGTAAAATAATTTTAATAGATATATAATATAATGGGATTTTTATAATTGTAATGTTATAAATGTATTATTTTTAGTATTTAATGATTAATTTTTTATTTAAGATTGTTAACTGTTTTCTAAAGTGGAAATGTGGTCCTTTAATTTATATGAGACGTCCAAAAAAGAAAGTGAGAGTCTTTCTATGCGACGGAGGGAGTAACATTTTTTTTCATATCTTTAATAGTTTCATAGCATTTTCATCTTATTTCATATAATTATTTCTGAATTTTAGTTTTTAGTATATAAGATTTCTTGCACTTTTCTCGTTTTTTTAGTTCACATATTTTAAAATTTTAATTAATATATATTTGCATAGTCAAGTTTCATTATTTTTACAATTATTTAATTTTGACTGCCTTTTACGATTTTATGAGTCTCCTTATTTCCAGAATTTTTAATTGTGCTTTAGTTATGTTTTTAATATTTTCATGTTACTGCATTTGTATTTTGTAGTGTCTGATTTTTTTAATGTTTTGAATTTGAAAGTGCTATCTTAATGTACTCCTTATAAAGTTTCCACGTTCTTGAATTTCTTTACGTACTTCTGTACTTGTTGCGACAACCGTTTTTTCCGTTTCTTCAATTAACACCGTTTAAGTTCAAGGTCTAATAGTGAAAAAAAAACGCAGCGCGACTGTTTTTGAAAGAAAAGTTGAAACATAAAAAAAGTGATATTAATTCTCCTTTTTAGGCTGCTTCCGAAAAATTCCCAAGTTTTTTCCTATTATAATACATGAAATTTTTTATAGTTTATTGGGGGCTTGAATACGCCCCTGGTACTTGGTACTAGCAGTAGAATATCCTTGTTACTTTTTATTTTCGCAGTTACACATTTTATTTTTTTGTATTGGGTTCTCAATTTGATATTGTGCTTAAAGAAAGAATGTCTCAAGCTTCCTAAGAGAAATTTAAAAAAAAAAAACATAACGTTTCAATAATGAAAATGTTATTACCTATTTTCACGGAGCAGCTCAACAACTAAAAAAAGAAGAGAATCATAATGGAAGTATGGTAGCATGTGTATTCATATCCTTTGAAGACAGATGAAAACTAAGAGGTTAAATCCAAATTTATGTGTCTATGAACTATGAAAAGTAACTCATATATTCAAGGATTATAAGGGTGTATAAGGGGGTGTTTGGAACCGATTCTGCTTTTGCATTTTTTTGAAACAGAATCAGAATCATTTTTCAGAAGTTGATCCTCCCTAGTTTCTAAAAATCCTGATTCTAGAAGTAAATTAGAGCATCAGAAGTACGTCTGTACTTTCACTCAAACTCTCCAACTTTTGTTTCTGCTCTCTGAAGGAACATAAACAATTTTATGAATCAGATCCAAACAGCTCGATATCAGGGAAAGGGAAGGGAGACCATATTATGGGCAGGTCGCACGCACGTGAAGTATGGACCGACAAATTAGATAGCATAGCATGGGCTAAAAGTGTTGAAGTAATAAATAAAATTGGAAATAAATTAAAACTGCTAATAAAAGCTACTTCGTGTGTGGATATATACTATCCAATATGGTTGAGAAGATCCGATCCGGTCACAAGAGGTGAGGAAAGCAGCTGGATCCTTATTATTTAAACTGAATCTGTCCCCCACTGTGCACACTTGGATGCCATTTGTCTTCTACCTTATGGGTTCTTTTCAAAAAAATTATAATCTCCTATTTAAATTATTTTGACGCATGCCCACAAATGTTGGTAGCATTTAATCTCATGTAACCATGCATTCGTTTTACATTATGTCGACACAAAATATTGAAACAAAATTTTTGGAGATGATTTTACACTCTTAATATATACTACAATTATACCTCACGTACGTTTTATAGTATAGATTTCAGTCTCCTATCTAAAGTCTAAACTACATACTCCCTCCGTCCCGGAAAATTGTTCCCGCATTGACTTGGAACGGAGTTTAAGAAAGTGAGAATAAAGTGGAAATGTATGGTTGTGGTTGAGTAAGAAAAAGGTAAATGAATTGTAGCCACAAAAAACTTTCCAAAAGGGGAAAGTTGAACAATTTTTTGGGACAGCCCAAAAAGGAAACCGGGAACAATTTTCCGATACGGAGGAGTACTTGTATAATACTACAAATAAATTGATTCACCAAGTAGAAGTTGATCCTGTGAAGATGTGTCCTCTCACCTAATTGGGCAAGGTGTGTTTAGTGAATGCTTACCGTTTATTCAAAGTAGGACAACACTCACAAACCTCGACGAGGTATCAAATGAAGCTTCGAGCAAAATTTAGTAAGAAATGAGTTATAGAGAGATGTATGTACTAATGTACGTAGCAGTATATTATCAGTTCAAAAATAATTTGGATTACACCTTATGTTATCAAGAACTTATCTTATTAGGTGTGAGGTACCACGCCCATGTTAAGTCACATGTGTAGTGAGATAATGTACATTCTTAAAAGGTGGTATCACTAACGGTGTTGGAAAAATGTGTTGAAAAATTGCATTAAATTGTACTTTTGGAGCAATATTTTGAGTGGGGTTTACTTCCGATTTGGGTCGGGTCAAAGTGATTTCAGATTGTCCTTGCTAAGGGCTACAATTCGATATATCGTGCACTCAAAACGGATAATGGGTGAATGAGAAATTGATTCTCGAAGTTCACTCGTTGAAATAAAAAACTGGGAAAAAGATGGGTTTCTAGTGTGGTTTTTTCCCACACCGGAAAACCCAAGGGAATTTGAACCCCTTATAAAGGGAAGCCTATTCTAAAGAGTTGAGATTCTTAAGTGGAAAGTCTCTCTTTGTGCGCAGGGGGGTGCAAATCAAATCCTGAAATCGGAGAAGAAAAATCGGAGTTGAGATTCTTAAGTAGAAAGTCTCTCTTTGAACGACATTCGTGTCCGCAGGTGATAAGTCCGTATTTAGACACGCATTTGATGTGTGTTGAGATCGGTTTTTGATGATTTTCCTATCTTTAAGGTGTTACAAGTCTTAATTTTAGCTCAAGTTATGTTTACCGGGTGTTGGTTCGAGTTTTGTGTAGTTTGTAGTCAAAATCAGGGAATTTGAGCCCAGCACCGGCACTTGAGGAACAATCGGGATGATTTGAGAAGCATTTGAGAATGATTTGATAGCTTTGGAGGTCACCGGAAGATTCACGATGAAGATTTGAAGGAAAAAGAGCTCTAGGATTGGCTTCAGGATCAAAAGAAGATGAATGAAGCTTGAAAACGACGATCAGAATGACCTTCTGTCAATCGTTCAAGCTTTTCTCTTTGTAGGAGCATCCAAAGGACACGATTCAAGTTTCATATGAAAGCAAACTTCAAGGGCTACAAATCATATGAAGACATCGTTCCGAGAATCTGAGAGGATCAAGGTGAAAACAGATGATTAAGTGAGTTGATCTCTGCTGCGATTTCAGAATGACACCTTCCACCATTTTGGTCATATCTCGTGATTGGATGATTCAAATCACATTCCGCAAGTTGGGGTGGATAGAGGACTTCATTATCTACAACTTTCATGAAGGAAGTTTTGTCAAATTCGGACTAGAAAAAAGGCTGAAGAGCACGGACGCACGACCGTGCGTAAAAGGACGCACGATCGTGCGTAAGAGCCAAAAACGCGGCAACAAATCTGCCTGTTACGCACGATCGTGCGTGGCAAGGTACGCACGATTGTGCGTACACCCGAGACGCGGATTTCAGCCCCTTTTTAGTCCCAGTTCAGCCCAAACTCATCTGTTTTCTATAAATAAGACCCCCATACCCATATTTTGACGTTACGAACATTACGGAGAGGCCTAGGGACGAATTTAACACCGTTTTTACGCTATTTTCTTCCAAGACCCTGGGATTATTTGTAAGTTCATCTTTTTAATTAATGACAATTATTTCTATTCATCTCAATTCTGTTGATTCTTCAATTATGAATTGTGAGTAGTTTAATTAGGGATTTGGGGTTGATGAAGGGGTTAATCATGATTGATGGCTAGATTCTTGTCGGTTTAATTGCATGAATGCCGTTTAATTTGTGTTTGAATAATTTAATTGATATCTCTTGTAACCTAGACTGCAGCTAGAATTACAATTGCATGTAGAATGAATTAAGAGAGATCTAATTTGTTCTAGGACACATTCACACACACTTAATCGTTCGCTAAGAGATTAGTAGCGATTAAGGGGCCGTAAGCTCGCTCGTCTTGGCAATAATTTAGGATCCTATCGCATGAGAGATCAGCCTGGTCCCCTAAATTATTACACTCTACGCCGCGAGAGCGGTAAGAACTTAGTAATGATTAGCTAGGCTCAATTAAATTAAATTCATGTAATTAGGTCTGTTCTGCCAGAAATCTTGTTAACCCCGGAATCAATCCTTATTCCCTTCGTCATTAATTAGAGAGAAACCAATCTTTTTATTTTATTGCTCATTAGCATTAGTTTAATTTTCCACCCAATCAAATCTCGCACGACGCATTTATTTTATTTCTTTTTAATCGCTGAATTTAATTAATTCTTGATTCCCTTTTGTCCGTCCCTGTGGAGACGATACTCGTACTTACACCACTATATTACGATCTATTTTAAGTGCGAGAAAACTCACATCAGCAGGTCGCGCTTTTTCTTCTCCGTTTTCGGGATTTGATTTGCACCCCTGCACGCAAAGAGAACTTTTCCACTTAGGAATCTTAACTCCTTCAAAGAGGGTTTCTTTTATAAGGGGTTCAAAATCTCTTGGGTTTTCCGGTATGGGATAAATCACACTAGAAACTCATCTTTTTCAAGTTTTTCCATTTCAACGAGTGAATTTCGAGAATCAATTTCTCATTCACCCGTTATCCGTTTTGAACGTACCACATATCGAATTGTAGCATTAACAAGGACAATCCGAAAACACTTTGACCTAATCCAAATCGGAAGTAGACCCCACTCAAAATATTGCCCCAAATTAACCATTTAATGTAATCTATTAACACATTTTCCAACACGATTGTATGATGGAATCTGATTATGATAAGTACATTATCATTTTGAGAATTATGAGAATATTTTCATTTTCTTAATAAAAAAATAGTGTGTCCTAAACTTAACAGAAAATTTAAACATGTTTTCTATTTATGTTGTTCTTTGAGGTGGAATAATAATAGGGTGTGTTCGATCACAAGGCCATTGAGGGGCATCTTGGCATCCCCTACTCCATATATTTTCTTTTCCAGATATGGATTATTAAATACAGCTGAGAAATGAATGGAAATAATATTATAGTCGTTCGGCGGCACGTGAAGTAGACTCCGTAGAAAGCAAGGAACTCATACAAAGAAGGGAACCCAAAAAAGAAAAGAAAATACTGTAACAAAAGAAGAAGACGAAGAAGAGGCCAGAGGACAAAGCTTAGAACAGCAACAACATACGACATATCTCCTTCCCTGCCATTTCTGTGGGTTCTCCTCTTTAATTCAATCTCTCCCACTTCAACTTCTGTTTCTGGTACGTGATTGATCTTCAGAACCGAACCACTCAATCATTTGTACCAATCGACAGTAGTCAAATCTCCACCTTCCATCGTCTTCCCTCCCGAACCCTCCTCCACCCAATGCTCTGCCTATATTTCCCAAATGAAATTCGCTGCCGATTCCGTGTATCAATTTGAGCTGTGCACTTCTTTGTCAGCTCGGCCAGGATGACCATGTTTCAGTCCTTACTGGCCGCCGGGGAAGGGAACTCCGGCTGCCGCACCGTGGTGGTCGGCATTAAGCTGGATGCTCGGAGCAGGGAGCTCCTCACTTGGGCTCTCGTCAAAGTTGCGCAATCCGGTGATCGCGTCATTGCGCTTCACGTTCTCAACAACAATGGTACAATTACTAGTTCTGTGCATTGTGTTTGTGTGTATTCAATGATCCAATCCACTCTTTGGGTGATCGAGGAATTTTGATTGTTCTATTTTTTTTTTGTGGTTTTCCCCTTTAATTTCGTTAATTTCGTGTTTTCCCCCCTTCCGATGAAAGTGTATAAATGCGTTGTGTGCTCAACTGACAAATACTGGAAAATGTCAGTGGTTCTGACCGCAGTATAGGAAAAGTTGTGATATTTTGTTGTTGTTTATTGCTGTGGTAATATAATCTGCGTTATTGTTCTTTGGCAGAAGCTGTGGATCCTGAGGGAAAATCATCCCTGCTATCTTTGGTGAAAGGCTTTGATGACTCTATTCTTGCAGTTTATGAAGGCTTTTGTAACCTCAAGCAGGTCTATATCTCTTTATATGCGATCATGTGTTGTTAATTGTTTTTGTGTGTGTAATCATTATACATCTATGTACTTTGTAAGTGTTACTCCTGTTTACTTTTTGCTAAAATAGTTGTGTGTGGATCTGATATTATTAAGATCTGAGTTTCTATCTTAAAAGCTAACACCAAAAGGAGTATTTAACAGTCTCATATACTCCGTATTAGTTTATTATATTTTACAATAAATGGATATGAGACAAATACTTCAAAAGTTAGTATAGTGATTCTTCCTATTGGATGCTTCGGATGAAGGAAATTATCTGGCTTGTAGCATTAATAATACTGTATGCGTATTGCTTTCCAAGAACTAGAAAGTAGAAACAAAGTTTACCCTATATCACCCTTGGTATATTGAATTTAGTGAACTAAGAGTTGATGGTTTTGCTGCTAAACTGAGAACAGGTGGATCTCAAACTTAAGATATGCAGAGGCTCATCAGTCCGCGAAGTTCTTGTACGAGAAGCAAAGTCTTACCTAGCAACAGACCTTATAGTTGGGACATCACGGAGTCACCATAGGCTCCGTTCATCAACACATGTTGCAAAGTACTGTGCTGAAAAACTGCCAAGTGATTGCTCAGTCTCTGCTGTTAATAATGGTAAAGTGGTCTTCCGCCGAGAGGCATCTAGACCATCTCAAGTCACATCAAGAGGTTAGTTTGTCATTTAGGATTTGTTTGGATGTTGGGTTTTCGAAGAGAATGCTTAGGTGGACTTTATCTCTATCTTCATAAATAGAAATGTTTCTAAAAACAAATCAAAGTTGATTGAAATGCTATGCAATCATATGATGTTAACCTTTCAAGTTTTAATAAAATCACACACACACACATATATCAAAGATAGATTTAGCCCTCCAAAACCCTCTATCCCAACAGATCCTTAGATAAGGGTTGATCTTGTTTGAGATTATGCTTAATTAAGTGTACCTGGAACATTAATCCTTGTCACTTGTGAATGTATGAATGCAGAAGTTGAGCATCTTCACAGGAATGTCTTGCTTAGTGCAATCCGTAGGACATCATACAAGAACTCGAAGGTATTAAATGACAACAATAGTGGTCGTGTGACATTGCGCGAGGCATTGTCAAAACATGGTGACATTCATGATGAGAATGCACCCAAAGAGGATTGTTCGATTTGTTTACCTGACCATTTGCAGAATAATTCTTCTTTTACCACTCAATCAACTGATGAGCCCTTAAAAGATAAAGATGATGAAAGCTCTATGGCAATGGTACCAGTGGAGAAGCAAGAGGATCCTTCCAGATCTTCGATCACACTGTTGATAAACGAACTGCAGACTGAAGTTACTAGACCTGGATGGCCACTGCTTCGCCATGCTGTTAACGCAAACAGACCACCTACAGATAGATCCACTCTCCCGCAGATCTCTGTGGTTCAGTGGGCACTTCGTTTGCCAAGTAGACAGCCTTTGCATTTTGATGAACTAAATGGAGTAAGTGGTGCCATTGTTCCTTATACAAATGAAGCCGTTTCTCATACATCAGGCACCTTACCTGAAGAACTATTGTGTCTTCATGAGAAATATGCAGCAACTTGTAGATTATTCAAGTACCAGGAACTTCTGTCCGCAACTCTTGATTTCTCCCCAGGTTTATTATCTTTGAAGTTTGAACTTTCAACATCAAGTTGAGACTTTAATCACCCGAAGGGGTGCCCATACTTGTATGCTAAACTCAAACCTAGTCGACAATGATGTAAGTAAGATATTCAACATATCCCCTCGGTCCAAACCAAGTTGGACAGCTGAAGGGGTGTACAAATGGCCCCAAACAGACCTCCGAATGGGATGCTCAAACCATGAGAATGGGCAGGATCCTCACGAACTGACGACCCACAATGGATCAGACTCTAACCCAGTAGACAAATGTTGGATAATAAACATAATGCTTGGTTTTAAAATGCTTCTTGTTGATGTGAGTCATTTTTTAAATTTCTCAGATAACGTCATAGGTAAAGGAGGAAGCAGTAAGGTTTATAGGGGTTGCCTTCCTGATGGCAAAGAGCTTGCTGTCAAGATTTTAAAACCCTCTGAAAATGCACTAAGGGAGTTTATTTTAGAAATTGAGATCATAACCGCTCTGCATCACAAAAACATCATTACTCTCTTTGGGTTCTGCTTTGAGAACAACCATCTCTTCCTAGTCTATGATTTCTTATCAAGAGGAAGCCTTGAAGATAACCTTCATGGTATGTTCTGAAAATGATTTAAAAAAATTAGATGAGATGCTTTCTTCATGTTTACACATTATTGGCAAATTTCATCTGGAAAGCGCAGTTGGCTGCCAAACTGAACCAGAAACATCATGTTTTGATTTTTGTGGGAAAATTCATATTTCTCAGGTACTAAGAAGGATCCAAAAGTATTTTCATGGAATGAGAGATATAAGGTGGCTGTTGGTGTTGCTGAAGCTCTGGAGTATCTTCACAACCGAGATGATCAACCTGTGATTCATCGCGATGTGAAATCATCAAATATACTCCTCTCTGATGATTTTGAGCCAAAGGCAAGGAACTAATGGCACTTTTTGTATTTTGCTACATTCTTACTCTTATTTTTTCCGTCTACAAATAATATTCAGTCTCACATGCGTAGTTTATAACATTTTCCAGCTTTCTGACTTTGGACTTGCTAAATGGGCACCAACGATCTCCTCTCACATTACATGCACTGATGTTGCTGGAACTTTCGGGTATAGTAACCTACAAATGCATTCAAGCCTTCACCTAGAATTTTTTCAAAATTCAATGTTTAAATGTATTTGAGTTAATCCAATAATGATGAACAAAAAATTGTATTGCGTGGCATATTTTCACTCATAATTGTTGTTACATTATTTAATGTGGATGTAGTTACTTGGCTCCAGAGTATTTCATGTATGGAAAAGTCAATCACAAGATCGATGTCTATGCATTTGGAGTAGTGCTTCTTGAACTTCTTTCAGGAAGAAAACCTATAAGCAGTAACTACCCAAAGGGACAGGAAAGCCTGGTAATGTGGGTATGTCACTTCTAGATTTTACTTTTATGTGCCCCTTTTCACTGTAAGGCCCCGTTTGGTAGCATTGGTCACCTTATTCTGCTGAATAAGCAGAATAAGAAACCTTTGATTTACTTATTTGGCTGAAAGTGGGTTTACTGAGCACTTTCTTTGATAAAGTTCAGCAAATTGAGCCATTTCAGCCAAATAACTCTTCCGAAACAGGAGCTATAGTTTAACTCTTGTATCCTACTTGCTAAAGCCAGAATATGCATTTTTTGTATTTTATAGGCAAAGCCAATTCTGGATAGTGGGAACTATGCCCAGTTGCTAGACCCAGGCTTGGGCAGTAATTATGATTGTGAACAGGTAGAGAGATTGGTTGTTGCTGCTTCACTATGTGTTAGACGTGATCCCCGAGTTCGGCCTCAAATGAGACATGTAAGTAACAAAGTGTATCCTAATTTTTTATATTGTCGGATATATCAAAATTTGTGCCCACTATTATTTTCCAGTTCCGTTATGAGTATGTTTGTTCTACTTGATTAAAATAAGAGTATGTGATAGGTTCAAAAATAAGATGAAGAGAAAAAAAATCAGCAAATGTAAACCTTCCCAGCCAAGTAGACCCTTAGAGTAACTCGAAATTTGTTGAGGTGCAGGTCTTGAAGCTGCTCAGAGGTGACGCTGAAATAACCGAATGGACGATGTTACAACAGGTGATGAAGGGCTCAGAGCATGCGGGCTCCAATGCAAAGCAGCTACCAGTGGGAGCGGAAATGGCTGGTGATGCATTGGATGATGATGATGATGATGGCACAACCTCTCTTCATGATTCTACTAACATACGGTCACACCTGAATCTTGCAATGCTGGGGGTTGGAGAGGAAGAGGATTCTCTATCAGTCAGCAGCATCGATCATCAACACATCTCACTGGAGGACTATCTTCGAGGTCGGTGGAGCTGCTCCTCAGGCCTCCTTGAATGATAACCACCTAATTTATTGGAAAGATTGATTAGGGCAGTCCATTTTATATACTGCACAGTTTTTGTTTATGGTATATATGTTGTTCCCTTGTTTCTATGTATGTACTTGATTTTGGTTCATCTATGCTGGGTGGGGAATATTGGATGAGAGGTTGTAACTAGTGTGCCCTCCTCCTCCCTCCTCCTTTGTGTTGTATAACATTTATGTATAGCAATTTCTTTTTGAAAGCCCAGGGATCAAATCACAACAGAGTCCCAGGCAGCCAAAGCGATGACACTTGGGGGAAGTTGTCAGCACATACCAGAGCTACAAGATGTGCAACCTGACATTCGTAAGTGAGTCTGTCTCCAAAATGACATTTGTAAGTTCAACTCCTTTGTGCGCCAAAGCAACTGCCTCAGCCTCTGCAACATCAACCTCCCAACAGCCAACCCTACTGGTCGGAACTAAGCCAGGCTCCACGGCATTTGTGTTTCGGGTAACAGCCCTCCAGAATTTACTCACTACGTTAATCACAGCAGTGTCAGTGTTGTTTTTTACTATATCTTGAGGTGGTTCCGCCCACAAAGCCAAACAAACTGTCCTAGGTACATACCTCTTCATAAGATTTGCTTTTTGGTATAATTAATGTAAATTTCAACCAGTTTTAGAAAGCTAGAAAGCCGGCCTTCTGTACATGGAAGATTATTGGTGAAAGCTACATCAGCTAAGGGTATGTGAAAAGGATTTAGGTGCAGCCGGCCTTCCGTTTGCAACAGCTTCTGCTTTTAAAAAAGTACTTTTTTTAATGAAATGAGGAGAAGTGATTAAATAAAAGTTGATAGTGTTTTGAGAAAAAAGTGATTTTGAAAAGTAAAAGTTTTTGGTAAAATAAGTGTTTTTTGTGTAATAGAAAAAGTAAAAGCACTTTTGACGCGGAAGCCGAGAAAAATAAAAGTTGTAGTGTTTGGGAAAATAAGTACTTTTTTAAAGCCAAAAGCTGAGAAGTGCTTTTTTAAAAGTTGCAAACCAACCCTTACTTGGTACATCAACTAGGCCGATTTTTGGAGTGTTATTCATCAACATTGTACATAGGGAGTGTTTGCAACTGATTAAAAAAAAAGCACTTCTCAGCTTTTGGCTTTAAAAAGCACTTATTTACCAAACACTACCAATTTTTACTTTTTCTCGGCTTGCGTGTGAAAAGTGCTTTTCCTTTTTCTATTACACAAAAAACACTTATTTTACCAAACACTACCAACTTTTACTTTTCAAAATCACTTTTTTCTCAAACGCTATCAACTTTTACTACCAATCACTTTTTCCTTACTTCTCCAAAAGTGCTTTTTTTTTAAGCAGAAGCAGTTGCAAACACTCCCATAGGGGTGGACTCGGGCCGGTTCGGGCCCAGGCCCGGCCGGGCCTCGGGCCAGGAAAGTTGGGCCCGAGCCCGAACCGCCGGTGGGCGGTTCCGGTTCCGGTTCCGGGCCAAACCGGGTCGGGTCGGGTCGGGTCGGGCCTAACCGGTTATAATTTTTTTTTTTTTTGGCTTTTCTATTTAACCCCCAACCCCTCCCCCTCAACCCCAAACCACCTCAAATGGCCCAAAATACCTAATCCAACCCAAAACTTAAAAAAAATTCAAAAAAAAAAATTAAAAACCGGCCCGAACCGGCCGGGCCGGTTCACCAAAAACAGGGCCCGAGCCCGAACCGCCCAGCAGCCGGGCCGGGCCGAACCGAACCGGTGGACCCACCGGGCCCCGGGCCGGGCCGGGCCAAACAGTAACCGGGCTGGGCCGGTTCCGGGCTGGGCCGCCCGGCCCAAGTCCACCACTAATTGTACAAGTTCATGTATAAAATCTTTGTAAAGTAACTTAGTGAATCAAAACATATTGCACATTGGAAAACTACTAAATAAAATTCACCCCGTCAATCTAGTCCCCCCCCACCCCCCACCACCCCCACCCCGCAACTCAGCACTATCAATATTCACCTCGCACAATTCTTAATTAAAGGGAAAATAATATAAATTCACCCCAACTTGCAAATGCAATATATATGCTCCAAACTTTATAAAAAGTTATATTATATAGTTTTTACAAATATAAATATATTGCAATAAGAAAAAAATAAAAAAAAGTTCTCGGCTTTGTTTGGATGCACTTAATATTCTAAAAATTCATTTTCAAAATATATCAGTATTATATTTGGTGCAATCTAATTTTAATTGCATCCTCATACGTGCTTTGTGTATTTTAAATTACGTACTAAACATAAAATTTCATTTGTGAATAAAATATAACCATTGTGCTAAAATATTTTTTTATATAAAGATTGCAGTATATATAACATGTGCAAGTTTGAGGTATTTAAATTATTTCCCCTTTAACTAAATGCATAAATCCTTACTTTTTTATTGCACATATTATATGTGATTATTTTTTACTAGTAATTGTGATTTAAAAAGTCAAAACTCTTATGTAAAACAAAAATAAAAAATATGATTTTATTTGTTATAAGTATTTTAAAAGCACTCAAGAGTTTAATTTCAAATAAATTTCAATAAAAATGTACAATATTAAGAGCTCGTTTGGTAACATTGAAATTCGGCTTAATTGGTCGATTCTGTTGAAATTTCTGAAATTGTGACTGAAGTGATTGTATTGGGTTATTCTTCTGATTAATGAATAAATTATTTTTAAAATGTATTTATTAATAAAATATAGAAAAAATTATATGGAAACTAGCTAAAATGGTCATCTACGTTAACTTCAGCCAATATAGCCAGAAAAGTAACTTCAATCTTACTTTTTCTTATTATTACACAATTCAACGTGCAAAATCAAAAGTTACGTGTGTGGTTAAAAAGTTCATTGATAAGTCTGATAAGCCGAAAAATAGAGTCATCAAATGGACTCTAAGATGAGATGAACAGATAGAAACACAAGTTGTTTAATTTAAATACTAACAGTAAAATACCAAAAACATACATAAAATTGATTATGCTGATAAAAAAGGAGAAAAAAATCATACTTTCTCCGTAACATTCATATCTTCTCACTTTCCTTTTTCATCCGTAACATTTATATCTTCACATTTCTAAATCTTCTCATCATACCCTCAATAATTTTGAAAATAAAACACTATTACAACTATTTTTTATTTATCTTACATTCCGGCACACTATTTCATTATTTTCCCATAATAGCCTCAATAATTTATATTTTCTTTCACTAATCTTAATCTTACCCACTTTCAAATGGGAAAATATTTATGTTATGGAGGTAGTAAAAAATTACAAGAATAGGATAAACCACAAACAATGATGGCATTATTGAACTGAACATAATAAGCAACAGAAAAAACCGTTCGTGTCTGAATTGTCGGATTTAAGTTTTGACAAAATAACATATGAGACCGAGACCAATATTTATGTAATACGATGTTTTTTTATTATAACTCCAATTAGCATATCTTCTTTACGAAGTCATGTTAATAATTAACTAATCTTTACAATTGGTAAAGAATGAAATAGAAAGAAAGGGGATAAGGCTAAAGGGTCAAATAGGTACATGAATTAACTTAAAGTGTTCAATTAGCCCCTCATATAAGAGGTTCTGCCCGGCCGTCGCCAATTGGGACGGTTCCCGATGGAATTTTTTTATAAAATTTTTTTAGCATCTTCTTCATTAAGTCTAGTTTACTCATATCAAATTTCAGCTAAAAATTAAATCGGGAAGGCAGTCAAATGATTTTCCAAAATGTACTGTGTTGTTTACCTGCACAGTTATCTTCAAAAAATCATTTGACTGTCTTCCCGGTTGAATTTTTAGCTGAAATTTGGTATGGATAAACTAGACTTAATGAAGAAGATGCTAAAAAACTTTCATCAAAAAATTCCACCGGGAAACGCCCCAATTGGCGACGGCCGGGCAGAACCTCCTATATAAGGGGCTAATTGAACATTTTAAGTTAGTTCATGTACCTATTTGACCCTTTAGCCAAGGGATAATGATGGTAAGTGTATTCAAATGAAGGTTAGAAACATGTTTGTATGGAAATACCGGAAAATTACAACAAAAAGTACAAAATTAAATTAATTATTTTAACCATTAGATTTGAAGTTCTTGAATCCACCTATAATAATTTTTTTGGCCCCAATTAGTCTCAAATTCCCAATCATCGAATTTACCTAAAAATGTTTTTTCCAATAGAACAACATCTTACTACCCGTTTTGACAACCCCGGTCACATGCCAAACAACTGGCCAACATGAGCCAGCAGCCTGCCACCCAAACTTATGTTGCTTGTGTGAATTGCTTTATGTTTTGGATGGGATGAATCAGTCTTGCCTATTCAACCAAGAGGCGCCATGTACTCACTATCACGTCTATGTATATCTTTTCTTTGGCTCCCTCTCCACTTGAAATATTTAACAATTAAGTATTGAACAAATACTATAAGAGACTAGAGAGTCTACCTAAAAAAACTCAAATAAGACCTTTTCACCTTTGGGATTGCAAGTTTGCAACCAAGTTTAGACTAAAAAGAACATACATTACCAATGGTTAAAATTATTTTATAAAGTTGAGTAATATTTGATTTCAATAAGTTCAAATTACGTGCTCAAGATATGAAAGATTCTTTAATTAAACATAAAACTCAAATGATAAATAAAATATATTCAAAAACTAATTCAAAGTGTAAAGTATGAAAACAAATTGGTAAATCTATCTAAAGTCTAAACCATGAACTACTATGGAAAATAAAATACCGAGTATTGTTTTAGCAAAATTTTGATAAACTAAAACTAATTAGAATGAAAATTATATATTGATTGAGTTTCGTACAAGAACACTAAGAAAGATGACAAGAACAGCAAGAAGGATGTCAAGTGAGCAAAATAGTATGTAGATTGATGTGTAATTCGAATCAGGGGCCTCCAATTACAATTGAGCTTGATCCTACTTATAAGAGGGGTAATTAATGCCCTTTTGTCCATTGTTAACGGTTTCGACCGTTGTGACGACATTCAAATTTGTCATTATGTCGTCATTAACATCGGTCAACCCATTAACTCCTACTTTAATTATATTAAAAGCCGCAATAAATATATAACAAACCGTTATAATAGCTAGTAGCATTAAGCCTAATAAATGTGTCATTAATTGCCATGGTCAACTCTCTTGAATGTGGAATAAGCTGTCAAATTCCTGCACCAACAATTGCCCCCCTTTCGAGAAGTTGAGGCGCATCATGCATATGCCGACCTATTAAGCATCAACTTGTCGAAAATTTGAAAGTACACTTTGCATCTTGGATCATTGCATCTATTAGCTCGTCGGTGACATGACGTGACATATTGATCAACTCGTCTAACGAAATGTTGTCATCTTTCTTTGGAGTAACTTCCGATCGAATTCGTCTTCTTGACGAAAACAATGAAGACTGAAAGCTGACATTTTGTGCTCTTTCCTTCAAAATTGTGTTGACGACTAGGTGAGATAAATTTGCAACATCTATCGACATCGACATTCAGCTGGCAAAGGGAACATCGTCCGTCGTTGAAGGTGACGAGTTGGGTTGTGTGAACTTGGTCCATAGCCTGCAAAAACTTTAAATAACATTACATTCGTATTGTCTCCTTATGTTGGAGCATATGCTTCTGTAGTGTAATTCTGTAGTTTTGGCCAAAACATTGTGGAGAATCGGTGGCATTTGTACTCATGTTTAACGTACATGAAAACACCACTTCTTCCCCTAAAATTATGTAAGCCCCCCGTCAATTGTGGTTTGAAGTGTTGTAAGGCTTTGTATGTTAGGACATCGTCTCGTCCATTGTCAACGGTTCATGTGCAAAAAAGAATTCGTTAACGGCGGCCGTTGGCTAGAAGCCAACGGCCCTTTGACGCTTAAGTTAGTGATCGTTTTATATGTAAAGAAAAGTAATAAATTAAGAATACATGTATGAAACTAAATAGATAGATATCGTCAGGACCCGTCTAAAGTCAGACGATTTCAATCATCTCGTCAGGTCTATTATCAAATGGCATGTCCCCCGTCCGACGATTTCAACCATGTTGTATGGTCTATCTCGTCTCAGGAATGACAATAATAAAAGAAAATACTAAACTTAAAATGAAACAACTTTAAGAGTACCGTATTGAAGCTCTTCAGAACCTGTTTATCATTGGGCGACGTGCCTCGTGTCTGACGATTTCAGACATGTCGTCCGGTCTCTCAATCGTCGATTTTGTCAAATACACCAATGTGACGTTTCTACTGACTTACAAGGCCCGACACGTCCCAATAACCACCAGATCGTTATCCTATGTATTCTCTTCCCTCAGGACTTAGTTTGTTGGATGGTACGTTCGTTGACTCAAGTCATCGAGTTTTTTCTTATGTCAAGGTTTCCCTTTGGTTTTGGATTCCTTGTGATTGCTTTGCTTCCGAAAATGCACCTAAGAACCCAACCTCATAAGGAAGCTCTGATGAGCACTTTTGTCATAGTGCGTCAAAATAATTTGATACTAACACTTATACGTAGTATAGTGAAGTAGAGTTCGTATCCACGGGGAAAAGAATAACAACTTTCTTTTCAATTAACTAGTAATAAAAGGGGTTTTGGGGTTGTATGATTTAATTAATTAAAACAACAAGTTGAATGATTTATATGTGATTAAATTCAAAGATAAAAAAGACTTGGCCTTGCTACTTTCCACTTGTTGATATATTTAGTCGATCATTGTTATATCTATAACTTATCCCCTCTCGAATACTCAATCGAGGAATATCTCCAATTCATCGAGTGTAGTTATTAACAATGACCGTTCATTAATAACCCTTACTATTAGCCAAGTATAGAACACCGCCATATACCGACTTGATAGTAGCATTAAATCTCTCAACTCCTTAATGAAATCAATTGAGATTGATAACCTCAACACAACGGTTTCCGTTTAACCAACAAAATTAATCCCTCTTAAGGTTATTAACCACGACCGTGCATTAATAACCCGAAGTTACTTACTTGTGAAACGATCAACGATAACCATCAGTTCATTGATCATTTCTAGTAGTAATTAATGTCGAGATGTTAACTAATTGTCATCTTTGCAACACTCCCCAACATTAATATAGAGATAGATTAAGGGAAGAATTAATATTCAAGGGAAGAAGTTAAGAAAATAACTCACAAATTTAATAATCAACAAGCCTCAAGAGCTACACCCAGAAATGGAAGTTTAGCTTCACATTTGGAGACTAAACATGCTAGAAAATATAAAGAAATGTTATTCTAAACTGAGCTTAAGAGTATGGAAGAAGGAATGATTTTTTGTGAAGGAAAAGTGTGCTGTTTATAGGTGTTTTTCAACACCTTTAGCCGGGTACCCGACCGGGTATAGTGCCCACCCGACCGAGTACCGGTCAAAATCAAATATTTCTCACTTTAGTGTGTTCTTCGGCATGTCCGATTGTCTCCAGTCAAGTCTCACCCGAACGGGTGAGGTAGTGGGCCCGACCGGGCCATGCAATTTCTTTGCATGTTCGGTTTTCACTTCTTACCCGACCGGGTGAAGGGTATACCCAGTCGGGTTTTTGCTCCTGGACAGTCAAATCTCTTTTTTCTTCACTTCAAAGTCCTCCTTTCCAACACCAATCCTAACTCTACTAATAGTAAGGGACTAAGGGTTATTAATGAACGGTCGTTGTTAATAACTACTCTCGATGAATTGGATATACTCCTCGATTGAGTATTTGAGAGGGGATAAGTTATAGATATAACAATGATCGACTAAAATATATCAACAAGTGGAAAGTAGCAATGCCAAGTCCTTTTTATCTTTGAATTAAATCACATTTAAATTGTTCATCTTTCTGTTTAATTTAATTAAATCATTCAACCCAAAACCCCCCTTTATTTACTCCTTTCGTTAAAAAGATAAATTATTCCTTTCTCTGTGGATACGAACTCTACTTCACCTATACTACGTATAAGTGTTAGTATTGAATTTATTTTGAGTGCACTCACGACAAAGTGCACGTCACTCTTGTTTGCCCTTCAATTTATTTTTTCTTTTTATTGTGCATAGTTCTTTTAAAAACTTTGCATAATGGGAGACACTTTTGATTAGTTTGAAGAGTGGGATATTTACCTCATAACTTTGCATAATGGGAGACACTTTTGATTAGTTTGAAGAGTGGGATATTTACCTCATAATTGGCGAAGGTCTCGTAGAGGTCCCGGTCATTTTCCAGCTTCCTTGTGTCCTTCAGTGCCTTAGGGAATGGAGGGAGTGGCTCATATGATGAAAGTAGAGGGAATTTCGTCTTCGTTGGTTCCTCCTCATCCGGTTGAAAGTCTTCTCCAATGTCAACTTGTTTTTCTTCCTTATGCACCTCTTTCAATGTTGTCTCGTTCCTCAACATGATTGCATTAACATGTTGTCTCGGGTTTTGCTCCATTTGAGATGGGAGTCCACCCGAGTCTTTTGCCTCAAGTCGTTTCACAGCATTCGAAATTTGGCTAACTTGAGTTTCCAAATTTTGAATGATCGACATTGTTTCTTGTTGAAATTGCAACACGTTTTGTTGCATGGTGCTTAAACTTGTAGCAAGAGTTCAAATCATGTCATCCGTGTACATGTTAGAGTTGGATCTTTGGCTTTGATTATTTGGAAAGGATTGTTGAAAGGGTTGTTGAAAGGGCTGGTTTTGTTGTGGTTGAGGGTTCCCATATCTCAAATTGGGATGATCTCTCCACCCGGGGCTGTAAGTGTTAAAGTGTGGATCGTGCCTATTTTGTTGATGGGTTTGGAAACCCAAGGAGTTGACTTGTTCTTCTTGGAGAGTTGGGCAAGAATCGGTTGGGTGCCCTCGCTGTGTGCATATGCCGTAAACCTTGACCTCTTGGGTTCTAGGATTTAAAAGAAGATCCTTAACCAAAGAAGTCAAGCTGACAACTTGACTTTCCAAAGATGAAGATGATTCTGATGTGGCAACTTTACGAGTTGAGGACCGCCCGTTGTAATGCCGAGATTTCCCGGCCACTCAGAGATGAGGTTTCTTGCTTGAGAGGGAGTTTTGTTAACAATTCCCCCTCCACATGCCACATTCACCATGCGTCTATCTTGATCCACAAGACCATCATAAAAATAGAGGATGAGGTCTTGCTCGGTGTACCCATTATATGGGCAACTAGCACATTATTTCTTGAAACGCTCCCAATATTCATACAATGTCTCATCTTCTTTTTGTTCAATGTTGCTTATTTGTTTTTTAAAAGATGATGAGATGGAAGCGGGATAGTACCTTTCCAAGAAACATTTTTTCATTGCCGCCCATGTGTCTATACTTCCCGAAGGAAGATAGAATAGTCAATTATTTGCAGTGTCTTTGAGGGAGAATGGAAAAGCCTTCAAATTGATTTGCTCCTCGGCGACTCCATTCGAGCACATGCTCGTGCAAACAATATGGAATTCCGATAGAAGTTTGTTCGGGTCCTTTCCTCTTACCCGTGAAAGGAAGTAGATGAATAAGCCCCGATTTGAGCTCAAATGTATTACCCGCATCAAGAGTTGGGAAGGTAATACATAGCGGTTGTTGATTTAGATTAGGAGCCGTGAGCTCCCTCAACGTTCTCGTTTCAAGAGCCATAGTATTTGGCTCTTCGGTCTCGCTAGAATGAGAACTAACACTTGATGATTCTTCCGAGTTGGAGCTTGAGAATTTATTTTTCAACCGCTCGAGAGTTTGATCTTATTCGGGGTTTATTTGGTAGGTGATTTCGTTCAGTGAACGGTATTTGACCATATACTACAAAGCTTAGAAGAATAGAAATCTTAATACTTAAGTAATATTTTTTTTTTTGAAAATAAAAAGAAAAATTAATTGTCTTTCCCCCGCAACGACGCCAAATTTGACGAACACTTTTGTCGTAGTGCGTCAAAATAATTCGATACTAACACTTATACGTAGTATAGTGAAGTAGAGTTCGTATCCACATGAAAAATTGGAAATGAATAACTTTCTTTTTAATTAACTAGTAATAAAAGGAGTTTTGGGGTTGTATGATTTAAATAATTAAAACAACAAATTGAACGACTTATATGTGATTAAATTCAAAGATAAAAAGGACTTGACCTTGCTACTTTACACTTGTTGATATATTTAGTCTATCATTGTTATATCTATAACTTATCACCTCTCGAATACTCAATCGAGGAGTATCTCTAATTCATCGAGGGTAGCTATTAACAACGACCGTTCATTAATAACCCTTACTATTAGCCAAGTAAAGAACACCGCCAGATATCGACTTGATAGTAGCATTAAATCTCTCAACTTCTTGATGAAATCAATTGAGATTGATAACCTCAACACAATAGTTTCGGTTTAAGGTTGTTAACCACGATCGTGCATTAATAACTCGAAGTTACTTACTTGTGAAACCATTAATGATTAATCATCGGTTCATTGATCGTTTCTAGCAGTAATTAATGTTGAGATGTTAACTAATTGTCATCTTAGCAACACTCCCCAACATTAATATAAAGATAGATTAAGGGAAGAATTAATATTCAAGGGAAAAAGTTAAGAAAATAATGCACAACTTTAATAATCAACAAACTTCAAGAGCAACACCAAGAAATGGAAGTTTAGCTCCTCGTTTGGAGACTAAATATGCTAGAAAAATATAAAGAAATGTTATTCTAAACTAAGCTTAAGAGTATGGAAGAAGGAATGATTTTTTGTGAAGGAAAAGTGTGCTATTTATAGGTGTTTTTCCAAACTTTTGGCCGGGTATAGTGCCCACCCGACCGAGTACCGGTCAAAATCAAATATTTCCCATGTTAGTGTGTTCTTTGGCACGTCCGATTGTCTCCGGTCAAGTCTCACCCGACCGGGTGAGGTAGTGGGCCCGACAGGGCCATGCACTTTCCTTGAATGTTCGGTTTTCACTTCTTACCCGACCGGGTGAAGGGTTATACCTGGTCGTGTTTTTGCTCTTGGGCAGTCAAATCTCCTTTTTTTCACTTCAAAGTCCTCCTTTCCAACACCACAAATCCTAACTCTACTTTACAATTTACAAATGAAAACTAAAATACAATTAAAATTAAAATCACACAAATGTTTACAAACTAAATAAAACGGTAAACAATCCGTACAAATCAAACATAAGAACATACATTTATGCACTATGAATTAGTGCATATCAAGCTTCAATTGTACATTTTGATGAAATCATCACATCGTTTGTGCACACTTCCTCGGTTCTCCCAATTTGATTTTTGAACACCATCGTCACTAGCCATTGAAAGTTGCCCCTGCATTTTGAAGTCTGTAAGGTGTCGTCGAGTTCAACGAGATGAAACCAGCGGTGACGTTTGGCGTATGAGCAGTTGACAAGATGATAGATTTTGTTTCTTCCTTCCCAACTTTCAATTTCATCTCGAGTCCCGCCATTGACATTGAGCTATAACCTTCCATGGATGATAGTTTTTCTTGCATGTTTCCCACATACGACGCCAAATTGTTTTAGCAAAATTTTGATAAACTAAAACTAATTAGAATGGAAATTATATATTGATTGAGTTTCGTACAAGAACACTAAAAAAGATGACAAGAACAGCAAGAAGGATGTCAAGTGAGCAAAATAGTATGTATATTGATGTGTAATTCGAATCAGGGGCCTCTAATTACAATTGAGCTTAATCCTACTTATAAGAGGGGTAATTAATGCCCTTTTGTCCATTGTTAACGATTTCGACCGTTATGACGATATTCAAAGTTGTCATTATGTCGTCATTAACATCGGTCAGCTCATTTGTGTAACTCCTACTTTAATTATATTAGTAGCCGCAATAAATATATATATAACCGTTATAATAGCTTACTAGCTATTTAAGCCTAATAAATGCGTCATTAATTGTCATGATCAACTCTTGAATGTGGAATAAGTTGTCAAATTCCTCCACCAACAAGTATACATTATTGACATTCTAATCAACAAAAACATCCAAGCCTTAGTCCCAAACGATATTGGGGTCGGCTAACATGAATCGATACATGATATCGCTGTACATACTCGATCGAGTATGTGTAGATCTTCGAATTCGTTCCATACTCGATCTATATTCGGGTAATTTTTATAGCTATACCCGATCGAGTATATAAGTGTACCCGATCGGGTATAGACATTGGATCGTGGGAAAATCTTCTCCTGCATGTTCCTTTGTTTTCGGATCCGATCCGATTTGAAATGTCAACCAGATACCCGATCGAGTATATGTATATACTCGACCGAGTATAGACCAAAGTCAGGATTTCCTTTTTGTCTTGTGATTTTTGCACCTTCTGTCCACTTTTGGGGTTCACCAACTATCCTTTGAGTGCTGGTAGACCTGTTTGAGCTCATAATAAACCTAATCTAAGCTTTTTACAAGAATTGTAACAACTAAACTATTACACCAAAAGTGTGTAATTTCCGAAATGCTAAACTACAAAAAGTAACTAAAATTGCAAACATAAACACGGAAATTACATATGTATCAATCGCCAAAAGGAAAAGAAAGAAAATAAAGATAAAAAAAGATAAGCTATTATAAAAAAGAATAATATAAAAGAGATGAATATACATATAAAAGATAAAATAAAAATGAAAAAAATAATATTTATATAAAAGGATAAAAGCATTTTAAAAAATAAGGAAAAAAGATGATACATGATCACTCCCCCACACGAATATGCGCCCTCCACTTTGCTCTCTCCAAAGTCATACCCTCATCCAATCCAAGAAGAACCATATCACTTCTGACTTCCCTAACCCACGTCTGTTTGGGCCTTTCTCTCCCTCTCTTCCCTGTCTTTTCTCCACACATCTCAACTCGTCTGACAGGTGAATCACTCGGTCTTCTATGCACATGACCAAACGACCGTAGGCGCGACTCCCGCATCTTATCTTCAATAGGTGCCACTCTCACCCTTTGTCTGATTGTCTCATTCCTCACGCGGTCCTTTCTAGTATGCCCATGATGCGACTATTTAGTAGTGCATAAACACCACATTTTAGAATGGTTTTACATTATGTTTACTTAGCTTTTGTACAATTACGGTGTAATCCTTATCTTCTAAAATTAAAGTAGAATTAGAAGATATTAAGATATTTTGACATGTAAGCAAAAACATGATGAAAAGAAGAGGAAAGAGTTTGGGAGCATAAGGAAGGAGCATTAGAGACAAAAGGAAGCGTCATGGAGGACAAAGAAATGTGAAAAATCATATATGATTTGACCTGGAGATCATAAGAGATCAAATAAAGCAAGTGAACATGGGAACATCAGATTATGTCTTAGACCCAACCACCTCACTTATCCTATAAAAACACCCCTTTTCTTCCTATTTTAGATATCAATTAATCCCCTCTTTCATAGACACATTATTCTTGTACTTTAGGTAGTCTTTTGAGCTTGGTTTTGCTCTTGAAGCTTGTTGATTATTAAAGTTGTGAGTTATTTTCTTAACTTCTTCCCTTGAATATTAATTCTTCCCTTAATCTATCTCTATATTAATGTTGGGGAGTGTTGTTAAGATGACAATTAGTTAACATCTCGACATTAATTACTACTAGAAACGATCAACGAACCGATGGTTAATCGTTGATGGTTTCACAAGTAAGTAACTTCGGTTTATTAATGCACGGTCGTGGTTAATAAACTTAAGAGGGATTAATTGTGTTGGTTAAACCGAAACCGTTGTGTTGAGGTTATCAATCTCAATTGATTTCATCAAGGAGTTAAGAGATTAATGCTACTATCAAGTCGGTATATGGCGGTGTTCTTTACTTGACTAATAGTAAGAGTTATTAATGAAAGGTCGTTGTTAATAACTACCCTCGATGAATTGGAGATACTCCTCGATTGAGTATTCGAGAGGGGATAAGTTACAGATATAACAATGATCGACTAAAATATATCAACAAGTGGAAAGTAGCAAAACCAAGGTTGATTACCTTTGATATTTTATTTCCCTCATCTTAGTATTTTATTTTCTTTCTCAATTATCAAAATTTTCAATTCCCCTTTCCGTTTACTTTTATTAGTTACGCTTACACATACGTAAAAAGCATCTTTCCATGTGGATACGAACTTTAGTACGCTATACTACGGTATTAGCCCTTAGTAGTGAATTTAATTTGAGGCACACTACGACAAAGTGCTCGTCAGCCCACACATCCAACGCAGCATGCACATCTCTGCCACACTCATCTTTTGAATGTGACATTGTTTCACCACCCAACACTCCGTACCATACAATAATGCCGGCCTAATTGTTGTCCTATAAAATTTACCCTTCAGTCTAGTCGGCATACCTCGATCGCATAGAAATCCTGACGCACTCTTCCACTTCATCCACTCTGTTCTGATTCTATGGGATACATCTCCATCTAACTCACCATCCTTCTGAATTATGGAGCCTGATCGGGCTAAACTTGCAAGTATACAAGTGCCGATATAGTAATAAAATACCGGTAAATATCGGGTCGATCCATAGGGAAATGGTTGATATTATAAAGTCGAGTATTGAATGCAAAAGAATATAAAGGCTAAAGGGTCAAATAGGTACATGAACTAACTTAAAGTGTTCAATTAGCCCCTTATATAGGAGGTTCTGCCCGGCCGTCGCCAATTGAGGCGGTTCCCGGTGGAATTTTTTGAAGAAATTTTTTGAGAATCTTCTTCATTAAGTATAGTTTACTCATATCAAATTTCAGCTAAAAATTAAATGGGGAAGACAGTCAAATGATTTTCCAAAATGTACTGCGTTGTTTACCTGCGCAGTTATCTTCAAAAAATCATTTGACTGCCTTCCCGGTTGAATTTTTAGCTGAAATTTGGTATGGATAAACTAGACTTAATGAAGAAGATGCTCAAAAAATTTCATCAAAAAATTCCACCGGGAAACGCCCCAATTGGCGACGGCCGGGCAGAACCTCTTATATAAGGGGCTAATTGAACACTTTAAGTTAGTTCATGTACCTATTTGACCCTTTAGCCGAATATAAATGGTATGGTTTTTCATGAACTTTGTTCTTTGAGGTTGATTAAACAAGAATGAGAATTACTAAGACAATCAGGATTCACCTAAATGCTTTAATAGTTATTTAATAATAGTTCTTTCCCAATAATTATGAATACGATATCGCCAATATATTATCAACTCCGGTTAAGGTAGTGAGAACGTGGTTTTCGTTACGTGTAAGTCCCGTTACGACTTACATTCATCTACCGAAAATCCCGTTGAATATCAAGACATCACACCCGTATCATATAAGACCAGATATATTTCTACTCTCGTTACTATATATGTTTATCCTTTAATGTTCATAGTTTAGACTTCAACGTTAATTTCAAGCATAAACTAAATTTAACATACTTCTATGTTGTACACCACAGTCATAAACAATCAAAATATAAAGGATGAATCACAATTTATTGGTTTAGAACTTTTATCAAACACCTAATGTGCATAGAGGTTCATCCCTAGCCTTAGCTAAGAAATTAGCCTCTAATGCTCATATTAATCACAATATAATATAGATATGTAATGGAACATTAAATTAAAAAGGAAATAATACCTCAACACCAATGATTTCGGAGGTTGATGTTTCCTCCTCAAGAACTTGAAGAAAAATAGCAAGAACAAATTATAAAAACTAGGAATTAATCTATGGAATGGAATGTGTTTGATTGATGAATTGAGGGATTTATATAGGCTAAAGAATGTCATATTTTAGTCTATTCAAGCCCAACAATAAGGTATGGAGACAATATTTGATCACCACTGAGGAAGATGAAGTTTTTCCATCAAGAAATGGCTTGCACGTCGGACTGTTTTGTGCAGAAATTGGCCCAACCGGCGCCGGTTTTGTCCCGAACGACGCTGGTTCAATAACAGGCCCTATTATGCTCAAAAAATACCACCTGACCGGTGCTGGTTGTGGCTGACCAGCGCTGGTTGCTACACCAAAAACTGTACTCCCTTTCTCTTTCTCTTTTATGGATCAAAAAGTGTTGGTTTTTGTCCTGGGATTCTGGGGATGTTCCGCTATGAATTTGGACATATTTCCTTCACCAAAGTTGTAGATAATGAAGTCTTCTACCCACCAAAACTTGAATGATGTGATTTTATTCATCCAATCAAAAGATATGAATAAAACACTGAGAGGTATGCATCCTGAAATCCCACCAGCAACATCTGACTTTATTGTTTGATTGAGTCTTGTTCCTTTCATATTTTGGCCATTACGCCTTCATAACATTTGTATCTTATTGAGTTAACATTCACATGAAACTCGAATCGAGTGATTTCGAGTTCTCTACAATAAGTTATACTCAAATTACGGGCAGAACGTCATTCTCGTGGTCTCAAAACCCGTTCATCACAATGTTTTATATTTTAGCAGGTTTAAGGCATGAAACCCCTGTGTGATATTTAAATGTTGCGTGGTATACCCCTGTGTTATTATAAATGCACGAAAGCCCCTCATGTTTTTAAAAAACATGCTCACCTGCTTATTTCACGGTAAAAGAGTAACACCGTTAGTTTTTCATAAATATCCGATTGTATCCTTATTATCTTCTACGCTTTAACCATCCTTCGAATTTCCCGAAGTATTAACACTGAGTAGGGCTTGTTGTCGAATATCCTCCATCCTGATTCGAAGGAGATGAATGTCCCAAGGTTGGATTAGCAGGCTAGCAGCTGGCCCCCACTAATAAGAATCACCACGCTTTGCTACTCTTTCGTCCAGAGACCAAGCTTTGTTCATCTTAAAGACCAGTTTTGTACGTGTGGGTATTTTCAGTTGTGTTGGTATCCTTGTTGCCATGCTTTGGCTTGCATCTCCTACCATCGAGTCAATGTTGAAGACTATATACACGAGTACTTTAAAAAAGACACGTATTTAAGAGTATATGAACATATGATCAATCCAGTTCCTGGTATGCATGACTTTGAAGATAGTCGTAAGGGTGAGGTTGCAGCCCCAGATGTTAAAGCAAGAAAAGGCAGGCCAATAAAGAAATGAAGAGCTGATGGCAATGATACAAACCATTCAAAAGCTTCTAGGAAGGGACTGACACATACATGTAAGATTTGTGGTATTCTTGGTCACAATAAGAGAACTTGTCCCAAAAAAATCACACATGAATCAAGAAAACAATGTGAAAATGAACCTAGAGAACAGTCTCAAGCTTATGCAGAAGTTGGTGGCTCGAAACAAGTTGATCATGACATGCTTGTTTCAATGGTGTCAAATTTTGATATGGACAGCTTTCAAAATGCTTCCTATTGGGTACAATCTTTACATGTTTTTGTTTTATTTTTCGTAACAATTTTATTCAACTTACTTAATTCCACTTTTACATTTTTTGACCATACATGATATTATAGGATATGGACTGATGAATCCTACTCAAATATCAAGTTCAAAAGCAGAACCAACAAAGCAGCCAAATCCATGTGATTGGACCAGTTCATCTCAAAGCTAAAGAACAAGCTTGAAGTATAAACAAATAGGCTTGCACTTATGATCTTTGAGTATGGTAGTAGTATGTGTTACTCGAATATAACAATTATTCATTCTGGTAAGTGTGAAATTTTTGCTTAAACTCTTGAAAACTTGTGAAAGTGCAAACCTACTATATATTGTGTTTTTGCAGCCTTGGTGGCCTTATAACTTGGCTGGATTTTCAATTTTTAATTAGGTTGTTGCTGGTTTTGTTTGTGCATGTCTTATAATTTGGCTAACTTTTTTATGTTAAGGCCGCTGCTTGTTATGCTGTATTTTTTAGTGGGTCGCCAGTATAACTTGTGTGGTTTTAAAATATTAAAGTTGTTTATTATTACGGAGTACTTGTTTAATCTGTCGTGGAAGTTGATTTTTAGTTACTTAAATTTTGTTTTTAATAACAACTTGCAGTAGATTGATTTTTAAGTGTTTAAACTGCAGTATGTTGCCGTATGGTTGGTATTTAGTCCAATGTATTAATAACCACTTAGCTAGTTTCTACGGAATATTTCATTTTAGAAGCAAAATATCATTACGGATTCTCTGAAAAAAAATAAAAGTACTTTAAAAGGGTGCATGTGTAAATATTAAAATTATGTCAAACAAAAGAATAAATGTTGCAGATTGAGCTTGTTAAGAAATGAGGCAATGAATTATAAGTAAAAGATATTACAGAGTATCTTTCTTTTATAGATACAAAAGGGTGAATTTGTCATTTTGCTACTTAAGAATGAGAAACTTTGACCAAAAATCACAGCAGCTGCGCGTGTAGTGCACTGATGTTAGCTTTAACACTTTAAGGGATAATCTGCTTAGCTTTTTAAAACACAAAGGGCTGTCATGCATTTTTTATAACACATAGGTGTAATGTGCACAATAAAAGTATCACAGAGGGATGTGGTGCAATTAACCCATATTTTAGCTCTCATTCTGAAGATATTTGTCTTATTTCTCTTCTTTTCTTCAACAAATACTTATAAATACTTATGTTAAACACGAGTAAATGTAACGGCTATCAGAGCCCAAGTAACGGAACATATCGCTGACCGGTATCTCCTTACCATCTAGAGTAATTCCGCTATTACCACTGTTTCTACCTCCACCAAACTTACTCTATCTTCCCCCGACTTAGTCTAAAACCCTTGTTCTCCAATGTTTGTCATCATACTTCCAACTTTGCTTTAACCCCTGATTGCGTCTCATCAGTCAATAAAATATCATCGTCAAACATCATACACCACGGTATATCGTCTTGAATTGACTTTGTAAGTTCATCTGACAAATAAGAAAGGGCACAAAGCCGATCCTTCCTGCACTCCAATAGTAATAGGGAACTCCATAATCCTCTTTGACATTTTAATCACGATTACTAAAAATGGGAAGACACAAAAACTCCGTTTTAGTTGTAAAAAAACTTTGTCGAAAAGTGAAAACGCTATTTTTTTGGAAACAAAAAAGAAACAGAATCATAGAAAATCAATGTGAACGTTGCCAGTGAGATCCCGTATGTGGCGGCCTCGTAACCGCAATTCAATATTAGGGCAATAATGACGCAGTCAAAACCACGATAGATAGCTGCAATTTTTAACATTCTGCCGTTTTGTATTCTTCCCGAACAGATAGCCCCATATTCTCCGTATGAAAGAGGATTCCACCGGCGCGCCAGAGTTCGTCGTTTAATACCGCCTGCGTTTGTTTGTTTCATCGTCTTCTCCACACAAGTCTTCAGATCTGCCGATAAAGTTGACTTACGGAATGGAGCCTTTCCACAACCACCAACAAAGGTACGTTCACCGCCCTCCCAGCTTTCCCGATTCCCCTAATTGCTTTCACCACCCCCCGCCACCCCCCGCCGCCTCACCCCAACCTCCACCCGCCGCTGCCTCCATCTCACCATTACCATCACCCCCTCCCTCCCTACACCCTTCCATTCCATTCTATTCCCCATCCTGAAAACCCCCAATTCTTGGATTATATTCTGAATCGCGATTCCTCACCGACACCACACCCCATGCGAACCCCAGATCCTTGGGCCGATGTTGGCCCTAGGCTGCCACTTCATCAACCCCCTCGTCACCACCAACCCCCTTTTTTGCTGCCCCTCAATGATCAGAATGATGATTATGGGTTCGTGAGGGATGAGTTTTTTATCCCGAAGAATGGGTTCAGAGGCGACCAAGAAAGGATTTGGGGCCGTCAAGATACAGAGCTTGATAATGTTGATGTGTTCAGATTCAATACGGAGAGACCAATCCAACATAGACTTGATATTAGGGACGACAGAGAAGACCTCAGGTGGGGCTATGAAGATGTTACTGATGTTATGGACTCCTCGTCCAGAAGAAGGTTATCCTCAGATAATGGTTATGCTTTTGACCACAAAAGGCTTAGCAATAGGGTAAGAGATGGTATAGAAGAGTTGCATAGGTCACCTAGGAAGAAGAACGCACAGAAAAGGAGTGCACCCCATACAACTCCATTAGGAAAGGTTAACCATAGGACTAGAAATCAAGACTGCCATTTCTCTAATGGGTATGCTGATAATTCAAGTGTAGCTGGCTCAAGGGGAAATTTGAGAGAAGGCATTGCACGGTCTGGGAAAAGAGAGGAGGAGAGGGAGAACAGTCCAGTGGAACTTGATGTTTCATTTAAATCTAATGCACTTGTGGCGAAGGCTATTGTGGCTCCCTCAAGCCCAGTAGTTGATACAGGAAAAAATGGTACTCCTAGAGCTCGGAAGATTAGGAGACTTAAGATGCCTGACACTGCACAGTCAAAGCTGAGTGAAAATTTGGGAAAGTTTGAAAATTCAGCAAATGGGTTAGATTGTCCATTAAGTTCTGGGCCTTCTGGCAGTGAGAAGGAAACTGCCAGCAATACATGTACTCCTTCTAAGGAACAGGTACATGATCAGGTCACATATGGTGTTCAAAATGATAAAACACCTTTACGAAAAAATCGATACAAGAAGAAAGTTATGGCCTCTGTCAAGAAGAAAAATAGTTTTCTGGATAAAAGGGATAGTCCTAATCTGGTTATTGGTGCGGACATATCTGTAGATAAGTTGTCAGTCTCTGAATTGAATGGGGATTCCTTATGTGCAGATGAGAGAATTGTGTCTGATGGTATGAAAGAAGTGCGAGAGTCTTTTTCAACACATCATTTGACTGAAGAACTAGCCATTGACAAGATCTATGAACCTCTAGAACATGTTGTCTCTGGTTCAGATGCTTCTAAAAATGACTCTTGTAGCCTATTTAAGTCAAAGAGAAAAAGGAACTGTTTGTCTGTGATCTCTGTTTCTGAGAGCCCGGTGGACCCTGAAATTAAAGAGCATACTTTTCCTGAGAGCAAATTGCTTGAAAGCTGTCATCTGCTTGATTCTGAGACATGCATAATTGAACCACAGAAGAGACTCACTAGTTCAATTATTGACAATGAAACTAAAGGGCAGCATTTTCAGAATCATGCTTCAATGCTTAAAACAAATCTTGTTCTAGATTCGAATGGGCATATGCTTTCAATGGGAAATATTGTTCATGCACACTCCTCATGCTCTGATGAACCTATTATTCACAAGGATGGCAGTTGCATACGCTCTTCAACTGAAGATGCATGTGCTGAAAGGACTGAAAACATTGTTGCTGAGGGGGGATCTTTGTATGCAGGTTCTGAGCAACTCTTTGATAATACTTTGACTGTTCCTCACACAGATGCAATATCCAACAGGCCTCCGGACAGTGATTTGTTGGTCAGAGATGTTAGTAATGTGGGTTCACCAAATAAGGAGGAAGGGTTCTCAAGTGCGAGTAGCTCCAATCCGAGCTCCAGTAGCAGGGTGATTTCTGATAATGATTGTCCTTGTACGGACGATAAAGCTCTTCCTGGAAGTTGTTTCCCTAATATTATTGATAGAGTAAGCGGTCCCCATCATGATGCCTATCCTGTTCCATTGCTTTGTGTTGAGGATCATCACGACCCTTGTCTGGGCAAGGAATATTCACCTGAGATGAAAATAAAGAGGAAAGTAAGTGAGATGCTGTCGAAATCCTCCTGTCTGAGGACAAGTGAGGACCCTTGTAGGTCTTTGAGTTTGGGTATGAATCATGCCTTTAATGAAAGCAATGTTAAGGCTCCTGGAAATGGAGATTGCTCTTTAGATGGAGGCCAGTCACTTCAAGAGTGTCCAGAGAATGATCTTTCAGTTCGAGGGGATCTTGAAACTAGTTCAATTGTAAAATCTCCTCGGAATTTGAAGAAAAGGAAGATCTCCTCCCCTACATTGGGTCACTCTATTCTTTATGAGTCTCTTGAAGTGATCGATGAAGCTAATATGTCAGCACAAGGGCTTTCCAATGATGGCAATGCTATAACACACACATTGTCTCAAGCAGTAGAAAATTGTTGTGCTGCTCTGCCACCTTGTGCAAGGCCAATGGACAATTCAAATGAGAAGAGTACTACCAGAGGATCATTTCAGTCTGAGTCTACCCAGGTTGGCCCTTCAGAGGTTTTGTCAGACCTAGAGCATGTTCCATCTATCCCATCCCATAAGCTAGCTAGTGAAACAGAAGCTACTGCAGCTGTTTCAAGGAGCAGTGATCAAAATGGTACACTGGATAGGGCGAGTAGGATATGTGGGCTTACATCATTGGATGATATGGTACCAACTAAAGGAGATAGTGAATGCCATGATGGTTTACCTGCCTCAAACATCAGTGTGGAAATATCTTGTCAAATATCAAATGGAGTTGTCTCTCAAGTAAACCAAAATCCGAGTGAAGCTTCGGTTTCCACGGGTGATACAATACCTTTATCTGTCAAAATCTCTGCAGATAAATCTAAAGCTGATAGTGATGCAGTTAATGAAAACCTATCAACGAATACCTTTATCTGTCAAAGACCACCTTTGTGCCCAGTCAGTGGCAACCTACCAATAATATCTAGGAGGCCATCTTCCGTGCCAGATGCTTGTGAACCACTGCAAACTTTGAAATATGTGCCAAGTAAATCAAATTTTAAAAAGAGCAAGATGAGCTCTGTGGTCGTCAGGGGTTCCTGTAGTAGTTCAGCTGTAAGCTTTATGACGTCAAAGAAACCTGAAATATCAAAACATGCTGCAAAGTCACGGACTTGGCATCGAACTAGTAATTCCTCATCCGCTCCATGCTTTGCTCCTCAAGTGACCTCTATTCGCCCACAGAACCAAAGACAGAATGAGGTTACAGGCATCCGTAATTCTTACATCCGCAAGGGTAATACTCTTGTAAGAAATTCTTCATATGTTGGCAATGTGGCACCTGGATTCCATGCTTCTAGTTCTTCTGTTTATAGATTGAGCTCTTCAAATGTAAAGGATGCTAAGAAGCTCAAAAGTGGTAATGTGGTAGAAATTTCTGATCAATCAAGTTGCTTGAAACCCTTCGAGCCCAATAATGCTTTTCCTCAGAGTCTCAACTGCGAATTGTTACATTCAACTGGTAACATCTTAGGCAACCCAGCATCTTTGCCGGGAGTGGATAAGTCTGGGAGTTGCAGTCTTGGTATAGAATTAGTGACAGGTGTAACAAGTGTGCATAGACATTCTGAAGATGCTATCAAAATATTTCAGTGTCAATCCGATCCAATCAACAAATTAGAGAGTGAGAACACATCAGGTGAAGGGAAGTCGAGAGAAGTGACATTTTATTCTGAGCAAAGATCACACCAGCTTGTTGCAGCTCCAGATGCAACCCCAACATCATCTTCTGATGGCTATTATAAAATGAGAAATAATCAGCTGGTTCGAACAATTACTGAAAACCATGGCAACCCGAAAGTTGCTGCGATTGGTGATAGCATAAACCCAGATAGGCAGGGGGCTGAGAAGGCTGTCCTCAAGAAGCGTTCTGGTAAGGATGTGTTTGCAACCCCCCCCCCCCCCCACACACACACAAAAAAAAAACCATATTATAGAACCATTTTCTCTTGAACAGTTTTCAATAAAAACAACTAAAATGTAATTTTTACTTCTCAAAATTGTCTCTGAAGCAGAGTTACTGTGTCAAGTGATTTACAAAGTTAAGAGAATGGGTGGATTAGGAAAACTAAAAAGTTAGTCATGTTCATATTATGAAATTGAGCATTATTTGGGATAGTCAAGTACAGTTAATATTAGTCAAGTCATGTTTATATTATGAAAGGGAGTTCAGAACTCCTTGAAGATGTTAATTCAGAACTCCTTGAGTACTATCCTTGAAGATGTTCCTTCATAAAACACTGTTTTCATTTTATGTGTAAACAGATTTTCTTTTCTAAATTATAATTTGGCCCCTTAGGTAACTTGTTTCTTACTGCATAAGAACTCATTGAGGCAGAATCCTCTGTGCAGGTTCACCAGATGCATATAAAAGTTCCAAGTTCTCATTAGTATGGACATTAAGTGGTTCAAAATCATCAAAGGGAGATGGTAAACCTATAACTATTAATCATAAAGTCCAGCCCTACTGGTGTTCGTGGAAAAGGTATACAAATTTGAGGAGTTTCACTCATGGTTTAACCTCTGTTCAGAATGTTGGTACTATGTCTACAATCAGGTTGGAAGGATGTCAATTTTTCATGTTTTGCTTTTGTTCCATTTTCCACCCTGGTAGAGTATTGAAATTAGTATATGTTTTCTATTTTAGTCGCAAGCTGCTGCTCTCAAGAAAGAGACATACCGTTTACACTAGATCGGCTAATGGACATTCTCTGCGAAGGTCCAAAGTTTTAAGTGTTGGTGGCAAAAGCTTGAAGTGGTCAAAATCTATTGAGAGGAACTCAAAAAAAGCTGATCAGGTTGGCTAGCAGCATTATCTAAGGCATTTTTAAATGGGTATTAAAGAGGCCAAAGAAGCTGTTGTCTACTTCTAGTTGTTTAGAACTCATGTTATAGTTTCTTCTCAAATTATCCACAGGAAGCTACATCAGCTGTTGCTGCTGCAGAGAAGAGGAAAAGGGGACAAAACATTATTGCCACTGCTAATTCGAAGAGCAGACATAGTGTTTCCCGTAAGTCTTATAACGTTACACTTCTTCCAGGTAATGATGCCCTCAATTCTTGTTCTGACATAATGACATGTGCGTGTTTATATATACCCAGAAAAGTACCCATTCACAGGGACTGAATCTCAACTGTTAGATTTAAGATGAAACAGTTATGGGCATGCTAAATTCTGTGCGTAACTGCGTATATAGTTACTTGTTAGTTGTTATAGCAAAAGTACCTTTATATCATATTGCTTGCAACTTGTTTTTCTGGGTATTTAAATTTTTGTTCTGTAAACTTCTTTGCATGCTAATACTTTTTCTCTTCCCATTTATGTTAATGTGCACTATCTGGATGTTATTTGCTGAATGTTTATGTAACCGTATCTGCACAATTCACAGGAGAGCGGATCTTCCGTATTGGTTCAGAACGTTACAAAATGGATCCGTCAGGGAAAACACTTCAAAGGATATCAAGTGGTCTGATCCTGATTTACTGAATATGTTCTCTCCCCCCTCCCCCACTCACTGGCACTTCCCCATTTCATTATATATTTTATTTCACAGCATGAAAGAGTCCTATTAAATTGTGTTTTCTCTTATTTCTCTGGCTAGGTGCTAATGTGCTATTAGACGTCATATATGACGTGTACTTTAGGCTGTATTTGGTAGGGATAGAAGAAATAATGAGGGAAAGTATGCAAGTGAGAAAAGCAAGGAAGATAACGTGAGAAATAGATAAAAATGTATAAGGCTGTTTGGTTCTCGATAAATAGATTGAAAATAGTGAGAAAAGGTATGAGTTAAAGTGGTTTGGTACTGTGTAAGATAAAAACAGTAGAAAAGATTTCAGAATAGAAGTAATGAATTCAACACGGGAGTAGGGATGGGGTTCTCGATAAGGAACTGAATTGTGTAAACCCCTTTCTGCCTCACACCATTGAAGCATTGGAAACACTGTACTGCAGTGCACATGTAAAACTTATGTTGATTTTAAATTCATCGTTGTTCCTCTTTTATGGGTTGGAGTACATTGCTGTAGAGAATTTGTATAAATATAGACCCCCCGCTCTGTTTACAGATGAAGAACCAGAAGAGAGTATTGTTCGACCAGAGAGTAATGCAAAGACATCATATATTCCAAGGAGATTGCTGATTGGCAATGATGAGTAAGTATACTTAAAAATCCACTCTTTAAACTTTTTACTGTAAAATACGTGCATAACTTGTCTTCCTTAATCAAGGCATGTCTGCTTTTCTATGATTAATTGGTTGCATCACTCAAATCTAAAAAAAGATGTACAAACGAATTATATTCACTTTTCATTTACTTATCAGCATTCTTTTGAATGGTATTTATTCGAGTAAAAAAGGTTGGCGCATATCATGCTGCTGCTGCTGCTGTGTTTATTTCTGCTTTATATTTGGGTTGTTCCTTTTCATTGGACTGTTTTGTAGATATGTACGTCTTGGAAGTGGTAATAAGTTAGTCAGAAATCCAAAAAGAAGAGTCCGCATCTTGGCAAATCAGAAAGTTCGTTGGAGCTTGCACACTGCTAGGTTGCGGCTGGCTAAGAAGAGCACATATTGCCAATTTTTCACCAGGTTTGGTAAATGTAACAAGGATAATAGAAAATGTCCTTACATCCATGACCCCTCTAAAATCGCAGTGTGCACCAAGTTTTTGAGTGGTTCATGCTCCAATCCTGATTGCAAGTTAACCCATAAGGTAATCTAGTGTTCAGACCAGTATGAACATCCGGTAGCTGATTTAATTTTTTTGGGTTTTTGCTGTACTGCCTTCATTTTTTTTTAAATGTTCACATGTATACATACATACATACTCCCTCCATCCCGCTACGATTGTCCCATCTTTCCTTTTCAGTCCGTCCTACTAAAATTGTGTCATACCAAATTTGGTAAAGTTTGTGTGGTTTTAAATCATTTTTACTTTATTCTTACTTTATCAATTTAGTACCAACCACATAAAACCACTTTTCTCAATAACTGTGTCACCTCCTCGTGTTCCAATGTTAGTGGGACGGAGGTAGTAATATGAATAAAAATATTATAAATTCACATATACACACTATATATAGAAATATTATACTCCCTCCGTCCCATTTTACCTGTCTTACTTTCCTTTTTGGGTTGTCCCAAAATAAGTGTCACCTTTCCCTTTTTGGAAAGAAACATGTGGTTCACAACATTTCACTTTACTATACTCAAATCTCAACCACAACTTTTACCTTTTCAACCACTTCATTAAAAATTGTGCCAAAACCAAATAAGACACATAAAATGGGACGGAGGTAGTATATAGATATTGTTGAATATTTTTTTGACGGGTGCTCCATACATAGGTCATTCCTGAGAGAATGCAAGACTGCTCTTATTTTCAGCAAGGTATGTATTGCATCATTACAACTTGGAATTATATTAAATCAATAAGGTCGTAATATTTACTAACAAGTAATTTTGACAGGATTATGCTCTAATGAGAATTGTCCTTATAGACACGTAAATGTGAATCCCAATTCATCTGTCTGTGAAGGTTTTCTCAGGGGTTACTGTTCTGACGGAGATGAGGTATTTTTGTTTAATTTCTGTTTCCAGCTACATATTGACTTCTACATATTGTATAACATGGTCATTTTATCAGTTTAGGTCTTGATGATGGACAGAGTGAAGAATATAGGTGGAAAAGGGGATGAAATTTTGCCAAAATATCATAGTACAAATGGGAGAATTTGATTTTTCACCCCACTTTTTGGGTGATATTGGATTTTGCACCCCATTTTAAAAACAACTTTGACTTTGCACCCTATCATATGATATTTGTGAAGGAAAATTTCTTAATGAGGTGCAAAGTCAAAGGATTTTGAAGTAAAATGGGGTGCAAAATCAAAGTTTTTTAAAAATGGGGTGCAAAGTCCAATATCATCCAAAATGTGGGGTGCAAAGTCAAATTCCCCCTAAAAATGGTTAACAATGTATTTCATCAGGGCGGTTTGGGAGAAAATAGAGTTATTGAAGGGATTTTATTTGTTTAACTAATCCTAAAGCTAGCGTTTTCATATTAAGATGATAATGATTCGTAGATTAAAAATTGGGCTGTATACATCCATTACTCCCTCCATCCCATGGTTTTCTTCATGCTTTCCATTTTGGGTTCTTACAAAATTTCCTCTTTTCATTAAGTAAAGAATTGTTGGTGTTGTTCCCTTCTTTTTCAAATAAACATCAACCAAATGATTTTCTTTTCTTTAAGCATGCAAAAAGAGGGAGGGGGGGGGGATTATGGGTGTGGTGCAGTGGTGGACTATCGTATATTCCTGTGTGTATCATCTTGCTGGTAGTTAATACACTTCAAGTTCAGCTGTACACAAGAATTAAGCAGTCACCTGGTCTCATTTTTATATGTTGGTTTTTAGACACTTGATTGCTTCCGTTATCTTAGTTCTATGATAACTGTTCAATTTCTTTTGTTTCAACTCTTTCTCCAATGTGGTAGATGAAGTTGTTTACAAGGACTGCCACCTGCAAATCACTCTGCTCTCTCCATCCTCTCTTCCTCTTCCACTGCCTATGACCTCCCTATTTATCTTTATGTGCACACATTGTGTGTGTGTGTGTCCTTTCACAGAAACACACAACCTCACTAATACTATAACCCGTGAAATGGATTGTATGTCTAAACTTTGCAGTGCCAGAGGAAACACAGTTATGTGTGCCCTAGTTTTGAAGCAACTGGAGATTGCCCTCAAGGTTCCAAGTGCAAACTTCACCACCCGAAAATCAAAAGTAAGAGAAGAAAATGGAGAGGAGCTTCTTCCAATGAAAAGAAGAACGACCGGGGTCGTTATTTTGGTTCTCCACATATTGATCTCACCGAGTGTGTACAAGCCTTATCAGGCAAGTCTTCTGTGGAGGGTGATGAAGGAGATTCTTTTTTCAAACAAGGGAGGTCCGTTGAGTATATTAGCTTAGGTGTTGTTGACAGTGTTAAGGAAGGTGAAGATATGCTGATTATTGATCAGGTTAATGAGGAAACATGTGAGAGGGAGGGCGGTGTCTGCTCACCTTTTTCTCAAATAGCTGATTTTGATGAGCTTATCAAGCCCATTCGGTTACTCAATCAGGGGAGGAACAGAACGAGAGATTCATCTATTGACAGCCCGAGTGAGTTGAGCACAAGTTATGTTTCAGAAGAGTCTCATTGTTGCAAGTGAAGGCTTTAGTTTATTTGTATTTTAGGTTTAGTTTTCAGAACAATTGTTTTGTTTGTAGAATTGTAGGTAGGTTTAGTTAGTATTTAGGTCTAGGTTTTAGGATTAGGTCAAGGTTTGGTTGAGCTTTTTTATCAACTTGTCATTTGAATCAAGACAAAACAATATTATTGGTCATTCTTAGCGAGTCCAATCTTATTTTTACTTGTATTGACCGAGGGAGTTCAAAATTCAAATGTGTCGAGGGTATCTATGTATCTCTTCCAATTTAAAAATTTAAAATATGCGTCAAACTTCTTTGTGCTGTAATTATTCATGCGCAGAACCCCTTCTATGAATGAATTAATTATCAAAAAAAAAAGTAAAATGATTAGCATTTTTGTATAACCTAAAGATTTTAACAAATCATAACCCGTTTTATGATTATGCATATTAAATCATAATATTAAAAAATGATTTCGAAATTGTTAAATTTCTTCATAAAGGGGTTCTACGTTGAATTTCTATATCACCAAGAGTTTAGTACGTTAAACCTTGAGTTAAATAGTTGAATGATACTTATACCCATGGGCGGAGCTAGGCTAATTGACACCACTAAAAAATATATTTATACCCGTGTTTACGTGTACAAATTGAAACATTCAAATGTCACCACATCTGTTCAAATATACGTGTTTACGTGTACATTTATGTAATTATTGTGATATTCACAAATCTAATATTCATAACTTTGATTAAGAAAGTGCTCAAACTTCATCTTTTATTAATTTTGTGATTTTTCAAAATTACAAATTTAACTCAATCTCCATACTTTTATATACTTGAATTAAACTATTTAATTTTTATTAATTATTTTATTGTATTTATCCCATGAAATAGTAAGAACTTTAATCAAATCTTAAAATATAAATCTTGTATAATCTAGAACTTAAAATTTTCAAACAAAAATGATAAAATTTAGGTCTAGGTTTTAGGATTAGGTCAAGGTTTGGTTGAGCTTTTTTATCAACTTGTCATTTGAATCAAGACAAAATAATATTATTGGTTATTCTTAGCGAGTCCAATCTTATTTTTACTTGTATTGACCAAGGGAGTTCAAATCTTATCTATGTATCTCTTCACATTTAAAATATGCGTCAAACTTCATTGTGCTATAATTATTCATGCGCAGAACCTCTTCTACGAACGAATTAATTATAAAAAAAGTAAAATGATTAGCATTTTTGTATAACCTAAAGATTTTAACAAATCATAACCCGTTTTATGATTATGCATATTAAATTATAATATTAAAAAATGATTTCCAAATTGTTAAATTTCTTCATAAAGGGGTTCTGTGTTGAATTTCTATATCACAGAGTTTAGTGCGTTAAACCTTGAGTTAAATAGTTGAATGAAACTTATACCAATTGGCGGAGCTAGACTAATTGACACCACTAAAAAATATATTTATACCCGTGTTTAGGTGTACAAATTGAAACATTCAAATGTCACAACATCTATTCAAATATACATGTTTATTTTGGTCATATTTATGCAATTATTTCTTTAAAGTATTATTTGCGTATTATATTCGTAATTATCGTGATATTCACAAATCTAATATTCATAACTTTGATTAAGAAAGGACTCAAACTTCATCTTTTATTAATTTTGTGATTTTTCAAAATTACAAATTTAACTCAATCTCAATACTTTTATATACTTGAATTAAACTATTTAATTTTTATTAATTATTTTATTGTATTTATCCCACGAATTAACAAGAACTTTAATCAAATCTTAAAATATAAATCTTGTATAATCTGGAACTTAAAATTTTCAAAAAAAAAATGATAAAATTAATATAAAATGATATTCTAACTTGTCAGTGAATTAAATACTCCATATATTTGTGTTTTTATAGAAGTTGCTAAAGTAATTCAATGACTAATATTTATTGCTTAATAAAATCATCTCTTACCAAGGAAACTTTGAACTATTTTTTACCTTTCTAGTTGTCTTTCATATTTTATGCACTATAATGCAATTTATTATATAGTACAAATATGGTTTTATATATAAAAAATTAAGTAATGCGAATTTTCCAACTAAAAGTTAGAAAGAAATGAATAAAATGAAATAGAAATAAGTATTTGTATATTAATATTTTATAATTAATCATTCGAAAATGTAAATGTGAGAAAAGTTGAAATTTGAGTCTTTTTTAAAAAAGTTAAAGAGTAAGATAGATTTGTGAATTTGATAATAGTTGTGGATAAATTAGACTAATAATCTATATTTTTCAAAGTGGAAATATATAACGTGAAATAATAAACACCACTTCGAAGTTTTAGAGATAAATTATTGAATGTGTTGGGAATCAAATGGTTTATTGTTATTTCGCATTGGATCCATAAGTTTCGAAAATACTTCTTATATTTTTTGTCAGGTGAATAATGTATATGAAATCAATGTTAATAATGTATATCAAATCAATGTAGAATGAATGATTGGATCATTTGTACATATTAAGCTAATTAAAAAGTTTCTAAGGGTATGTTTGCAAAAAATTAAAATTAAGTGATTTAGAGTTTTTGTCTTAAAAAAGTTGAAAAAAATGTTTTCAAGTGACAACTTGTACTTACATTAAATACTTTTAACCTAAAAGCTGAAATCTACTTTTTAATTTTTCTATTATACTCCGTACAAAAAACATCTATTTACCAAACACTACCAACTTTTACGTTTCAACTTTTACTGTGAACTATGAAGCACCTTTTCCAAAATCACAAAGGTAATTTTTTTAAAAACAAAAACAATTGCAAACACTCCCAAAGCATTTAATAGAAAACTTCAACATGGTCACCTTTGTCAGTTAAATACTAAGGCCAAAGATTCAAATAGTTAATTTATATTTTATATAATAATACTCCGTACTTATTACGTAGCAATATATATATTATTATTACTTAAATTTGTTGATACCAAGTGTTGGTCCATATTTGTCCGACCGAATTGATAAAATTCCTTAACAAAAAGCCAAACACGATGGATGAAATAGCTGCAAATGCTTATCAACACCGATTTGGGCCATATTAGTTTTATTGCTTTTTTTACAGATACACAAGACTACAGGAGCGTGGGATAACAAGGAATAGCCTTTTGCAGTTTCAAGGCCACTCGACATTTTCCTCGCAAATATTTATACGTTAAGGGTGAAACATCTAGCCAAATCCAGGAATAACGGCAAGACATGTGGGATCGTTCCAAGGCTTGAATGCTCCTTCCTGAGTAATATTCTGCAAAAAATGAACCGACTTTTAAGCATTAGTTGCCAATTCTTCTGCCTAATTCGGTATTCAGGTTGCAATTGAAAAAGTTTGTTGAAAATTGCAGTGAGAATGTATTTTAAAGGTTATAATTGTTTGGCATTGAGGTTTTCAAAGGAAATATTTAACCTCTTTCCAAAACACAAGTTTGTCAAAAGTGATTATGATTTCCAAATGTTTGAAATCAAGAGGCCGTTTGGCAACACTGTTTTTCGGCTTATCAGACTTATCAGTCAACTTTTTTACAAAATATATAATTTTTGCTTTCGCGCACTGAATTGTGTAATAAGCAGAAAAAGTAAGATTGGAGTTACTTTTCTGAAGTTACTGTAGATGACCATTTTAGCTATTTTACATATAATTTTTTCTTTATTTTATTGATAAAATATATTTTAAAAATAATTTTTTCTTAAATCAGCAGAATCAGTCAATGAAACCACTTCAGCCACAACTTCATACATTCCAGCAGAGTCGGCCAAAACAGCCGATTTTGGTGCTTCCAAACGGGCTCCAAAAGTGATTATGATTTCCAAATGTTTGAAATCAACGTTTGGATAACCCATGATGTGTTCGGGACGGAATGAGGACAGAAACAATAGGCTTTTTCCTCAACACACGCGCAGTCCCAAATGGGGAGTTCAAGTGTTGGATTTATGCTAAACTTTTATATGAGATGACTCATACAAAAGCAAAAGCTAACTTCATACTTTCTTAATGATTCATTCTGTGCATATTCTATTACCAGAGTTCCACAAGAAAAACTACTCACCTGTAGCCAAAAGAAAAACCCGCGCAAGATGTTCAACGTTTTATATTTGTTAGAGCTTGCTTGTTCAAATTTGTTGTTGAAATCTGCATTATCAGGAAAAGGTATCAGGAAAAAAAATGGACGGGAGGAAAAGATAACATGCATCAAGCAAGGAAGACATCTAAAATCTTCCAAAAAAGTAGTTCACTATTTTCACATCAAGGTCCATTTTTATTATGTATTTTTAATGAAGGTATTAACTTCCTCAAAAGATTTTAGTATAAGAGCATAACGAGGACATAAGATGCATTAGAAGGGTACATATATAAACTAGTAGAAAAAGAGGAGAGAACGAGTATCAATAAGATAAAAAGCAATTTCAAAAAACAAAAACCTCAACATTACATCCAATGATGTTAAACTCGAGACCAGAGAACGGATAGAAAGGGACTTAAAATATCATAACTCATGGATCGTAAGATCCTAGAGTAAAAGGTAGGTACTAGGTATTATGTAAAATTTATAATAAATACCTCCATATAATAATAATAATAATGATAAATTAATGTTAAAATTCTTATAATTCATTCAAAATAATAATTATTAGTTCATTCCTAAATAACACACCATCATGGATATAGAGTAAATGACTTAAACAATCAAATAAAAACAAAGGTATGAAGATTGGCAAAGAAAAGTACGGAGTACTTTTCAATAGAACTAATTGAAGTGGTTGGAGTTGAATGCTGAAATGTTAATTTGCAGTTCCGACACAAACCTTGGTGGTGCTTGATGAGTTGCTATTTCTTTTTTATTTTTTCTTATTTCTAAAATAACATTCCTTTTATTTTGTTTCGTATGTAAGTTTATATGGATTGCTTCTTTCTCTTTTTCCTTTTTCATAAACTTCGTTGTGATGCCAACGCTTCATGCTTAACTTTTCTTTTTCCCCTTCGGACCTACATTTCAAAGATCTGACCTTACTTTCCTATTATAAGCACAACCTGGATAGATGGAGTACATTCTACGCGTTAGATCAAATGATCTTACAAGTTACAAGTTGACTCACGATCTTAACGACAATGATTAAATGACAAAATCCGTCAAGTTTATTTCATCCGAGAAGTAAAGTGACACCCCCAAACCATATGGTAGATACAATCAAGACGATTACTTAACCCTGGACAAATGTTTGCACAACATAAAAAATTACCTTCAAAATAGTCAAGATAAGATTTTCCATTCCTATCTAACGGGCAATACTTATCTCTCCCATGCCGTAACTCCAAATTTCTTTCCACTGGTTTTTGGACTTTGACGTCATGCAAAAGCTTTTCATATTCCGTTTGGTCAAAGGGTCTCTTGAGGAAAGTGATGACCTTCTGTCTAAATTCAGAGTCCTCGTCTTTGTACACAGGCTCAAATGCGTTTCCTGCCTGAAAATTATTACAAAAGGCACTAAATTTTAAAAAGTTTCCATTAACTGAAAACGAACACAATAGAAATCTGCCATTGGAGAAATATACAACCTCACAGTAATGCACTTGAGGGGAAAATGGATGAGATCTTCCTGCATTAGAGAACTTGGAATAATCTATTTCAACAACCTCATCATCCCCAGAATCATCATAATCATTTTCAACAGCATGTTTATTTGGAGACACAGTCTTCGATGCATTCCCTTCACAGTGCAGTTTCATAGCTTGCAGGAGAAGAGCATAATCTTTATCTACATAATTTTCTTCAGGTATGGTTTGTGAAGTTTTCTGTATTTTGATTGAGTTGCTCCGGGTAATACGCCTCTGTTGGTTCTTATGAATAGCTCTTTCTCCCTTAGGAAGGGGAGTAAATGGTTGGACCATTTCATCCTCCTTGGTGTTTGGAACATCAGAACTTCCCAGGCCACCCTTCTTCACACCATTTGACATTTTCCCCTTCACATTCTTCCAATAGTTTCCTTCTACTTTATCTCCTTTCCTCCCCTTCTTCAGTGCACACGTGAGATCGTCATTTCGATCAGCGCTGCAGTTCCCTTCTTTTTCATAGTTTATGAACGTGCGCACTCCATTAGCTTCAAATGCAGTCGCATAAGACACCCCATCACATTTAATACTATTCAAAAACATCACATAGTCAGGGTCATAATCTTTATTGCCATTTGCGTCATCTTTATTATGGTCTGGATTATATCCCCTTTCAGCATCACCTTCTTGATGACTGCCATATCTGATTTCTAAATAACGCTTGTAATCTCCGTCGATCATGACCTCCTCAAACTTGGAACCTTCTGAATCATACTCCCTGTTCTTCACTGTGCTTGAGAGACTATTATTTTCGTCCCACTCATCGCTAGAACTCCCTTCCTTCTCATAGTCAATAAACGTGAGTAATCCGTTCTCTTCAAGTGTGGTCACGTATGAATTGTTTCCTTTTTCTTTAGTGCTTTTTAAAAACAGGACATAGTCAGGGTCATAATCTGTATTGCCATTTGCATCATGTTTATTATGGTCTGAATTATATCCCCTTTCAGCATCGCCTTCTTGATGACTGCCATATCTGATATTTAAATAACGCTTGTAATCTCCGTCGATCGTGATCTCCTCCTCAAACTTGAAACCTTCTGAATCATGCTTCCTGTTCTTCACTTTGCTTGAGAGATTATTATTTTCATCCGACTCATCGCTAGAACTCCCTTCCTTCTCATAGTCAATAAACGTGAGTAATCCGTTCTCCTCAAGTGTAGACACATATGAATTGTTTCCTTTTTCTAAATAACGCTTATGATCTCCGTAATCTCCGTCGATCGTGATCTCCTCCTCAAACTTGGAACCTTCTGAATCATGCTTCCTGTTCTTCACTTTGCTTGACAGATTACCATTTTCATCCCACTCATCGCTAGAACTCCCTTCCTTCTCATAGTCAATAAATGTGACTAATCCGTTCTCTTCAAGTGTGGTCAGGTATGAATTGATTCCTTTCTGTTTAGTGTTATTTAAAAACATGACATACTGAGGGTCAAAATCATCATTGTCATCGTCAACAGGACGACTGTCACTCCTTTCAGGGCTTCTTCCTCTTTCAGGGCTGCTGTATTTGATTTCTAAGTAGGACAGATAATCTGTATCTTCAAAATGTGACCTCCCATACAGGTTCCTTACACGCGCAGTCATTGTCTTGCAGAATATATATATATATAGGCAATTCTCAGGACATAAACCCTATGTTTTCCTCACAGGTGATTGATTCACAAATTATATTGTCACATGCATTTAGAGAGAGTTCCTCAATTCCTACCACCAGCTTTAAAAACAAATAATCTAGCTAATTGTGAGTTGCAAAAAAACGAGCACCTATGTCGGCAGAGGGAAAGAAGTAGAGCTTAAGTCGGCGGAATGCGTCACCTGAAAGTCGCCGGAGAAAAGGAGGTCGGCGGGTAGCAATTTATGTGTCTGAGAGAGAGTAATGTGTTTCCGGGGAATTGAAGAGTGAGGGCAGTGACGAAGAAGAAAAGATCTCAACGGATTTGTCGTTCTGATAATCACTGATGAGTGATTACATCCGACTGGCTTGCGCTGCTTCTGTACATGGGCTTTGCTTAAGAAAGTAAAAAAGTACAATAATGGCTACAGGTAGGTTACACCCAGGCGAGCGGTACACCCTATATAAATCACTCCTATTTTTTACTGGAAAATGCTAGGGGTACACAAGTTGTACACAACTTGTACACACAATGTCGGTCACAGACATTTGGTACGGAGTTGCCTGTGACCACAGACAAGAGTTCTCTGTCTACACAGACAAATTTTGTCTGTTTCCATAGACATTTATTTTTTTATGAAAAGTACTTGTCAGTGTCAGGCGGCTCTCAGTGTACTTTTTACAAAAAAGTAAATGTATGTGAAAACAGACAAAATTTGTCTGTGTACGCAGATAACTCTTGTCTGTGGTCACAGACAACTCCGTACCAAATGTCTGTGACCGACATTGTGTGTACAAGTTGTGTACAACTTGTGTACCCCTAGCATTTTCCTTTTTTACTTGGGTATTGCTTTATGCACCCCTAAATTTGCTTGGCGCACCATTTTTAGACATAAATGCCCTTTCATCCTTTTTAAAAGTCACTTCACATCCGTATGAAGTATGAAGCTCTTTGTTTTAAATATCAATACTCCGTATAATTGCAAACTTTAAATATAAGATCAAACACAATGAAGGGACTTATTTAAAACCAAATCTTGAGGGAAAGTAGTTTTGATCTTTATTACTCCCTCCGTATTCAAAAGTTCCTTACACTTTCTATTTTGGGATGTATTTAAAAATTCCCTACACTTTCCCTTTTTAGTAATTTTTTTCTTTAAAAATACTGAATTACCCTTATTTTTTCTACTTTTTATCTACCCTTTCCTAGTTTTTCACATTACCTCCTACTTTTTCTATATTATTTATTACCTTTACTATTCTACCTTAAATCTTATGCCATAACCAAACAGCGATGAGAGTACAATAAATATATATTTTTGTACAATATAAAGAAGGGGAAATGTGTAAATATACTCCTGAAGTATATGTGAATGTGCAGATATATTCCTGACTTGTAAAAGATACAAAAATACTCCTAATGTTCTTATAAAGGAACAGATTTACCCTTACTGCCTTTAAATAAATAAAACAAATTAAAAAAAGCAAAAATAAAATTAAAAACTAAAAAATCGAAATTTAAAAAAAAATTAAAGAGTTTTTTTTTTGTCGTGAAAAATTTAAAGAGTTAAAAGTGAGGATTTATTTTTATGTTAAAATATTAACTCTTTATTTTTTGAACATTATGTGAAATAAAAACGTGAAATGTCATAAATGATACGGAGTAAAGGTAATGACATTTTGTGATTGATTATATTAGGGTTTGATTATGTTTTAAAAATATTTTTTTTTGAGGTAGATATGTCAATAAATATAGAGGGGAGGTCAAAAAGTAAAACCAATTTATGAATGTTGTCAAATAGTAGAGTGATAATAATGTCTAACATTTTTTTGTCTAACATCCAACAAATACGAAGTACAGTAAGAGCTAATAGATGTGCGAATGTGCGATTAAACCAAGACGTGCGCCCAGCAAATAAGAGGACAAATTAGTCCATTAACGAGCAAATGTAGGCGTGCCCAGCACATTTGGGGGTGCGCGGAGTCGCTCCGTTTTACTTTCCCTTCTCTCTCCTCTTCTATCATACCAATAGACTATGGGGTGTTTGGATCTGATTCTCAAAACTGATTCTGCTCCTTCAGGGAGCAGAAGGTGGAGTGTTTGGGAGAAATTCCAGAAGCACTTCTGGTTCTCTAATTTACTCTCAGAATCAGTTTTTTTAGAAGTTGGGGGGTACCAGCTTCTGAAAAACTGATTCTGATTCTGCTTTAAAAAAGAAGCAGAAGCAGAATCAGTTCCAAACACCCCTATTTCTTTTTTCCCTTTTTCTTTCTCATTCTTCTATCATGTTTGACTGACGATAAAGCAAGCAGATCCTTGTTCGCACTCAGATTATTTTTAGAAAAAAAAATACATATTCAGAAACTACATTAAAAACTTTACAAAGTCGCAAAAACCAGAATCAAATAATTCAAATTTGATAAAAAAATAATTTATAAAGTAAGAGATTAAGAGTGATTTGTGTTGACCAGGTGAATAGTGTCTGGGATAATCTTTGCGGGGCGGAGGGAATACCTTTTATTTACCATCATCTTCCATCATCATTTTCACTGAAAAATTATTATTTGAGAATAACAGGAAATTCACCGGAAAGTCACAAAAAAATTAGAGATGTTAGAATTTTTGTCTATATGGTATATAAATATTTTCAGTATCATGCTAAATAATGATACATATTGTCTGTAATAAAAAATGAAATTGAAAACTAGTGACATTCTACAAAATTTCGTCATAGACAAAAAATGTACGTATAAAGACACCGGTTTTCTTTCAGTGTCTGTGCACAAACAAAAAATGTTACAAAAAGTCAGGGTTAGGTTATATATGCATAGACACATTTTGTGTACACTCACAACTAACAACTAATGTCTATGTACATAGACATTGGTTCTCATGCAACCACCTGACATTACTGCAAAAAAAGTACACCAATCAATGTGAGTTACACGCAAATCAATGTCCACATACACATACATTAGTTGCCTGTGTCACTATGTGTAACTTTTTTATTTGTGTAAATAGATAATCTGATGTTAGTTGTCTGGAAAAAAAAGTGTTTGTAGTTACACATTTTTTGTCTTTGTACATCGACATTAATTTGGGTGTTTGACAAATATGTGTATGTTTCTTACATTACATTCAAAAAAAGTGTAAGTTTTAGAAAATGATTTTCCTCACTCTAAATTAAAATTTTCTTCTTTTTTAAGCTTATTAACTTTTTCATTTGTTTTGCATTGTTTACAAAAAAACATATTAAAGTTTATGACTTTTTATAATCATTCATATGACATCAATATTGTACATATAAAATTTAAAAATAATCTAAAACTCTTAGGATCCGAAATTTTCTTATGTAGATTCGAGTGATAAAATTGAAATTGAAGTGTTAAAATTAAGATCTCGCAATTAATGTTTTACATATTCCAATTATTTTTTCAAATATAGGTTTGGAGTAATAAAAAAACTAAACTCCAAATTTATTTAATTTACATTGAGAATGTTTGAGTTTTTAAATCATAATTATTCGTAAAAAGTATTTGAAAAATTTGATTATAATAATCGTAAGGATTTAATTTACAAAAATTGTTCTGGGTGAATAAGTGCAAAAACAACCATGTGATCTGATTTTTTTTTTACTTGGATCTACTTAAGAAATTTTTTTGGACAAAAATCTCCCACATTTCGAACTTTTTAAAAAAACTTTATATATGTGATATTGGTGCAATGTGAAAGATTATAAAAAGTTATGAATTTTGGTATTTTTTTGTAAAAATGAAAAACAAATGCAAAAGTTATAATGGTTTTAAAAATTAAGGGATTTTTTGTTGAAGGTCCCACAACTTATTGCCATGTACAATTTTTTTACACTTTTTGGAATGGTTTTTCAAAAAGCTACACTCTTTCGTCATTCTCTCCATAAATTTCCGTGCAACCAACCTGACAAATCTGCAAAAAGGTACGTTAATCAATCTGCAAACCAAATTTTGTTTACACAAACAAATTTTATCGAAGTGTTGTATTTGTATTTTTTTGTCTGTACGAAGGTCAAATAAATATGGTGTAACCTAGGGTGTACACCAAGCACTATTGAAGAAAGTAAGAGTCTTTTTACCAATTAGAATATTTTCTATTTTTCTAGAAAAATGGAAAACTGGATTATGGAAAATTAGAACATGTGTTTACCTGCTGAATCTCCAAAATTAAAAAGCAGATACATGTTTTATGATTTTTTTCTTAAGTTGGAGAAATCATTTTTTTTGTGTTTTCCAAAATAAAAACTCTGCGCTTAGGTATCCGATGGAGTATATGTGCCAAAATCTACGACCTACCTACTCTTAGACACACAACGGCCCAAGCTCATGCCACCATATGCGCTTTTGAATCAAATCTAGTCCATAATACATAAATACAGCCATTGTCTATACCAATCACCTCGACCACTGTCTATATAAACATCACAGTTTTTTCAACAATTTATTTGACTACCATCCGATTGAATTTTAAGCTCAAATTTGGTGAGCATAAACTAGACTTGATGATGAACGTGCTAAAAAATCATCAAAAAATTCCACCGCGAAGGGCCCTAAAGTCCTCGGTCGAACGGCAAGTCCTGTCAGCCCGGCCTGACAAGATCACTACTCTCTCTCTATGTGTGTGTGTGTAATTTGTGACAAATTGATAGATAATTTATTCATGACTTATCAAGTTTAGTCAATTGAGTAGTTCTATAATGAATTTTACTAATTCCAATAGATTTAGTCGATTTAATTAGTTTTAGTGTTATTTAATGATCTCTTAATATTTGATATGCATTTAATCAATTTATTTAACTTTGTTAGTTTCTACTCCTTTGGTCACATTAAATTTTGGAAATTATGATGATTATGTGATCAAATTTCTTAAATTTATTAATTTCAAGGTGTTGTGTGTATGATTAAATTATTATAAAACATACTACGTAACAAGGAAGCATCTTGATAGGTCACCAAAAGAGTTAGAATGAAATACACGATTTGTCGTGTGTGATGGAATTGTTTTTAGGTTGTAAGTCATTTCTAGATGAGAGAAGGATTGCTCTAGATAGCACACCTTGGTCGTGAGAGTTTATATTTCCTGAATCAAATGTGGCTAAATAATTATTTATGAAAATGAGATCAAGATAAAAATATTTACTAAAGTATTGCTGGATTGAACCGTGGTTAATGAAAATTGCCAAATTTAGTAGCGACTTATAAAGCCGCCAACCCGTTTGGTGACTTTGCAATTAAAATATCTGCCACCATGACTAGTCACATCATATTTATCACTCAATCCCAGTTAGCTTTTTTTGTCATTTTAAACTGTTTTAAGAAAAACCATGTTTAAAACGAAAAATAATGTTGGCCCGTTTAAAAGGGTAAAAAATGTTTTCTCCCCGTACTTTACAAGAAAAGCGGAATAAAACGTAATATACTCGTACTTTACGAAAAAATAGAAACATGAATTGATTAATTGAATAAATGCATATAAGATCAACAATAGTTTAAATGCAAAAGAGAAAACCACCTTTCCGAAACCCTGTGTTTTTATAATGTTACAATACAAAATATACAATTGTCAAATATTAAAATTAAATGCATGACAACCAAAACAAGCATCCTAAGACTGAAATTTAGAATACTACTAGGTTTATGATATTTTTTCAAACTGGCATCTCAAATTAAGGTTTTCATAAATCTAATGTTTTATAGTATTGTTAAGACTCGGGGTTCTATCCTAAAAGGTCAACCTGACAGGAGGAGTAGCCCATGTGTTAATATAACATTTTGTTCATCCAAACTTTTCCAGTGTGAGACATTTAACACCCCTCCTCACGACCAGACACTTCGTCTGGATCGTGTCATTATTCATTTTTTTCATCGGTCCGTTTTTTCATCCGGCCCTAATTGTCATTTTTTAATAATCGATTTTTCATAAGGGGCCCACACCATGGATCGATTTGGCTCAGATATCATGTTAAGACTCGGGGTTCCATCCTAAAAGGTCAACCTAATAGGAGGAGTAGCCCGTGTGTTAATATAGCATTTGTTTATCCAAACTTTTCCAATGTGGGACATTTAACAAATATAAACTTATACACACTAGCTAGCAATAATACACATGGGAGCCACAGAACTCGCACATAATCCTTTTTTGATGAAGATGTGAGTTTAACTTAGAGAGAATTCTTAGTATAGGACTAAAACATATTAAATATTCCAAAGTAGGACTCCTATCTCATTTGAAGTTCGCTGCACGGAAATTAATAGTAAGGGACTAGAATGCCCTTAATGAATACTCCAATCTATTTAGTAAAAATATAAAGTAGAATAATAAATTAAATGCATTTCACAGTATTATTTTCCCTCATGCTCTCTCGGCCACTCCATCCTGTAGAAGTTGCCGCCGCCCGCCGGCACCACCCAGGGGGCAGGACTTGCACCAGTCATTGCTGCCCGTCACCCATTGCCGCCGCCGGACGCCACCACTAGATGCCGCCGGACGCCATCACTAGATGCCGCCGCAATTTCCCCATTCCTCATCCTTCTACTCTTCTGCACCACCAATCGGACACACAAAGAATCAATCTTCTACTCCAGCGGCAGCGACTTCACTTTGACGTTTGCTACGACTCCGGCGACGTCGTTGGTCCTCTCCGGTAAGTATCTATCTTCTTCTCTTCATCCTCCTCATCCTTCTTCTCATCCTCCTCCTTTTCTTCTTCAGTTGGGTTATGTAATTTGTCGGTTTACTTTTCAGATTCAAAATGAAAAGCTTTAGATTTAGATTTGAAATTTTGGGAGTCAAATATCTGAAACTCCAAAACTTGATTATCTACAAATTTAGATTCGACTTTTTAGTATTAAGATACGTACTCCAGGGAATGAAAAAAAATGGATCTGATTTGTATTTGTTTATTTTGATTTTTTATTTCAAAAGTTTCAATTTAGTGAATTTGGATCTGAAAATTCTATAACTAATGTTTATTTTTGAAAATTTATTTGAAAGCAATGTCATAATATGATATTACATGTATTAAGATGACAAAACTATTCTGACAAAAAAAAATAACAATTTTTTTTTACAAATATCATTTTTTTTAAATATGTTTGGCAAATATGTTGCAAAAAAATACGTTTGGCAAATAATGTCATTTTGCATTGATGAAGTTGGCACTAAATAGATATGTTAGGCAAATAATGCCATGTCTTATATCCGTTATTGCCATTTATTTTGTTACAAAATGACATAACAATTTTAATATGACATTAAATTATATTTCAATATTTTTTTATATAAATATGGTCATCTATTATTGCAGATCTGGCACCAGAGAAAATGGTTGTGGCAAGATTGAGACTTGTTTGAGAGCGGCTACGGATCGGACAACGGAACATAAAAATGACACTAATTGTCAACGGAACATTTTATACAGAAAACCATGGAAATTTATGCCAATTTGGAATTTAAATCATAAAATTAGTTTGAACAACTAAAAAAATTGATTGACATGAATGTAAAATTATTATCTTATTGTAAAAGAGAAAATAAAAGGTTGTAACATAACGATAGCAGAGCGTTTAAAAAAATGACAGAGCCTAACCTAGAAAAATGGCATTATGTGCCGAAATTACAAAAGAACTCAAGAAGAGGAATCTGAAATGTTTATAAAATGTCAAAAATTATAATATATATTGTACAAGATAAAATTTCAAAAGAATAAAATCTTGATGAAAAATTTAAAGTAGAACAGAGAAGAGGGAAAGAAAACGATTTGGTTGAAACAAATCTTGAAAGAGAGAAAAAAATTGAAGTAAAAATCAGTCAAAAGGGGTAAAGAGGCAGCAACTTCACGCTGCAAAAAGGGGAGGAAAAAAGGCAGAAGAAAAGAAGGGAGAAGAAGATGAAACAAACTAACCTCCGATGCTCGACGCTCTTGATCCAAATTGGTGAGAAAGATTAATTCGTAGCAGTAGAAGAACAAAAATGAAAGAGAAGAAGGATTAATTCGTAGTTAGAAGAAAGAGAAGGCTAGGTGGTGCTCTTACAATGTATTCATAGAGAACATGCGTGTGACAGGAGGGAAAAAAAGGAATGAGTGAAGACAGAGGAGAGAGTGTGTGTGGAGGATAAGGCTGACGCCTTACGCGGAAAGAATTTAAAAGAGGGTAAAATTGGAAAAGAAATCGTACGGGCAAGCAGTTAACTCCTATTGGGAGAATAAATCAATATGAACTCCTAATTTGGAACTTCTTAATTGTTTTACTCCTGTTTACGGTAAATACTTTTTAACTTAAGGTGTTATTGATGAATATGATGATGTTAACTTGGTATCATTATATTGTCATTATATGTTATTTCTTCACATTGTGTTTTGCTGAACTATTATATGTCTTGGACGTATTTTTTTTTGTCATAGACTTGCACATTTATGAATTATTTTTTGATGTAGTAATGAGATTCGCTATTTGAGCATTAATATAATTTGATTTCTTCTTACTCTATATTGTTTTTGAAAACATATTTTTTTGTCCGATTTTTCGTTAATGCATTCCGCATTATACACTTATACTTATTTATACAATTTTTAAAAAGTTGACGTTTTTTCAATGATTTTTTTGACTACTTTTTAGTTCACATTTCCTAATATAACGTGTACGTATTGAAACTTGTTTAGTTCTCATATGATATTTAACTATAGGCACTCAATATCTAGAAAATGGGGTGAGAAAAATATATTTGTCTCGTTATTGTCAATTCATAGGGGTGAGACTTTGGAATCAAGAACCGGAGAACGGTTGGAACCGAACCGTTAAAAACCAGTTCAGTTCGGTTCCTACTACACATGAGTTATAAATTGTTAACGGTTCGGTTCCTATTCTTTGTTAAGGGTTCGGTTCCTGTTTCTTACAAAAAATATGTCTACGGAACCGTTAAGGAACTGTTAATAAAAAAATAGAAAATTAAAAGTATACCTAGTAATAATTATAATGATAATAATAATAGTAATAATAATAATAATAAAATAACAACATTAACAATAACTATATATAATAATAGAAATAATAATAATAATAATAATATAATCGATGATATTTGGTCACACAACAATTCAAATTTAATTTAGGGAAATAGATGAGAATGAATACATTAACCTCGTTTCGTTACAAATCACATTTTGTTCCATAACGAAAATTTCATAATTATAAAAGTAACACTAATAAATTCGTGTTGGTTCGATTTTTTTTTTATAATATTGAAGATATTGTATATGTGGGATTTAGTATAAATAATGCTCCTAGAATTTGAAATGTAATGATGATTATATTTGCACTTGTGTATTCAATATGTTTTTTAACATTTTCAAGAACTTGAACTAGACGTCTTATTCTACTATGATGACTCAACTTTTATTGACAACGATTTCCATATTTTATCTACAAACAATTTTTTTTTAAAAAAATCTTTCTTTCTATTAAATGTTGAATTAATTAAGTTTGGATTTGATACTTGAAGTGATAAGAGCTTCAAAAAGTACTTATTGTTTGTGCTTTGAATTTTTGACGTTTTTGCGTTGTAGAAAGTAAGTTGCATGTATTAATTTTTTATGCAAAAAAAATATGTTTAGGAACCGATAAAAGTAAGAACCGAACCGTTTACTATTGGTTTGGTTCCATAACGGTTCTTGAATTTTTAGATAGGTACCAAACCGATTTGATTAGTTAATTTTTTTGTAACAATTTCACTAATTTTATATAGGAACCGAACCGGTCCCAGCCCTATCATCACTTCATGATATTGGTGAATAGTTTACTCACTTTACAATAAGTGAGAAAATTATAACGGAGTAGGAAACATTTTAATCTGTGTTACCACGGACCCACAGTTGAGAAGGCCGGTTAACAACACTTATATAATTGTGACCTCAGGTGTCAGTATGCTGATGTGACAGTAGTTCAATTTACCCTTGAATATAAAATAAGTAGATTAATTTACACTCCATATTATTATTAATAACATTAAATTAAAATTAATGTTTGAAAATGGAATTTTTTTTTTTTGAAAACCGAAAATGGAATTTATAAATAACTAATTAAAATAATGTATGAGCTGAAGTAACTAAATATCAATTCATGCAATATGGAAAACGGAAATTGTCCTAAATAGGACTAAAAAGTTCCTAAAAAGCACAAATAGGACTACTATTTTTAAAATTCCCTAAATAGGACTAAACATTGATTTTCTACCCTAAATACCCCTAAGAGTATTAATTCATAATGAAATGATTTAATTCATAATAAAATCACAAAAAACGTAAACAAATATTTAAAAAACGTAAAAAAATTAAAAAAAGAATTATAAAACATTTATAAAATAAAAAATTTAATTTTTTATTTTTTAAATTTTTTAAAAAAAATAATAAAAAATAGTAAAAACCCATAAAAAATGAAAAAAATTATGGATACCTTTCTCACCGCCTCCCGCCGCCTCCCAGCACCACCACCTTCGATTGGTGAAATTTCTTCCACTTTTGGTAAAAAAATGCCATATTTTTCTGAAAATGCCAAAAAGATGGCATAATTACTCTTCAATATGCCAACATTTTCATTGATTATGCCATCATTATGGCATTATTTAAAATGTTGGCATATTTTTGTCCGGTGATGAGAGATGGTGGTGTTGGCGGTGGCAGGTGTGGTAATGTTTTTTTTTAATTTTATGATTTTTTTTTATTTTTTATTTTTTTTTTTAAAAAATATTTTTTTTTATTTTTTTAAAAAATATTTTTATTAATTTTCTATTATTTTTTTTACGATTTTTAGTATTTTTTTCGATTTTTATTAATTTTTTTATGATTTTATTATTAATTAAAACATTTCACAAGTTACAAGGGTATATTTGTCCAAACACACATAAATAGTCCTATTAAGGGAATTTAAATATGTAGTCCTATTTGTGCAATTTTTCCACTTTTTAGTCCTATTTAGGGAATTCACTCTATGGAAAATAGGTATTTTTTTTATCGTTGGAAAATAGGTAATTTGAAATTTAACATATGCTTAATATATTTCTGTTACCATTAAAATCAGACACTCATAAATACTTTTACCCTTATTTCATTTTCATATTTAGAGCCCGTTTGGCAGCACAAAAATCGGCTGATTTGGCTGATTCTGCTAAATTTATGAAGTTCTGGCTGAAGTGGCTGCATTGGCTGATTCTGCTAATTTAAGAAAAAAAAAAATTTAAAATATATTTTATTAATAAAATAAAGAAAAATTATATGTAAAAATAGCTAAAATGATCATATACAGTAACTTTAGCCAATACAGCCAGAAAAGTATCTCAAACCTTACTTTTTCTGTTTATTACACAATTCAGAACGCGAAAGCAAAAATTACGTGTTTGGTGAAAAAGTTGGCTGATAAGCCGAAAAACTGTGTTGCCAAACGGCCTCTTAATTAATTAGTTGTCATTACTTCGGGAAAAAAAATCATACTCCAAATCTCCAATACATAATTACATATTCCATCTGTATTTGAAAGTTCTATACAATGGGATTGATCACAACATTCAAGGGTGAAATAGTAGGGATAATGAATAATATAGAAAAAGTATAAAAGAGAAGATAAGAAATAGAAAAAGTAAGACTAATTGAGTACAAAGTTTTTAAAGGAAAAATTATCAAAATGGAAAAATTTAGCAAACTCTTAAATAATCTAAAAAAGGAAAGTGCAACAAATTTTAAAATGCGGAAGAACAAGTACAAGAAATCAAAAATTAAGATGTTTTTACTCGGATTGATTAGATCATATCAAATTAGACTAGACCATATCAGATCATATCAAATTAGATTAGATCATATCAGACCAGATAAAATTAGACCAAGCGAGTAAAATTTGGAAGATGATGAAAATTGAAAGGTTTGTTTTGTTCTAATCTGACAAGTGGAATCCGGTTGTAGCCACGCCCATCCTATCCTGTCTAGTGTCTACAGTGTACTACAAGGGCTCTCTGCCACCGCGTGGGCCCATAATTTAGTTTTATCGGTTGCCGAAGCATTCTTCCCACTTCCAGCTCAATATTTGTACATATCGTTTCCCATCGCGAGTTTCTGATTTATTTCGGAGAAGAAATTGGTGAAAGCTTTCAACCATGGCATCTTCGGCCGCCGACATCTCGAAGCTCTCCATTACCGGCGACAACTGGGCGTCATCTGCTCCCAATCTCCAGAGCAACCTATCTATTCTGCCTCCTCAACATGTACACTCTTTTTCAGTATTGTATTTGGTTATCGATCTGATATTGATATCCCTGTGCGGAATTTTAAACCGAATTTTATGTGTTTAGGTGGAATTGGCTAAGATGTTGTTTGAGGCGGGTCAGAGCCATCTCTTTCAGCATTGGCCCATGCCAGGGGTTGATGACGACAAGAAGCTCGCATTCTTTCATCAGGTGTGGTAATTTTGTTCTTCGATGTGAACCCATATTCTTTGAAACTTTAATACAGTGTATTGGATGCCAAAATTCAAAATTTATGCATACTGGGTATTTATTTCAGGTTGCCAAACTGAATACGAGTTACCCTGGGGGACTGGCAGCATACATTAAAAGTGCCAGGGAACTGTTGGCAGATTCAAAAGCTGGGAAGAATCCGTATGATGGGTTTACACCATCTGTAAGCATCACCTTTTTTTGTTTGACACATAGACTCAAACTACTCTCATTAATCGGACTTCTAGTTTTTTCATATTATAAATCACCATCTGAAAATGGGAAGTTAATTGGATGGACGTATTGCCTAATATTCTAGAGTTTGTTTATGAATTGGTGTTAACAAAGTAAATTTTTAAAAAGAATGGTGTAACAACAGATAGATGTTATTTACTTATTTCAATGTTTTGGTCTCGCGATTTTACAGTAGTGTTTGAATGAATAAAAGGACACATTTTTGTTATGTGCTTGGTGAATAGATTAGGCAGTATTTTGCTCCTGCCCCTCTTAATTTTGTTTGTTCTGTAGTTGAAAGGCTTTAGTTTTAGCTACTATGCTCTAGCTGTATTGAATACCATTTCTTGAAGAGTTATGTGGAAAAGTAGTAGGATTTGTCACTTTCTGCTGGTGTAAGTGTGTAACTATATTGTATTTTCATGACGGTACCATGCAATTGTGGCCTTTTATATAAGGGCGAATGACAATAAAGAGTGTGAAATAGAAATCGAAGACCTGGATTTCTTGGATGGAAGTGAATACAGTTTAGACAGAAAGTGTGAATTCCATCAACCTGATCCTGCATCATGAGTTAGAACTTAGAAGTATTATTTTAACCATTTTGTGCAGTGTGCACATGATCACTAGTTATGAGTTACAGTTCAAAATAACAAAAGCCACTACGATGCTGATGAAAAAAGAAGAAAAAGGAACAAAATGTTATGGAAATTGGTGCGAGTTTAGGTTGTTTTTACTTGGACTGTAATTTGCTGGTCTGGTTTGGTCTGGTTTGGTTTGATATCTTTGTATTTTTATAACTATCCAAGTCTGGTCTGTCTCCGGACAAATTACAGTCCAAGTAAAAACATCCTTAGTTCTTAATTCATAGGTAATTGTAAACTTTGGGGGTATAACAATATTCATTTAGAATACACTACGGTATTACCATGGGTTGTGTTTCACAAAACCATGTAATTTGAAATTTATCAGAAACATGATCTCTTCTCCCAGGGGTAGAGGTTTCCTAGACCATATCTGAGTTGGACATACTGGGTATGTTTGGTTTGTGTAATTTGAAGTTTATCCTTTGTTCCTTTTCATACTTGCTGATGATCAATCTATGGTGTGATTTTCTTTGTCTGTGTGACACAATTTTGTCATGCATTAGCTGTAGAACTAACTATGTCTGGATCCAAACAAATGTGGATTATACTTCTTGCAGATTCCATCTGGAGAAAATCTGACTTATGGTGATGATAGCTTTGTTCAATTTGAGGAGGTTGGTGTTAGAGAAGCAAGGAGATCTGCCTTTGTTCTTGTTGCTGGAGGACTTGGAGAGCGACTTGGATACAATGGAATAAAGGTAAAAGTGTAAAACTGTCTGCCTTTTAATTTTGCATGACTTGATGTTTTATGTTTACCTTTTTTTGGTCTATTCTCTCTTTTTAAAGTATCTGATGCCTATCTTAACACCAGTTAAAGTAATATTGTTCCATGTGATGAATATTTCATGCAATTTAGTAACAAATGATACCTTTTCCAGGTGGCTCTTCCTCAAGAAACTACCACTGGGACCTGTTTCTTAGAGCACTACATTGAATCTATTTTGGCTCTGCAAGAAGCTAGCTGTGAATCATCACAAGGTTTATAATTGTTATTATTATTAGTATTAACATTATTTACATTATTATAATAATATTTAACATTATTAATATTAATATTAATATTGTTAATATTTAATGCCTTTTAGTTTGCCCACAGAGTATACTTTATATGGAGTATTTGTCAGCATTGCATGATTTAACTAGCAAAGTCAATATAGTGAAAGTGTGTAGTACAAACTTACGGGTGTTATTGGGAGATGAAAAGAAGCAAGGTCGAAAAATATCAATCAATCAATCATCATTTACCCCAGTGCCGCAAAGGCTCCTACCTATGGTGGGGTAAGGGGGGTCGGATGTACGCAGTCTTACCCCTGTACTAAAGCGCAGAGAGACTGTTTCCGTATGACCCATAATGAAAATCGCGTCTAAAAATTGCATTGACTGACTGCTGCTTCATAACAAAGAAGCGCAGACAGTTTGGTGAGCCATTTTGCTTTATTCCATCATATTCTCAAGCCAAAAAATAATGAATCTTTGGCTCCGTTAGATGAAATTGGTACATCTAATTATATATTCTAAATCTAAATACACGAAGTGTCCATCTGTACCACTGAGTGCACAACAGAAATCACTGTTGATTACTGATCTTATCAATGAATAGAACCCCTCTATTTATGGTAGTTTCAAGAGTCTTGGTGGACCAGGATTAGAGTAACCTTAAAACAATTACAATGCTGAGATTTAGGAATATTAACTAGAATAGAATACCTATACTCATAGGGAAGTACTAGTACTAATAATAACATAATAACATGAAAGTGCTAAAAATATATTAAAAACAGTATTATCATATTAACTCATTATTCAATATATATGTCCTCGAGCTTCCCTCTTCTCACCACTTTTTGTTTGATGTCCAAAGTCTGAACTCTAAAGAATATAAAATAGATGTTCTTTAGTTTCTTTTTTTGATGGGGATGAATATATTTGGAATTTGGTGACCTATATTACAAATAATGTTTACTTGGCTGGAATTTAGAAGATGATAATTAAGGGAACCTATTGTTCTCTGAAGATGTAAATGTCTCCCATTCCTTTGAATGTAGAATTTCTAATAAACATAACTCTCTTGTTTTCTACTCATATCTTGATATTATAATTCTAGGCGAAAGCCCAATCGATATCCCACTAGTTATAATGACTTCGGATGACACACATTCACGGACTCTACAACTGTTAGAGTCAAATGCATATTTTGGAATGAAACCAACACAAGTGAAACTTCTAAAGCAAGTGAGTTCCTGATAAACAATATAGTAGGTGCTTGAATAGTGGGCTTTATAATTTACTAGCTACGTGCTGCTCCAATTTATTCCAGGAAAAAGTTGCTTGCTTAGAGGATAACGATGCACACCTTGCCTTGGATCCTCACAATAAGTACGAAATCCAGGTAATTGCATTGTATTTACATTGTATTATATTGATGGATTAATGCACTTTTGTTTATTTTCCCGTTTTCTGATCTGATGCTTCTCCTTTACTCTGCCTCAGACAAAACCTCATGGGCATGGTGATGTTCATTCACTTCTGTTTACGAGCGGGCTACTTAAATTATGGTATATATGCACATGTACTTTCTCTTTTATCAACTACAACAGAATGGAATTCACATATGTCTGCATGATTATTGATGTATTTAAGATAAGTTCATATGTTTTTCACTTGTTAATTATAAATAATTACTTCTCTGTGGTCAAATGACCTGGACTCTATATTCAAAAGTCTTTACTCTGTTATGTAGTCTGCCAGACTTGAAAAGCGGAAGTATACATATAAATTTCCTTGTATATCATTTTGGCTGCTTTATATGTTATCTGTAATATCTAACATTTTTTTGGAAAATTGTTTTTTTCTTTCATTAGGCATGATGTTGGCTTGAGATGGGTTCTGTTTTTCCAAGACACCAATGGCCTTCTTTTCAAGGTTTGTGGAAGTTACTTTGTTTAATTGTACGGTTATGCTAAACAATACACCTTGAGACCAAGTGCATCATTACAGGCTATTCCGGCATCACTTGGTGTAAGCGCCAAAAAACAGTACCAAGTCAACTCTCTAGCCGTTCCTCGCAAAGCAAAGGAGGCTATAGGGGGTATCACCAGACTTACCCACAAAGATGGTAATATTGTATATGAGCACAAGATACACCTAGTTATTGAGATGATGCCATGTGTAATTACAACATTTATTTTTGTCATTGCAAATACTGATGGAAGAAAAAATCAGGCCTATTGCTCATGAGTCCTGCATTGATTTGTACAATTGTGCAGACATTTTCCTAATTGACACTTGAGACAATTATTCCTTTGTTAAATAGTACCATTAGTACTGCACTAGTCCAATTTATTGCTGTTCTTCAGATATGCTTCGGCCTTGAAGTTCATGTATATACTTTTGTCAAAGATTAACCAAAGTGACAATAAGGTGTGATTAATGTAAAAAAATCATCACTGAATGGTTTCCACCGCTTTTGGATGGTTTCCTTTTGTTGCATGGTATGACTGCACAAGTTTTTTTAATTGCACTTCAGTGCTGTATCACCAGTCTCCATGTGCTCTCTCCAGTCCCCCCATTGTCTAACTTTTAGACCGCTGGAAGTAACTTGTTCTTAATATTACACCTAGTATTTATCATACTTGCAACAATTGTAAATTTGTAATATTATGTTTTAGGGAGAGCAATGGTGATCAATGTGGAATATAACCAGCTTGATCCATTGCTTAGAGCAAGTGGATATCCAGATGGCGATGTCAATTGTGAAACGGGATATTCACCTTTTCCTGGGAACATAAATCAGGTTTGTAACTTTATACCTGTTGGTTTTTTTTGCCTCATTAAGGTAAGATACTGGTATAAATACTTTATCTACCACGTAACCCCTAAATTGAGGCTGTTCTTTGCTTCCTGTTACTTGAGTGATGTGATATATTATTAAGAGATCACAGGTTTGCTGTTTGCATAGTACTAACTGTTAGTGGTATTTCGTTTTTTGCCTCAACTCAGACTCATTACTTATGTTTTTGTACTGACCAGTTGATAATCGAGCTTGGACCTTACATCGAGGAGCTCACTCAAACTGGAGGAGCCATAAAGGAGTTTGTTAATCCAAAGTAAATTCTCATTTTCAAGAATATTTTGATAACATCATGAAGCAAGTAGCACATCTTTTGAGTTTACTTGATTGTATTGTGTTAGTTGTTACTTTAAAGTGTATTGCTACTTCACTTTGTGTACCTCTATGATTGTCTTTGGCTACCGATTTTTAAACACCCCTGAATATTCTGACTAAATATGTTTTGCTTTGCATTAGGTACAAAGATGCCACCAAAACTGCATTTAAGTCCTCAACTCGCCTTGAATGTATGATGCAAGATTATCCTAAAACATTGCCACCTTCTGCTAGAGTTGGATTTACTGTAAGTGAACGTTTCTACTTAATTTGATATTAATTACATACATTTGATTGTGTTTAGACTTCAGAAGTTCAGAGTGTGTTTTGTTTACATTATCACATGCAAAGTTCAATTTACAGAGCTAATGTGCTTTTCATTTTATAATAATACTCCGTATAAAACTAAAAAGACCTTGAGTTTCTCGTTGGTGTTCTGCCAATGAAGTTATGGAACCCGATACAGACTTGATTTAATCAATTAAAAGTTGGTGGGATTTTGTCAATTGCCATGCTTCTTCTTGTGTTTGAATGTGCATCTTTTTGGATTTGTATGGAGCATTTAAATGTAATATTATTTGAATTGAACACATAGGTGATGGATGTATGGCTTGCTTATGCGCCTGTTAAAAACAACCCCGAAGATGCTGCCAAGGTATGGCCATAAATAATGAGTTCATTCTTTCAATAGCATCATAGCAGCGAATTTGTTTATTCTCTATTCATAACAGAGATTGATGTTTATTCTCTATCACTCATATTTTATCTGTTGATAATTTTCTGTGACTGTGAAGGTACCAGAAGGCAACCCATTCCATAGTGCTACTTCTGGAGAAATGGCCATATATCGTGCACATAGCCTCATTTTGAGAAAGGTACTTAAAATTATTTCTTGAGCCATATGTGTGCGGTTTTTATTATTGTTGCTTAGACTAATATAGTACGTAGTACTACGTAATATGTAAATGGAATTGCGAACATCAGTTTAAGAACCCATTGAAACCTTTTTTTTGTGAAGCCATAGGAGCATTAGCTCCTACCTTTGATTAACGATCAAAAGAGGCTGGGAAACCCCAAATAAGTCACAAAGAATGTGTAAGAATAAACTATGATCAACATAAGTGTTGAAATATAAACTAGAATGATAATAAAGATGGAGAGAAGGATTTTCTGTGTATTTCATTAGTTGTGAAAGTCCCTATAAATATACATTACAAATAGAATATTCCTATATAAGATTCTATACAATAATATATCCTAAAGTATATTCCTAGAATATTCTAATATTCTAAAGTATATTCTATATCTTTCACACTTCCCCTCAAGTTGGAGCATAGATATTTATCATGCCCAACTTGTTACATAAGTAACCAACTCGGATCCCATTTAGTGCTTTAGTGAACAAATCTCCAAGTTGTTCTCCAGTCTTCACATATCCCGTAGAGATCAATCCTTTCTGTATCTTCTCTCGAATAAAATGACAATCAACCTCAATATGCTTTGTTCGCTCATGAAATACTGGGTTGTTGGCAATGTGTATGGCAGCTTGATTATCACACCACAATTTAGCAGGCATTGGTGTCTTCAATCCGATTTCACTTAATAAATGGCCTATCCACATGATCTCACAAGCAGATTGCGCCATAGCTCGATATTCTGATTCAGCGCTCGAACGAGAAACCACACTCTGTTTCTTACTCTTCCAGGATACTAGGTTCCCTCCAACAAAGACACAATAGCCCGAGGTAGATCTTCGATCATCTTTAGATCCGGCCCAGTCAGCATCTGGAAAACATTCTATTCTCAAGTGATCATGATTTTGATAGACAATCCCGCGTCCTGGTGCTCCTTTCAAGTAACATAATATATGTTCTACAGCAGCCCAATGATCAATGGTCGGAGATGACATATATTGACTCACAACGCTCACAGAGTAAGCAATGTCTGGACGGGTGACTGCAAGATAATTAAGCTTTCCAACCAATCTTCTGTACCTTTCTGGGTCTTCGAATGGTATGCCTTCTTGGGTGAGTTGCACATTGGGAACCATGGGAGTCGTGCTTGGCTTTGCTCCCATTTTTCCTGTTTCAGCTAGTAAATCAAGTACATATTTACGCTGAGATAGAAATATACCTTTCTTACTCCGTGTTACCTCAATACCCAGAAAGTATTTCAACGAGCCTAGGTCTTTTGTTTGGAATTGGCTATGGAGAAAATTCTTAAGGGCCAAAATACCTGCAGTATCACTTCCTGTAATCACAATATCATCGACATACACCACAAGCAATGTGATACCTGCTTTCGTTCTTTTGTAAAAGATAGAGTGATCTGATTGACCTTTTATCATTCCAAACTGTTCAATAGATTGACTGAATTTCCCAAACCATGCACGAGGACTCTGTTTCAAACCATAAAGAGATTTGCGAAGTCGACAAACTTTCCCATACTCCCCCTGAGCAACAAATCCCGGAGGTTGCTCAATATAAACTTCCTCTTGAAGGTCACCATGCAAGAATGCATTTTTAATGTCCAACTGATGTAACTGCCAATCATGAGTTGCAGCGAGTGAAATAAGTAACCTGACAGATGTTAATTTAGCAACAGGAGAAAAAGTGTCAGAATAGTCAACACCATAGGTTTGAGCATAACCCTTCGCAACTAATCGAGCTTTCAATCGAGCAATAGATCCATCTGGGTTAACCGTGACAGCAAAGACCCACTTACATCCAATAGACTTCTTCCCTGTAGGCAAGTCTACCAAATCCCAAGTACCATTAAGATCCAAAGCATTCATTTCCTCTACCATGGCATGACGCCATTCAGGATGAGACAAAGCTTCTTTGACAGATTTTGGAACAAAAATAGAATCAATGGAAGCAATAAAAGAACACGAGGCAGATGATAACTGACTATATGACACAAATGAAGAAATAGGATGAGTACAAGCCCGTGTACCTTTACGTAGTGCTATCAGGAGGTCAAGATCTGATGTAGAGACAAGATCTGGTTCAGGACATGAGATCGAAGTCAGATCAGTATCAGGATAAGTAATCACAGGTGTCACAGGTGGAGAGTGATCTGGTGCTTTGTGTCGACGGGTGTAAACCAAGTGTACTGGAGGTCTAGGGTCATGAATAGTAACATTCGGTATAGTTACTGAAGGTGTGGTCTCAGGTATAGTAACTGTGTGAATGAGTATGTCATCATTGTCCTCATGAATATCTGTCTGGGATGATGACAAAGGTGTATTTTCATGAAATGAGACATCAATAGAAATAAGGTATCGACCTGTACTTGGACAAAAACATCTATACCCCTTTTGAACTCGAGAATAACCTAAGAAAATACATTTCAATGATTTGGGATCCAACTTCGTGCGATGAGGGTTAACATCTCTAACAAAACAAGTGCAACCAAATATTTTAGGTGGAATGGGAAAAAGTTCTTTATTTGGAAAAAGGCATTGATAAGGAGCTTTACCATCCAAAACAGAAGATGGCATACGATTGATCAAAAAACATGAAGTAGACACCGCATCAGCCCAAAACTGTTTAGGCACATTCCTTTGGAATAGAAGAGCCCTTGCAGTTTCTAACAGATGTCGATTCTTTCTTTCAGCAACTCCATTTTGAGGAGGTGTGTCTACGCATGAAGTTTGATGAATAATGTCATGTTGAAGCATAAAAGATTTAAATGGAACAGATAGATATTCTTGGGCATTGTCTCCCCTTAACACACGAACATGAACATTAAATTGAGTTTTAATTTCAGCACAAAATGCAGAGAAATGAGTAAATAACTCGGATCGACGCTTCATGAAGTACAACCATGTCATACGAGAATAATCGTCAACAAAAGTAACAAAATATTTGAAACCAGATTTGGACACAACTGGACATGCCCCCCAAACATCGGTATGGACAAGATCAAACGGAGTATTTGCTCGTTTATTAAGTCGGGGACTTAAACTAGTGCGATGATGTTTTGCAAACTCACACGACTCACATTGTATAGATGACACCTTATTAAATTGAGGATGTATTTGCTTCATTAGTGGGAGAGATGGATGTCCTAATCGGTAATGAGCTTCTAATAGATTTCCAACCCCAAGACAAGAGATACCTTTTGTGATTGATGTATCCAAAATATAAAGACTAGCCGACTCATGTCCTTTACCAATAGTCTGCTTCGTTAACAGATCCTGAAACACACAATATCCCGAAAAAATGTTACAGAACAATTAAGAGTACGTGTGATTTTACTGATGGAAAGCAGATTAAACGAAAAATTAGGAAGACTCAAAACAGACGATAATGGTAATGTAGAAGTTGGTACAACAGTACCAGATCCAAGAACGGGTGAGGTAGACCCGTCAGCTAAAGTGACACTGGAAGTAGGTAAATGCGAGTGAAATGATGAGAATAGACTAGGATTACCAGTCATATGATCTGTGGCACCTGAGTCAATGACCCATTTCGAGGATGATGAAACAAGACATGTGTTTGAAATACCTGAATTTGCGACTACCGAGATAGGGATAGAGGAATGCTTTAGAGATTCTTGGTAGCAAATAAATTTAGCATACTCGCCTGAAGGAATAGCAATGGATCCATCAGATGTTCTGGGAAGAAGATCTGGAAAAAGGTTCTGGGAAAAGTCTGAGATCAGAGGTTCTTGAAGACTGGGGACTGAAATCAATTTCTTGGATAAAGAACACAGTTTGAAAACTAAATTGAGATAGAGATAATGACAAACTAAACTGAAATCTCAAAGGAAAAACTACATGAAATGGAAGGCTCTGATACCATGTTGAAATATAAACTAGAATGATAATAAAGATGGAGAGAAGGATTTTCTGTGTATTTCATTAGTTGTGAAAGTCCCTATAAATATACATTACAAATAGAATATTCCTATATAAGATTCTATACAATAATATATCCTAAAGTATATTCCTAGAATATTCTGAAGTATATTCTAATATTCTAAAGTATATTCTATATCTTTTACAATAAGGAATAGAATGAACATCAATAGGTAATCTAAGGAATAGGCCAACTAAAAAGTCTATGACCCAGTTTCCCTCCCGGTAAATGTGCTCAACCTTGACTGTCCAATTTCGAGCTATCAGCTCACGAAACTGTGCGACCTCAGAAGAGTGCTGGTGTGCGCAATCACCTTCCGCCATCAAAAGCTGAATCGCAACATGCGAGTCCAGCTGCACTCGTACCTGATGGTACCCAAGATAACCATTGCATGACTACTTATCCCTAAAGATAGTAAGGTCATCATTCGCTAGCATGTTTAGATTCTTCATTTCTTATTTCTTCCTTCTAAAAATTTAATAATATCAAATGGGACGGGTGAACATCATTAATCCACATAAATATTACCTCCACCTTTTTTATCACTTGGTTTGACTTTGTGATACTAAAAAAAATGGAAGCAATGCTTATGAGATTTAATTAGAAAATAGAGAAACAATATCAACCAAATAATCTTTTCTTTAAATGGAAATATAATATTCCCTTCATCCCTAAAGCATCCTACACTTTCCTTTTCATCCATCTAAAAAATATCCCTCATTTCTTTTGAGGGAAAAATTATGTGGATGACATTATTTCTCTAATCTAAATTAATTTCAGCACGCATTTTACATTTTCATAAAAACTGTGCAAGTCAAACTTGCATGTTAATTTAAGGACGTAGGTAATAATAGTGAGACAGACGAACAAAGAAATTACAAGATATAAAAGGGACTGTGAGAGAGTATATATATGAATTACGTTGGTTTCCTTCCAACCATGATTCAAACGAAGTGTTTCGACACCATTTAACATTTCCATTGCAGGCTGGTGTGAAAGTAGATGATCCAGTCCATCAGGTATTTAACGGACAGCGGGTGGAAGTGTGGCCACGTGTTGTATGGAAGCCTAAATGGGCACTCACTTTCTCCGACATTAAAAGCAAAGTGAGTGGAAACAACTCCATTTCACAAAGATCTACTCTGGTAATAAAAGGTAAAAACATCATCCTTGAAGACATATCATTAGACGGAGCTCTAATCATTGACGCTCATGACAATGCAAAGGTAACACAGTCCCAAATCCTACTCTTTCTTTTGGTTGTTGTGATTGGTTTTGTTTTTATGGTGGTGGGCCTGCTTATTGATAGGTTAAAGCTGGAGGGTCCTTTGATAACAAAGGATGGGTGATTGAGACGGTTGATTATAAGGATACATCAGTGCCAGAAGAAGTGAGAATCAGAGGGTTCAGATTTAATAAGGTTGAGCAGCTGGATAAATCCTATAGTGAGGCCGGTGAATTTTCTCTGAACCCTTAGACATGGTTCGATGCCTTACTGGGGGCGATGATCAATATTGCAACACCACTTCAAATCTAATGTAACATTCTTTGAAAAATTTATTCCTCGATTATTTGTGTGAAGGGAAAATAAAAGTAATAAAGGAGTGGTGATAGATAGGTTGTTAAATCTCCAAATAACTAGATCCCTTCCAACTCTTGAATCATCTTCTCTTTATTTAATTTATTTATGTCCAGAAAGTAGATGCATTTATATTTGTGCACTTGTTCATAAGTACATAATATCATATGTCCATTATTTGTTATTTTTACTAATCCTATTATTGCACGGAACATTTTCATTTGGTTGTTTGGCATGAATCTGATGTAAATGACTGAAATAAAAGGGAAAGAAAACTACTTTTTGTAGGCTTGTGTTATACGTTTCCATGAAATTGTGTCTTATACACTCCATTTCCATAAAAGCCCCATACGCATTGCTTGTAGAGGCTATTTTTTTTAGAGAAAACTCACAAACAGGCCCTCGTAATTTGGCGAAATCCTCAATTAAGTCCTCGTACTTCCGAATTACCCAATTAAACCCGCGTACTCACCAAAAACAACCAATCAGGCTTTTTAGCCGGTGGTCACCCGGTTGGCCTGTTAGTGGCTAACATGGCCTCCAGCGTGTCTCTCCCCTTACCCTAAAATGACGTGAATTTTCCCATCCCCAAATAATAACCAAATCATCCCTTCAGACCTAGGTTAATTCCCAGACAAATCTTTCTCCTTCTCCAATCTCCATCTCTGCGAGTGTGTGCCCTTTGACGAGCCTTCGCAAGCATGTCGTCTTCTTCATCATCAACGTTTGTAAAAGAACGAAGTCGTACGTTTGACTACGAGCCTGCGGTTCATTGTTGGTGTGGATTGAAAGCTCCACTATGCGTTGGGCGAGAGTGGGATAAGCTTTTTTGGGTGTCAAAAATGGAAGGTTAGTGTATGATGTGGCTCTGTGCTTTTGAATATAGTGTCTCGCCTTCTCAGTTTCTTCATATTTTCATGCGTTGTTCTTGACTTATCAAAAATAGCGTGAACATCTTATTGTCAACAGGTTGGGAATTGCGGTTTTTTCTTATGGAAGGAAGACGTAGGAATGAAAGACATTGTCAGGGCTGAAGAGAAGAAAGAATTTATCATGGCTGAAGCTAAGATCGAAATTGCAGATGATTTCAAAAAATTGCTCGAGGGAATTGCTGAAAAGATTTTTCATGTACACACTGCTGTGGATTGTGTCCAGGCCGTGGTTGACAATGAGGCTTTGGTGAACAAAAAGAGTAGGAAGTTGTATGGTTTTGCTATGATTGTAATTGTAGGTTTAGTTGGTAGTTTGTATTTGAGGATGTAATGGCTTGGTATGTTAGCACTTTGAATGGCTTTGAAGTTTCTTTTTGATGTAATGGCTTTGGTCAACTGTGTTTGTACTGCTAGGATTGTGTAATGGGAAGGTCATGTGTAATGTCTGTCAGTTTCTGCATTTATGTAATGCTTTAGTTTGCTAGTACTTGAATGGCACAATGTTGCTTCATGTAATCCATTTGCAATGGAATAATATTCTTCATTGAAACTTACTTATGATTGTTTTTTTTAACACATTTTAGTTTGTATAGTATATGATAATAGCTTATACAACACATTGACTGAAATTAGTTTATGAACAAGTACTGAGGGGATTAAGACAGAGTTTCTTATGCACAACCATTCCAGTACTCCATTTAGTATTTTAGTACTGATCCCTATGAACTGAATTTGATTGGTTTGCCTACCCCCAACCAGACATAAGAGCAAATGTAAACCCCAGATCATATGGTATAAATTAGGTGCTATGTTGTTCATGAAAACTATCCCCAGGACCTCATTTAACCCTAGGACCCCTAACTAAGTACTTCATACATCCAAATAACCAGTATTTCATATCCATGTTGCTCAATATACATTAAGCATATCTAACACCATTACTTAGTAGTTCATAAGCCCAGTAAACCAATACTTCATATCCATGTAGCTGAATATACATTAAGCAGTAGTTCATACGCCCAATAAAGCATTACATGAATACAGATTGTAGTGTCAAGGAAGCATATACATTGTACTTTCATAACACCATAAACATATCTAAACCATTCACGGAAGCATAAAGATTGTAATGTCAGAATACAGATACGATAAGTTTTCGCAGTCAACACCACCATTACATGATATGATAGGGTTTTGAATAACTACAGTAATACTAAACCATGACCACCATCATTACATAATTGGAAATGTTTATCCAAAAACAAAAAGTAACAACTGAAACTTCCAACACCCTATTCAAAGTCATTCAGCTTCCTCTTCTCCACCTCCACTATAGGATCCTGTAAGCAATGTTTCTCCTCTTTGTCCTGGCTGCAAACACGCATTAAAATAACATCTTCAATCTATATTAGAAAAACATAAATAACTAAATACAAAAAGTACACAAGTAATTTACTCACTTCCAAAATTGACATCCCTGTACTTTCATATAAAAAAAACCCCAAAACCCCTTTCTCCTCTACCCCTTCTACCTCCTCCCCTCTTCCCTCTCCCCCTCTGCCCTTTCCCCTTCTGAACTCCCCTCCTCTGAGCACTTCCACTTTGTACACTACCCCCCTCAAGTGTCCCACTTTCAAGACTACCCCTGCTCCGTGTCAGTCTCTCCTCTCCTCCTGTGAACACCCCCTCTTCCACCCCTCTTAGCTCTACCCCTTTCACCTATTCCAGTTTCACCAGTCATTGTATGCCCTTCATTTGGTTTTGTTGCCCTATCAGAAGATATTTTACAAGATTTCCTATTATGACCTTCTCCTTGACAGTTTGAACATTTCATGATTCTTCCTTTTCTTAGTTGAGTCCCTGATGGTGGAGGGGCTTCAGTTTCTTCTCTCAATCTTTTCTTCTTTGGCCGGCCACTCATTCTTTTGGGAATGGGAGGATGAATTTCTTCATGTTGAGTTCTTGGCCACAGTAACTCACCATTAATTGATGGCAGCGTGTAAGAATATGTTTTTTCATAGAGGTCTTTATTGTAGCAAGAGTGTACATAGCTTTCAGGTTCATCCCTTTATCAAGTATTGCACATATGGCATGTGCACAGGGAATACCGCAAAGATCCCATCTTCTGCATGCACAAGATCTTGTGTTCAGGCTGGCCTTGAATTGGAACCTACCCTTTTTATCTCATACCCATCATCACCATTAAAATCAACATGCCATCCCTGGTTAGCTATTATACTTTTGTTCAATTTCTTCATGATGATTGGACCAAATGCACCTAAATAACAAACATGAAAGAATTACTATTTAAGTCATACTTTAAATATTACTCACTAACACATTAACACTTACAAAGCTAATATAGAGTTCATTTAGCACTTGTATTCAAGTATATTTTCAGCTCCATTCAGATCAATAAAAGGTCAGAACATACTTACCAGGCCACTTCCTCACATACTTCATTTTCTTTGCTATTCTTTTCATCATTGCCACTCTCATTCCCTCAAGCATTGGTATAAGTGGCTTGTCTCTAAGCTGCACCAATGTACTGTTAAATGCCTCAGATAAGTTGTTAACAACTGTATCACATTTCACTTCAGTTCTAAAGTAAGCCTTGCACCACAGCTTAAATGGATGTTTGCGCAAATCAGCACCAGCTTGTGGGTCAAGCTTATCTAACTCTTCCAAAGATGACTCCAATTGGCCTGCACAAGTGGATTTGGCACACTGCCAGAACAGTTTCTTAAGCACCATTCCCCTATAATTTTTGGCCCACTTGGCATGTATATGCCGGGCACAGTTCCTGTGCTCAGCCTTAGGAAAAACTCTACTAATCACATTCATCAGACCCTAAATGCATAAAGAAATCACAATCATAAAAAATGCAATGCAATTCATCATCACCATTTACTAATATCAATGTCAGAACACTTACTTTTTGTTGGTCACTAATAATTGTCCATTCAGCCGGATAAGTTATCTCAAGATCTTCCCTCAAAAGCTCTAAAAACCAAGTCCATGAAGATGTATTTTCTATCTCTACAACTGCCCAAACAATTGGATACATCTGATTATTGACATCTCTTCCAACAACACTTAAAATCTCTCCCTTCAACTGCCCTTTCAGGAAGCAACCATCCAAACCTATCACCTTCCTACACCCTTCCAAGAATCCCCTTTTCACAGGTCCTAAACACATGTATATTCGTTGGAAAACCATTGGTGCATCAGGTACTACTCTATCAGTCTTAATTACAACTGTACTACCAAGAATCGCCTTCAATATTTCCTCTCCATAGTTTCTAACTTTCTTGAATTGGTCCTTAAAAGCAGATTGAGTTTTATCTTGCATTATTTTCAGAGCTCTTGTTGCCATACTGATGGAGACATTCAACTTTTTATCATCCTTTAAGCATTTTTTTTAGCTCTGCAGCACCCATGGAGGGATTCTCAGTCAACTTCTCCTCATAGGTCTCAGCAATCCAATTCTGACTTACTATTTGAAGCTTGAACTTCAAGTTACACAGATGCTCAGAATTCCAAACTTTAAGTTGAAAGCACTTGAAGTGATCTTCCCAACTACCAGTAGAGGCAAAAGAGTAGAGGCAAAAGGGCAATTGATGGCACATTTCAGTCTGACTCTCAGAGGTTCATTCTTAACAAAGACTATATCTCTTTTGTGATATACAACATATCTAATCATAACATTTTTAAATTGCTTACCATCCTCAAACAACATGCCCACTTTAAAGTGGGGAGGATCAGATTCAGGGTTATAGGATCCATTCCCATAACCTGGCCTCTTGGACTGAGCTTCATCTTCTCCCTCTGAATGCAAGCTAGGTGGGTTAAATGAGTCATATTCACCAGTATCATCTTCACTCTCATTCTCAACCCGTTTCTCAGCACTTGGTATATTCTCCATTTCAGGATGATTATGTGTCATTGGTATGGTAGTATTGGACATAACTTCAACATCTTGTAGCCCCTCTTCTTCATCATCCTCATTGTCTTCCTCGGAACCACCATTATAATGTTCTTCCTCAACATCAGTTTCATCACCTGGAGCATCACTACCAACATTTGTGTCATCATTGATGTCATCTTCTTCAGCATTTGCATCATGAAATTCACTTTCAGCTTCCACAACATTTGTTTGGGTGTGTAGCTCATCTTCTGCATGGTCTACAAATATCTCACACTGTCCACAACTTCTAGCTAATTCTATTAGCTTCAGTGCAGTCTGATCATCAAACAACTCATGCAAGGACTCCATATTGGCATTTGGCTTCTTGAAGAATATACCTCTGATGGCTGCATTGCTTTGACCTTCTAAAAATTTCTTCAAGTGGGGATAGCTTATTACATCAGGATCTACAGGTACAGTCTCAAGAACCCCTCCAACATACATCTTCTTTGAATCACAGTTGAATTTGCCACCATGATGTACAAGTAGCTCTACTGTCTCAAACATTCTGCAAATATTATAATAAAGATGTAGCATTTCACTAGAAACTAATGTCATAAATATTAAGCAGAAGAGGTAATAGATTAGTCAATAACTAACATATTCAGAATCATGTCTAACTATAATCACCCCTACTTAACTTAAAACTTAAAAGTTCTTTATGATGAAAGTGTAGAACATTACTCAATAAGTAACAATTCATACATATTGTCATCATATATATTCACCCTATTGTTCATTAAAGCTCACCTTCACAGTAATGTGTAAATGTAAGCACACCTAATTTAAAGTAATGAAATGATAGTGTAGAACATTACTCAACCTTTCTTCATTCAAATTCGGCAATTGGAACATGTAAGTATAAAGACAATACTTTAATGACATCAAACCAAAGGTATATGGTTGTATCATCAACATGACTACACTGCAAATTAATTCAACTGTACCATACTACCATGAAGATGTAATGGCAAATTATGAAGTACCAAACTCGCACAAGTAATGTTAAACCATACTTCTACCTATATTCTTGCAATAACCCCCAAGAACATATAAAATTTTCATAAAAATGCCATACAAACATGAACGACCACTTCATACATGTAATTACACACAATGCCAATGCCACAGCTACAAGAATATACCTTTCAGGGCTTCGGAACACTGGCCTTCAACAACGGTCTAAGCAACACTGGCCTTCAACTCAGGCGTTCTCCTTTCCCCTTCGCAGGTCTGAGCGAGCGTAGTAACAACGAACCTTGTTCTCCTTTCTCCTTCGCAGTACTTTGCCTTCAGAACACTGGCCTTCAACAACGGTCGTTCATTATTTTTCTAAAACCCAGGTATGAGCGTTAGGTCTAGTTAACGGGTGGATTTGGGGATGGATGATTTGGTTATTATTTGGGAATGGGAAAATCCACGTCATTTTAATGTGTCGGGTAATGGGAGGGACACGCTGGAGGCCATGTCAGCCACTAACAGGCTAACCGGGTGGCCACCGGCTAAAAAGCCTGATTGGTTGTTTTTGGTGAGTACGCGGGTTTAATTGGGTGATTCGGAAGTACGAGGGCTTAATTGAGGATTTTGCCAAAGTACGAGGGCCTACTTGAGAGTTATCTCTTTTTTTTTTATCTGTGAAACGTGTATTCACAATTTGTAGAGAAAAAAATCCGAGTATATTTATTATGGACTACTATTTAATAGACATTTTCTACAATTTTGTGTGATAAATAAGCAAAAGTGCCACTGTCTACAATTTTAATGTTAGTGTTTGATAGTCGAACAGTTCGACTGTTTGACCTTCTATGGAGTTCTTGCTTCCTAGCATATAAATTAACGATTAGTTCTTACTTCTTAGCATATAAATTACGGACTATTCACTTTTTAGCATATAAATTACAACATTCATAGAATTACCATTTACCACCATAAGTACTCCGTATGAGTTACACCATTTGTGGCATTTATATGTTACTCCGTATATATTTGGTCAAGCATGTAAGTTACGCCGCCATTTATTTATTACGGAGTAGTAATTAGGTTATTTATAAAGCAAAATGTATTAAAGTTGACATATTTTTCTACATACCATTTTATCCTTTTATTTGTACATGTATGCATTTTCCTATGTAGATAGTCATTCGCATGGGACATGCATGTTTATTTTCTCTCACCTATTATACATAGGTCCCCCACATGTATTTTATATATATATATATATATATATATATATATATATATACACACACACATATATATATATAGGGATTAGTTCCTGTGAGAACACTCTCTTAGGAGAGTAAAAAAGAACAAAATCTAGCCTTCCATTAACTTGATCTAATGGCTCAACATTTTTTGAAATAGAGACCAATTTCGGATCATTAGACTTACATATAGGAAACCGTTCAATTGAAGATTAAAAAAGGGGCAACATGGTAAAAATCATCCAAGTAATTATTAAGCACGCAGCACTATAATAGGAGCACATCCTAGAAATTAGGCTACTAATTAATAAGGAGTAACGTACTCCCTCTTATCTAAGATATACTTTCTATTGTTTAATTTTCTTTCCATATTAAATTTTGTATTATCTCATATATTTTTTTAATAAAAATTTTGATAAAAATCTCTATCCAAATTGTGCACTTTCTTCGTTTAATCGTCTTTTCAGAGGTAATATTTCACTCGTTTAGTTTTGTATATTTGCACTTAAACGTTTAATAGTTGCACTTTTATTTGAAACATTTTGCGTCATCAATTTATTTAAATATTTAGAAGCTTGAATTTTGCAACTTAAAGGAAAATTACATGTTTATTACGTTAATTTACACAATTGTAAACCACACTTTAATGTCATTAATTTGCACTTTCTATAACATTAACTTTTTAAACATTTAATTCTACACATTTGATAATACAAGTCCGGGATAAAATTCATTAAAATTAATAATATAAATATACAAGGTTGTAAACAATAACTATAACGTGCATTTAGAATAATACCAATGTGCACTATTATATTACACTTTCTAAACCTCTTCATTGGCACTCTTTTACAAAATAAAATGCACTTCTATCATGTGCATTTAGGTATCTAGAAATGTGCACTTTTCTAATATTTTGCATTGACATTTTTACTAAATGAAATGCGCTTTTCTTCCGAAAGCACCACAATTTTCATTATGGTAGGATCTCTTGGTGTCACTTTTATCTGCAAAACAAAGTACAATAAAAACTAATGAATAGTGCATGAATAAAATTTGACAAGTGCATTAAAAGTTAGATACAAATTTATCATTATTATCTTATTAGCAGTTAATAAATAACTATTACGAAATTGTTCGACATTAAACATGTTAAATGCATCATATGACAATGTAAATGCACTAAACTACTAGTGAAATCTATCAATCTATAAAATACGTTAATACAAACACATATATCTAAAGATATGCAGCAATAATATGAAAAAGTGCTTTTATAAAAAAATATATGAAAAAGTGCAAAAGAAATACATATAGTTGCATCAAATTTATCAATCAACAGTTAAATCAAGTGCTTTTATAAAAAAATATGAAAAAGTGCAAAACAAATACATATAGTTGCATCAAATTTATCAATCAACAGTTAAATCTTTATGAAACTGCCAAATACATAACCGACATAGCATAAATGGTTTATTTCACGATAAATGGTAATCCGTATTTTTTATCATAAGAAATTACACGAGATTGTCATATGAAAAATTGACAAATGACACCTGAAACGAAACTATTAATTAAAATGGATTGAAGAATAAACCTGAAATTATTAATTAAAATGGATTGAGGAATAACTCAATCATGTAGATGACATATAGTTGTTTGATTAAATAATTATGAAAAATTAAAGTGAGAACTATGAAAACCAAACACGCATACCAGGATCAATGTGGAGAAAATTAGATTTTTAAAAAACTGGGTTGCTCGATAATGATTGTAGTGAATGGAGATGGAGAATGAAATTGATGGTGGAATGCTGATAGATTAACTGAATTGAAGTTGAAGAATGAAACAAGGTATGGCAATGAAAAAACATAATGGAAGAAATATTATCTCTTCCTAAATTAAAGGGTGTCGGTTGTGGAAAGGGCTAAGAATTACTGTATTAGCCTTATACGAATTATTTAATTAATTAGAATAATGGTTCAATCCAAGGGTCATCATCTATTCTTTTTTACTCTCCTAAGATTAAGTTCTCACATGAACCTAAATCTATATATATATATATATATATATATATATATATATATATATATATATATATATATATATATATATAGAGGAATGTTCATGTCAGGCCGGCCTGACGGGCTGCCCCGTCCGGCCGAGCCCGTTTGGGCACCTTCCCGGTGGAATTTTTTGATGAAATTTTTTGAGCATGTTCCTCATCAAGTCTAGTTTCTCCATACCAAATTTCAGCTCAAAATTCGATCGGGAAGGTCGTCAAATGATTTTTGCAAGTTAACTGGTCTGGAATATGTATTTTCCGGACCAGTTAACTTGCAAAAATCATTTGACGACCTTCCCGATCGAATTTTGAGCTGAAATTTGGTATGGACAAACTAGACTTGACGAGGAACATGCTCAAAAAATTTCATCAAAAAATTCCACCGGGAAGGTGCCCAAACGGGCTCGGCCGGACGGGGCAGCCCGTCAGGCCGGCCTGACATGAAGAGCACTCTATATATATATATATATATATATATATATATATATATATATATATATATGCTCCGGACACATACTAAATAATCAAGCATTGCTAGTAATATTATTTCTGCATTGCTCTTCCAATCTTCTCTCATCCATTGTTAGTAATATTATTTCATCCCTAATTTATATTTTCGTCAGGGCTCACTAAACTGTCTGTGCTTCTTTGTTATGAAGCAGCGGTCAGTCCATGCAATTTTGGACGCGATTTTCACTATGAGTCATCCGGAAACAGTCTCTCTGTGCTTTAGTACAGGGGTAAGACTGCGTACATCCGACCCCCCTTACCGCACCGTAGGTGGGAGCCTTTGCGGCACTGGGGTAAATGAAAATGATGAAATGAAATGAGTAATTAGGTTATGTATGCAATATAAATGTATTAGCTCCAGGGATATACCTAGTTTGTTATCCGAATGCGTTTTATTCATTGTAAATTGTAATCTAAAGTTTGTTACTTGTGATCACTTTAAGATATTACATGAAAAATATTTTTTTTGAATATTTTCTGGACAAAATAAGTGTTTGAAATGTACGCAACATTAATACTTAGTTGACCAGATGATTAAGCAATTCAAGTTTCATAATATACAGATTTGTTTTTGGATGAAAGAGTTTAAATTGATAACATATCATTTAGATAGTAGGTAACCCGACAAAGAGACCCTTGAAAATCGTCGTCCCTCGAATCGGAGTTAATCACCTCAGTAATATAACTCGTTGATCCACTATTGGGCACACATGAGCCGAAGACGGTAATCGCAGTCAATTTATCACCAACATCTAAATTCAAAACCATTGTCTTACAACAGAAAAAAAAACAAACAAACACAAACTGACAACATCCAACCATTAAAATAAATATAAACAAAGTAGTAAAAGTCTTCACTCAGTCTTCCATCAAGCATAAAACTCCAGCACCCTGTCTCTACCCTCTGCACTGCTACCAGTGGCAAGCTTACCCCTCTAAACCCACCTCCTCCCCGTTTTTTGTCTCGTCCAGTGCCATACTAACACTCACCTGTTTTGTTTTTTCCACCGCCTCTCAGATGCGTCTGCGCCTTTGTTCCCCCGCGCGCCGTCTCCTCGGTAACTCCCACAACCACATCTTTAATTGAGCTGCTGACTGAAGCCGTTGTATCCTCCTTCCCTCCTTTCATCCTTCCATATGATTTGTTTTCCTCCTTGCTCTGCGGGACCCGACCCGAACTTGAGGACCCTTCTACTAGCCATTTGCTTCCTCCTGTTGGGCTAGTCTTCACCCCGCTACCTGCTCTAAGAAATACACCAAATCTTTTCTCCAGCACTAAATCTTTTTCATACGCTAGCGTGCAGAATTTTTCAGAGTGGCCTATTACTCCACAGATAACAAAAATTTGGCAATTTCTCATACTTAAAATCTACCCATACACATTACCCAATACCTTCTTTTTTAAGGGTAGTGCCATTTTTCAGAGGCTTTTCCACGTTCATACAAACCCTAACTCGCAGAAGGACTCCCATTTTCCACCAATTGATTATTATCATAACTAATAAATCTTCCAATGAAATTGCCCACCCGTCGTGCAGTTCCTAAATTTATTAAACTATACGGGACATTGTGAACTTGCACCCAAAACTCTGCCTCATTCAAACAGATCTTATGTGGAATATCATTCGGTTTAATCTCTTTCAGTATCAGCAAATTCCTCTCAAACTGTCATGGCCACCATCAAGGACACGATTCAAATCAACATGATGATAAAAAGTAAAAAAGTACCTCTTCTCGCAGATTTCCTTGATCTCTACACCCTTCCTCGGTCTCCATAACGATGTCATAAGCTCTTTGAACACCGGGAACTTTATTTTCCTGTCCGTTATCAACACACCCACCACTAGGTAACCTGGCCGAGCCTCAACATCTGGACTATCTTCGGTACCCGGCCTTATCGAGATCCAGCTCCACCTCCTCCTCATCCATGTTCATCTTTGTGTACCGATCGACAATCGTTTCCATCCAAAACAAAGACCCCCCAAGGTTTGACGTAATGAAAGCCGGCTTCATCTTCTCCACGGACTCGATGCCTTGCTCCCGTGGCCTAGAATACCGACCGAGACCTCCTCGCCTTCCTCGTCTCCGACGTCGTTCGTCCGTACCCGAGAGAAAACCGATCGAGACCTCATCTCTTTCCTCGACTAAACAAAGACTGACGCTTCGTAAAAGAGACGTCCAAAGCAACAAAACCAAAGCCGCTGAACCGACACCGCTCCTCGTCGCAAGGATGACTGCGGACGATCGAAACCCTAGCGGCGGTCAAGCCCCAGAGAGCATCACTTCTTTTTTTCTTGTTTTTAATATAAAGATTTATTTAGAAAAGCTGAAGAGACTACCATTTACGCAATTACATAAAAAATATACTCCCTTCCTGTGTAAAATTTGAGTAAACTGGGCTTCTAAACGAAATAAAAAAGTAAAAATATAATTATGTGATTGACATTTATACGAAAGAGAATATGGAATAACACATATAGAATAGAATACTTAGTACTACGTATTTATCAGGGAGTAGTTTAAATTCTATACATAAAGAGAGTTGGTCTAATTTTGTACAAAAGAGATACTATTGTTTTTGGAGGATACAAAAACAAGATGATGAATGTTTTTAATGATAGTGATTAAAATTAGCTAAAAAATGATAGTAATTAAAATTTTAAACATATCATATCAGAATAAATTGAATAAAATCATACGTAGTATTAGGTTAGGACAATCTTACTGGAAATGAATAAACAGGGGGAAATGGAACAAGCTTATGCGACCGTGAATAATAAAACAATACGCAGATAATGCTCACGAACTGCATGTATAATAACTGGAAAGTGTACACATGGCTTGTTAAATACTTAAATGTGTACAAATCTCGGGTAGAAATAGCTTTTTTCGTTATAAAAACCCAAGTAAAGCAAATCAAAACAAATACCACACCAGAATCGTGATTTACATTCCTTGCTTGTAGTCCAGGCAAAGCATTGAAAAGTGACCACTGTCCTGGGCTCGCCGCAACTCGCGGCGCCTCATCAGTTAGTTAGTCATTTTCCGGCGCGGGCTGCTCTGAACACGATGCTCCCTTTCACAAGAGCATCATCGTCTTCTGATCATTTTTCATTAGCAAAGTCCCCAGCTTTTGTCAAATTCACCGCTTTCACCCTCTTATCCCTCTCCATCTTCTTCCTCGTTAGGTACTTCTCCGACCCATTTCCCAAATGGTCATCATCCTTTTCCAACCTTACCACCGCCCCCACGAAGAATTCGTCTGCAGACACGTATCAGCCGCCAGTTTCTCCTCCGCCTCTCCCGACGGTTTCTCTTCCGTCAGTAGCTCCTCCAGCTAGACCGACGAGGGATTTCTTGGAACGGACGGGAATTATCGACGAGAATGGCGTGATGGTGCTCGACTTTATCGTCGGGGATTACGACGAGTCGCTGTTAGGAACTGCGGTAAATGCGAGTTGGGGTGTAAGAGGAGCAGATAGGGATGAGACTAGAGGGTTTGTGAAGGGTAAAATTGGGAAATTTGGAGTTTGTGATCAGAGTTTGAGCCAGTACATTCCTTGTTTGGACAACATGCAACCTTTATCCCAGCTGAATTTGTCGGGGAGGCGTTGCCCGGAGACTGGAAAAGGGTTGGATTGTGTTGTGCCTAGGCCTAAAGGGTATACATTTCGAGTCCCATGGCCTAAAAGCAGAGATGAGGTACTGCATTGTGCAATAAAACTTGAACTTTTCAATAGTATTTCTTGATCCCTCCCATTTTTTCTGAGTCAGTTCCATCTCAGTCACTAGCGATTCTGAAATTTAAAATGGCCATTTCTTGTTCTCAACTAGTGATTTTAGAGTAGTCTTTGTTTGTCTGGTGACTGGTGGCAGACACATTCGGTTACTTTCTTTTGCTGCTTTACTTAGGCTCAGTTTGGACTTTGGAACCCCAGAATACTAGATAAAGAAAAATAGGGAGAAGATACAGCAGAAATTTGGAAGCAGGAAAATGTATTGGAAAATAAAATATCAGTTCAACCTCAATGATTTTTAATTATACTCTTTGAATTTATTTGTATTGATTCATACTCCGTATATATAAGAGAGTATATAAAATTATACCCGGAGTATATACTAAGCCATCTAAACATATGCAAATTTTTTGAACATTAATCTTTGAATTTATTTGTATTGATTCATACTCCGTATATATCAGAGAGTATATAAAATTATACCCGGAGTATATACTAAGCCATCTAAACATATGCATTTCCCCAGGTAAATCTTTAAGAATACAAATTTTCTTGCCATTATCTTTCCTTCCCTTAGCGTTTGGTGAGATTGAAACCTAGCTTCAGAGAATACGTTTGGAATATCATGAAGTAGGTATCAGTGTATCACTATCTTCCACCATTTAAAGAACCATGTTTGACCAAGGTAGAACTGTCATAAATCGTTAATCACACTTGCAGTTAATAAATTTTTTATTTCCCTAAAATTTATCACATGTAAATTATCCTTGACTTTTTTCAACAAGTTACTTGAAAAACAAGTTTTTTTTCAAGCAACGTTGTTTCTTAGGAACAAAAGAGGTGTTTGAAACATGAGTCTTCTTTGAGAATTGAGACGGAGTGGGTACAGTCAGTATATTAATTTAGATTTGTATTTTTCATCGTCTTGAGTCTTGACAACACCTGGAAGCTACCTAAATAGTAATGTATGGATAAAACTTAAGGCCAGTTCATTTGGAATGAAATATCCTGGTCTGTTTTGAAGTTGTCTTGACTAGTTTATGTTAGTCTTGTTTGGACTGATCTAGTCCCATATTGTATTATGTGTATTTAATTATTACTTGAGTATGTTCTGGTCTAATTTAGTTTGGCACTGAAGTAAGTCAAAGTGAAGAGTTCTTCTCTAATGTTAATGCAGGTTTGGTATTCAAACATACCTCACACATCCTTGGTTGATGCCAATGGAGGGCAAATTTTGGTGTCAAAAAAGGAAAAAAAGTACATTTTTCCTGAAAGAGGTATGGAGCAATACTTGGACCAGATATCAACGGTATGCTGATTTTATGAGTACCCCCCATCTTTGCAGTATTTATTCACATGAATGTACTTGATTATTTTCCATTTGACTGCAGATGGTTCCAGAGATTTCCTTTGGGAAGAAAACACGAGTTGTTTTGGATATTGATTGTGGTGTGGGAAGCTTTGGTGCCTATTTGGCGAAGCGCAACGTAGTCACTCTCTCCATATCCCCAAGAAAAGATGCTAATGCTAACCAGATTCAATTTGCACTCGAACGTGGTGTCTCTGCCATGATTGCCGGGCTTGAAACACACCGTTTGATGTTTCCTAGTCAGGCATTTGAGTTGATACATTGTTCAAGATGCAGAGTCAACTGGACCGACAATGGTACATCCGTTGCATTCATGTCCTCACAATCTTAGTACCATGTTCATAGTAATGAAATCTTTGTTCTCTTTGGCTTCTGTGGTGAAGGGGGTGTTTTGCTTCTTGAGGTAAACAGATTGATGAGAGCTGGAGGTTACTTTGTTCTGGCTCTACAGCAACCTGCTGACATGCCTGACAAACTAGAAAAAGGCAAACTTTATCTCTTTATAATGTTTTTCACTTAATTATGTCTGGAATTGCATTTAACTTGTGTCCTATAATTACATCTTAACTGGTGCTACAATGGTAAAATGTCTGTCCTAAATATCCATCACTATATGATTCCCTAATTGTTTGTTGGCAAAATCAATGAAGTGCAGAAATGGAGGATCTTGCGGGTCGTCTTTGTTGGGAACTTGTGAAAGGGGAAGGGGGGATTGCGATTTGGAAAAAACCTTTGAATAACAGTTGTTATGTCAACCGCAGGCCAACTGCTACACCTTCATTATGTGGCACTGATGATGACCCAGATTATGTCTGGTAACTTGCCCTCTCTACTCAGATTTAGAACCTGTTTACTTCAATTTATTTCAGTCCTAGATAAGCCTTTAACATACCAGACCGTATCAACTTTGAATATTACAAAGTGGCAAAATATACTTCTGTTTTTTAATAGTTTCAACACGTCGATTTTTACACTATTCACCTACTCTATTTTGACTACATTTTATTTATTAATGTATTAAAAAAGTTATACTACGTATTAAAAAAATATTACAAAATTTGTCTAGAAGTAAAACTTTAAAATATTATTTTTAAAAGTTTTTACTAATAGCCAATTAAATAGATTAAAGGTCAATGTCTTACATTGACAAACCAAACCTGAACAAATCAATTCAGAGCAGAACAAACCATTAAATTTCATTGCAGAAGTAGAGGTCCTAACTCTATACATTTGTTCTACCCATTAAAGTTTCTTCTCTTCTCTTTAATGAACCATTACAGTTTAAATTCTACAGATTTGTTCTTTCCGATACCTTGTCGTTTGCTTTATTAGTTCATTTCTAACTGTTAGTCATACAGTTAAAAATTGTTTCATGTTCAGCTAAATCATGTAATTCTGTTTATTTCAAGTTGGAAGAGGGCGGTGGATTGGCAAACTATTGCACAATTTACTTGTAGATGCTTGTACACTTTTTCATCCTGACAAGATTTTAGAGCGTCCAAATATGTAATCCACTCAATCTGGTTTGGAAGAAGTTGACATGTTTTTTCTGTCTGCAGGTATGTGAATATGAAGACATGCATAGCCCGTTTACCTGAAAATGGTTATGGTTCTAATGTGACTGAATGGCCTGCTCGCCTAAAGTACCCACCTGACAGACTTTTTAGCATAGAAATGGATGCTATTTTGTCTAGAAAGGAAATTTACAGAGCAGATACTAACTATATGAATGATCTTGCTCGTGGATACATTAATGCATTCCACTGGAAAACCCTGGTATTCAGAAACATTATGGACATGAAAGCTGGATATGGAGGGTAGGATTATTCCTTTTTCTATACAAAAATAATTCAAAGAAAAAACTTATCAAGGGTAGATTTTTTGGGTTTTTTTGGCTCAACTTGGATTTTTTAGATTATGTTAAGGTTTTATTGTATTTTTTATTCCATTTAGCTGTATTTGCTTTCAATTCAGATTACTATGGTTTGGAAAAGAAAAATTACCAATATTAATCCAATTGCATATGGTTCGGTGTTGATTGGATTAGCTCTGCTAAACTGAACCAAAATGCCCACTCCTACATTTTTGAGTGAAATTGGTGACTGATTTTAGGATATAACTGGCAGATTTGGAGCAGCTTTAGTTGATAATGAGATAGATTGCTGGGTTATGAACGTGGTTCCTGTGAGCGGTCCTAATACACTGCCTGTTATTTATGACCGCGGCCTCATTGGTGTCTTGCATGATTGGTTAGTGTTCTATGCAGAATCACCTTTTTCGATTCAGATTTTAACCCCTCCCAATATACACTTTCATTTGAACTTGTACACTTGTAGGTGTGAGCCGTTCGACACATATCCAAGATCATATGATTTGCTGAATGCAAATGGTCTTTTCTCGGTAGAGAAGAACAGGTAATATTAGGAATATAATAAGGGAAGCAAATGAACCAAACAATAGCATGCATTTGGAAAATATAGTACTTGTTTGATACTTTGATGTGAACATAGTAATCATAGGATGTAATAATTATGATAAATAATTGCATTTATGCAGTAAGCATCTCATACAGGCCAAATTAAAAAAATCCAAATCAACATATACGCTCTAGGATTACTTATCTTGTTGGGTTAGCCTTTTACAATCGAATCCTCAATGTTGAGTCTTGACTAGGTATAGTAACGATTAAGGTTCAGATGAGCAATCAACCTGATCATGGAGCAGAAACGGATATTGGAGTGTATGGATGAAAATGTAGAAGTACTTCTAAGTGCTCCAAATTGCTCTTAGAAGTAGTTTTTGAGAAGTAGAATTTGATTTGATTCTACTTCTGCTTTTATAAAAGAAGAAGCAAAATCATTTCCAAACACCCTAAAATTTAAAAAATATAACACGTATCTCAAAATTGATCTGATTTAACATGTTTAGCCATCCCATCCCATAGCATACAGTACTTTAACTTTCCTAGAGCTGTACTGCTTGTATGAGATATGAATATTGGATTCCAATGGTATGTGTGTCTATGTCTATGTGCAGATGTAATATATCCAATATAGTGTTGGAAATGGACCGAATCCTACGACCCGGAGGCAGGGTATATATACGTGATCTTACGCCGACCATTGATGAAGTACAAGAGCTGACAGAGGCAGTGGGATGGGTGACATTCAGATACGATGACAGCGAAGGCCCCCATTCTAACTGGAAGCTCTTAACCTGTGAGAAACGTATGTAGCATCCCTTCATCTCTCTCCCCCTCGACCGCCAACTGCTGCTGCTACCTGACAATTTTCAACTCGGTCACTGTAACCAATGTCATCGCCCGTAAATGGCGAGTCAATTTCTGACCTGGAATTTGTACACCTGATCATCTACTCCAATTAATTATTTATTAAAGTTGCACAAAGAAAAGCTTCCATGCGAATTGATCGATGCTACTTTAGTCCTCATAAGGATTTCCTGATTCCATTATACCATTCATATTTCATACAAGTATATAAAGTTCTTACACTAGCAGTCCAACCAAACTATTTCTAGTACTGTCACTCCGAATGAGCCTCTTACGGTCTTACCGAAGCATTCACCTCAATCAGTACACAGAGTGTATACTTTTATCTTAATTTCTTTAACATCCTTTTGTATACAGCTTTAATGCAAGTTTAACTGTTGTAATGTTTTGCTATATTTGATTAAAGAGAAAACTGTCAAACATGTCATCGTGATATAATGAAAAGTCAATGGGGCGTATGTTAATATTTGATAATTGATACCCGGAGTAATCGATAGGTGTTAGTAGAAGGATGTTGTGACAAAAAATGTGTACTTTTTAGACTTTTGTGTTATCAAAACGAATGTAAATTATAATTATTAAAGTTAATATACTCTATTAATCGGTGAAAATAATAATAAGAGAGCGGTCGCCTGCATGTTGCAGCAGCATCCATTCTTTTCTCCTCCCAAATATTGAGAACCTATTTTGTTAACACTAAAATTGACTGAATAAATTGAATTGCGGGAAATTTATACTCACTCCATCCCACTAACAATGGAACAAGAGGCAGTGACACACAAATTAACAAAAAGTGTTTTATGTGGTTAATATTGAATTGATAAAGTAAGAATAAAGTAAGAATAATTTAGAGACACACAAACTTTGCCAAATTCGGTATGAGACACTCTTAGTGGGACGGACCGAAATGGTAAAACGGGACAATCTTAGTGAGACGGGGGTAGTATTTAAAATATATTATATAAATGTAATAAAGAAAAAAATATACGAAAGTAACTTCAGGCAGAAAAGTAACTTCAATCATACTTATTTTTACTATTCACAATTCAGCGTGTGAAATCAAAAATTTATATGCTAAGAAAGTTAACTAATAAGGATAATAAGTTGAAGAATATGGTTACTAAACGGACTCTTAATCATGTTTTCAATTCATATAGCTTGTTCTTTCCTAGTAATGTTTAGAGATTGTGTTTTATTCCTCAATGTAATTAATGGGGTGGTGGAATTTTGTTAATGGTGGTTGGCAAGTCTTTTCTATATATTTTCTACATATTTTTCCATGATGGTGCCATGGTGGCTTCGCGTATGAGGGAAATCTAGTGCTCTATTTGATCTCTTTTTTATTGTCGGTTAACCCCTTGATTGTGACAATTTTACTATATACAAAAGGGGTGGCAAAAATGAATAGTGTTTCTGCCTAAAGAAACAATACTCGGATCCATGTACAATTACGTGGAGTAGTCCGCTTTTCCTTTTAATTTCAAATGAACAGTTCAAAAGATATGTGGGGCCCAGCCAAAATGAAACTCATTTTTTTAAAAATGCTATAAATATTGTATTTGTTCTCCAACTTTTACAAAAAATATATTCCCTCCGTCTCATTGGACTTTGCCAACTTTCCTTTTTTGATTGTTTCAAAAAATTTTGCCACTTTCCTATTAAAGCAACTAATTTGTGTTTCCGCACATTTCTCTCTCCTCTGCACAAATTTCAACCGCACAGTTTTTACTATTCTTATTTCTCACCTACTCTGCAATTGGCAAAGTCCACCGAGATGGAGGTAGTATCAAATTTTATACTACTTTCATTTTTATTTGATTCATATTATAAGTATTTATAATATTATAAGTATTTATAATATGAAAACGATATACATATATTCTTTGTTAAATATATTAATATAAACGTATAAATTTATGAATTTTGCAAAAATATACTCCCAAGTCTCATTTACCTATCTTATTTTCCTTTTTTGATTCTTCCAAAATAAGTGTTATATTTCTAGTTTTTGGAAAGAAATATGTGATCCATAACAGTTTACTTGATTATACACAAATCTCACCGATAGCTTTTATTTTTTCAATCATTTTATTAATAATTTAGTCAAACTAAAACAAAACACATAAAATGAGACTGAAGTAACTGCAAAATTGAAAGATGATACTCACTTCATCCCTCAAAACTTTGTCAAGTTTGATTGTCACGAGAAATTAAAAGTAAAAGTTTTGTGATTGAGATTTGTGGAGAGGAAAGAAATAACATGAAACACCAGTTCATTAATTAAAAAGAAAAGTGACAAAAATATGTTTTTTTATCGTCAAAGTGGCTTTAGATTAATAAAATAGCATTCAGCAGAGGTACATGATAACAAAAGAACCACATGTAACCATCCGCCCTTGGCCGAGACTCTGAGTTAATCACATTTGACAAAGCAATATAACTCACTAGACCTAAATTGGGCAATATACAGATACAACCAATGATGATTACCGTAGACCTCTCATTCCCCAAACCTAATGCAAGAGTCTTACAACATAAAATAAAATAACAACAAAACACAAACGTCTTAACCTGAAAATTAAAATGCAGAAAAGATAAATAAGCAAAATCCAAATCGCGTCGATCAAACCTTGGCGGTGGTTCTGGAGCGGGCCGTACCATCGGTACCACACCAATTGATTCTCCATTGACGATCAAAATCTGGAATATACGAAGCCTGTTCATTCCTCCTTGTCCTGCTCGCATAGCAAAACTGCCACCCGTTGCTTTATCCTTCGTTGCCCAGCTGTTTGAATCGTCCATCTGCCTTCCCGCTTCGCCGAAGCAGATGACAAATCTCATCCAAAAACAAGGCTGACTAGGCCTTCGTCGCACACAACAAGACATCGCCCTCTCGGTGCTTTGCGTCGATCTCCCACTGACACCCTGAATCCAAGCCCAAACTATCCTGCAAAGCAAACAAAAACGAAGGAATCTGCCGAAGCCAACTTCTCGAAGAAAAAGGCGCAAATTGCGCAAGAATCAAACCCTAAGCTCTAGAGAGACGGCCGCATTTACCGAACTGATGCAATTCTCATTGACAGAAATATGTTTTTGGAATATGGAAAAAATGAAAGATGACAAAGTTAAAATAAAATAATTAAATACCTGGTACATTCATACATGCCTAGTAAGTGTGGAGAATATTCTCACATTGGCACGTGGTCAACGGTTTGCGTATACAAGTACCTGAAAACCAAAGGCGCCTACAGAAATGCCACGACCGAGTTTCGAAAAAAACATAAAAAGACATTCACCAATGTTCATGATCCTTTCCCGCGAGAAAAGGCGGTTATCAAAGAAGGGCTTTCCGGTCCAGCCACAATTGCGCATATTGTCCCCTTCCACAAGTTGCGAACGAGACGGGCCCTTTTATAGACCGACACTTGTCTGCATTCCATCAATATCTCCTTCTTCTCTGCTTCGCTCAAATTAGATTGTTTTCCACTTTTACCCGAAAGAAAGAAACAGAGAAACCGCCATGTCTTGCCCCACAGCTGGTCAGGTCATTCGCTGCAAAGGTTGATCCGATATGATATTTAATTTCCCTCTTTCTTTAATTACGGGGATTTTGTTTATGTCGGTTTCTTTCCGGCCATCATGGATTTGGGTTGATCTTGATTATTGAATATGATCATTACTGCTATGGGTTTTTCGATTTCACTGTAAATTGATGTACTGGTGTAATTTTATTTCCGGCCGTTGCAGCTGCCGTGGCATGGGAAGCCGGAAAACCTTTGGTGATAGAGGAAGTGGATGTGGCGACACCGCAGAAGATGGAAGTTCGCCTGAAGATTCTCTATACTTCCCTTTGCCACACTGATGTTTACTTCTGGGAAGCCAAGGTAAGTACAAAGTTTCTTCATCTGTTCGAATTCATCTGGAAGATAAAAAGAATTAAGTTTTCTTCTATACTCAAAAAAAATCTGGTGGACTGCCAAATGCGAATGATATACCAGAATCTCAGGAAGTGGTGGGTTTGAGGTGTATTATCATTTGGGCCACTTATACTCCGTATCATGCTGTGATTAAATAATTTTACAGTGGTAAATCATGATCGTAAAACTTGTAAAAGACTTCATTTTTAGACATGTGATTGAGAGTTCTATGGTTGAGTTTGGTAAACGTTATTCCAACAAGAAAAATTGATGTTTTACTGCAGGGTCAAACTCCTCTATTCCCTAGAATCTTTGGACATGAAGCTGGAGGGTATGATCTCCTGATTATGTTTTGCTAAAACTTTGCTTTGCTTATGTCATTATCTCGGCAATATTGAATTAGTCTCCAGTTGGTAGCATGTTGATTATCAGCAGAGCAAGTATTTTTTGAATTCCAAACTGAAACTTAATCTTTCATTTTTTCTATTGAAAATGTGTAGGATAGTAGAGAGTATAGGGGAAGGTGTGACACACCTGCAACCAGGAGACCATGTTCTTCCAGTGTTCACAGGGGAGTGTGGGGAATGCAGACACTGTAAATCAGAAGAGAGCAACATGTGTGATCTTCTGCGGATCAACACAGACAGAGGGGTTATGATTGAAGATGGGAAGACGCGGTTCACTACTAAGGATGGGAAGCCCATTTATCACTTTGTGGGAACTTCCACCTTCAGTGAATACACTGTCGTCCACGCTGGGTGTGTTGCCAAGATCAACCCTCAGGCTCCTCTTGACAAAGTCTGTGTTCTCAGCTGTGGAATTTCCACAGGTTAGCTACAGATCATTCTGTTTTGAATGGAGATATTTACAATTTATTCAATATTTGTGTTGTTAGGTTGTTTTGTGTTATTTGTTATTTCAATTATAGATCAATTGTTTTTGCAATTGAATGTAATCACAATCAGTTTCTGTTTGAATATAGTTTCCTAGAAATAGAGTTAGAGACTAATTAATATTAAAACCCTTCAAAGAAGGACAAAATAAATCAGTTTAAAAATACCTGTAACTACAGATTTGCAACCTCGTAGAAGAAGCTGACACTTTGTGAAAAAATCTTAAAAAAAGTAGTATTTCCAAATATGATCAAGTTTTCAACAAGCTATTGGTTTTGTAGGCTGATTTTGATTTTACATGAATCTGCGTGTCGGTATCGAAATGCAGGACTAGGTGCTACACTGAATGTTGCAAAGCCACCAAAAGACTCATCAGTGGCCATTTTTGGATTGGGAGCAGTAGGGCTTGCTGTGAGTACTACACCTCACCTATCCTTTGTACCATTTCCCTACTTCCTTATTGATTTTCACCTATCTTTGAACAATATTATTAGGCTGCTGAAGGAGCTAGGTTGGCTGGGGCAGCCAGGATCATCGGTATTGATTTGAACCCCAATAGGTTTAAAGATGGTGAGTAGTTCAGCAGTATTGGCTTTTGTGTGTGTCCAAGGAACACATTCATAATACATTTAGAAGGGTATTTCTAATAACTACTTAATGAGTTGATATAGCATTATGTGACTTGCAATATCATAAAGGCACTTAATAATGAGTTGATATAATAATATGTGACTTGCAATGTTCTAAAGACACTTCATAATGAGTTAATATAATGATATCAGACTTGCAACTATCTAAACAGGACTGGTTCATGCCTTAGTTGTATATATGTGGTCTTTGTTTTAATTGGTTTCTCATTTAAGCATTTATTATGGTTTTGAAAATGCACTGATGTATCTCTTCCTTAAATAAACATAAAAAACTTTTTAAGGTGTGTTTATTAAAGTATAGGGTTTCATTTTGAAAGGTTAAATTTATAGGAGTAGTTTGTTTATCTTTCATATACTGTTAGCTTGGATTGGTTAACGTTTTCCGCAAGATTGTGGTTTATTGGAGAGCACCAATCTAGAATTTAGTGTGATTGGATGATTTCTTATCAGGATCAAAGTATAGGAGTAGTTTAGTGCCTTTATACATGAATTTGTATATTTATGTATAGGATGGTTTGACACCTATACAAACATCCTATGAGGATTAGGCTTAGCGCCTATGAGGATTCCTATCTTAGGTATGGCTAGGAATAGACTGATTTTATTGTTAGGTTGCATTACTTTTCATCTTCAAAGAAGAAGAAGAAGCTCATTGTGTTTTATTTTACTCCATGCACAGCAAAAAAGTTTGGAGTTACAGAGTTTGTGAATCCAAAAGAGCACAACAGGCCAGTTCAAGAGGTTACTTCCTTCTTTAGCCTTATTATAAGTTATGAGTACATAGTTGCCCTTCTCCAGAATTAAAGCAGTCTAATAAGAGAGGTGTGTGTATTATGGCAGGTGATTGCTGAGATGACAAACGGGGGCGTGGACCGGAGCGTGGAATGTACTGGGAATGTGAATGCTATGATCTCTGCTTTCGAATGTGTTCATGATGTATGTGTGTTAACTAAACCAAGTCTTTTTTGTTTAGTTCCATTGTTACCCCTTGTTTTTGTGAAGGGAATTGTATTGTTATATATGATGATCTCAAATGTCAATGGATGAATGGTTGTGAACAGGGATGGGGGGTTGCAGTGCTGGTAGGGGTGCCGAACAAAGACGACGCATTCAAAACTCACCCGATGAATCTACTGAACGAGAGGACGCTAAAGGGGACATTCTTCGGCAACTACAAGCCGAGAACCGACTTGCCTTCCGTCGTGGAGAAGTACATGAGCAAGGAGCTTGAGCTGGAGAAGTTCATCACCCATCAGATCCCCTTTTCTGAGATCAACAAGGCCTTTGATCTCATGCTCAAAGGTGAAGGCTTGAGGTGCATGATCAAGATGGACCACTGAGATCCTCTCTCCCTCTCAGTCTCTCACACACACTCACACTGTTTTGTAAGGAAATAAAAACTTTAGCTTTATTGCAGTAGCATAGAGAAGACTGGTTCCAATCTATGCTATTGCTTTTGCTCTTGATTCTGTTTGTTGTGTTTTTGCTTTGCTCGGAGATTTTGTATTCTCCCTTCTCGATCTTTTGATATACGAAGAAATTGTATCACTCTTTAATCTAAGTTTTTTCGTTGTTTGGTTTCATACTTTCATCTTAGATGCCACTATTGCATCACTTATAATTATTGTATGTTTCCTCGCTGTCTGATTATATTTAGAAAAGCTTTAATACTTCCTTCTAATTTGGTTTTCCTTGCACAACCCTCAATCGAGAGCTGTATAGTTTGAACATGTCCAATAATATCACAAAGTAGAATCTGCGTAACTCCTCACTGGAAAAAATCCCAAAATAAGTTCCCACCCTTTCGGCATTTTCAGCCTCTTTTTTAGTGATAATCCTAATATGCATAAAAAGATTTTACTCCGTAATGATACTCTCTCCGTTTCTGTTTCTTTGACACATTTTTGACACATTTTCCTTTTTTAGAAGTATCAAAATGGATGAAACAAGCAGTGTCCAAAATGTTGACTTGTCAAATTAGTCAAATAAACGGAAAGGGAGGGAGTAGTTTTTACAGTTTTGCCTGTTTTTCATACACAGAAACTTGTGTAATCATAACTTTATATACTTAGCAAATGGCATAACTAGATCAAAATGTTGGATAAAATATGACACGAATTCAAATTTTCTAATTCCTATCAGGAGTTCTTTATTTAATGTCCAATATATCTAGTTTTATTACCGGTCCGACACAGTTTGACACATACATATCAGAAGATCAATTTAAATTTAAAATGAAGGAAAACATCTCATATTAAAACTTCCCTATCGAAAATCCAGCTGAACTTGACTTCACGCCGCCCCAACTTCTTGGCTCGCTCATCGGCTCGATCCTGCAGCTTCTTAATCCTCGACGGGAGGCCACACACGAACTCCTGTGCATCCCTCCCCTGCCCCGACAATCCCCCGAGCCCCTCCAATTTCCACCGTCCGATCAGGAACTCCAGAATATCGGCGTAATCGTGGGCGGTGTAGACGCCGAGGGATTGCGCGACGGCGGAGAAGTGTTCGAAGAGGTTGGGGTCGCGGCCGTCGGTCATGAGGTACGCCGGCATAGTGATCTTCTTCCGCATCATGTCGCCGATGGCCACCATGGCTCCGTCGGGGTCCACCTCGAGGAGCTTCTCGACGATTTTGCAGTAGGCGTTCTCGTGGCGCTTCTCGTCGGCGGCGATGGTCCCGCAGATGCGCGCCAGCACCGGGTCGCCGCCCTCCTTGGCGAGCCGAGCCGTGTTGCCGTGAGCCACAAATGTGGCTCGCTCTTGGAACGATGTGTACACGAATCCCAAGTACGGGTTGTTCTCTGTGCCTGAATCCTGCCCATTTATCCGTTTGTGGTCAAATGCACAATATTTTTAATTAAAGGGTTAATGTAACTTCTAAAAACTTAAATTTTTACACAAGGCATAAATTAAATATATTTAATTGGATGTAAAATATTCAAATTATTAAATCTAAAATATAACGATAAAAAAAAATCTAACATATAAAAACAAATGTACATAAATTCCTAAACTGAATGAGAAAAGAATTTATGTTGATGAAATTGCAATGATTATTATTGGATGTGCATTAATGTCATGCAATGATCGCAGTATAAAGTGCAACATTTTTAATTGCATGAAAATAGTGGGAAATGCACATATTTTAAATAAAGATATCTTCGTCATTCAACATTTTTTTTTTGCACTTTTCAATCACACAATGTCCATCATACTTAGAGTAACTTATATTCAGGAAATTATCCCAATTAATATACTGCACAAATTAGGGTAAATTGGAAATTCCAACAATTGTGCACAAACACACCTCGCAAATAGCCCTAATAATTGATTAATAGAGCTCAAATTGAACTCAAAATGGAGAGGTAATTCAAAGGTTCTGCCAATGTAGTAAAAACTAATGAAATCAAAAGGTTCTAACTTTTTCGTTTTTTGAAAACAAAGATTCTAGCTCTTTTAATCTATGTTTTCTGCAGTTAAATCTCCTTTCATCTCTGTTTTATATTTAACTTTTGTAAATACTATTAGTGTTTGGGGAACAATAAACTTTTGTTCTCCATCTGTATATGAAAATTCTAATTATTACTCGGTAATAGATAGTAATGGTAAACCGAACCAGAAAAGTCACTGGAGGAAGAGTGTTAATTATAAGAAGTAACCCAACGGGAAAAATGAGTTTAATTCAAGTGTGACAAACCATTCCAGCTCCAATCAAGTACTGCACCGTTTTTTCAACCATGGTCATGTCCACACCCTACCCGAAAGGTAGACATAAGTCCGGAGCAAGTTGCTGTGGCGGTTCTCCTCCGCAGTCCAGGCCCGAGTCCAAATAGCCCAAGGAATCGGGCTGGACGTAGTCTTATCGCGCACGCCATCGAACGTGTTCATTAGGGACTGATAAGTGGGTAGTGCCTCCTCAGTCACCATGTCACCCACCAGAGCCACAAAGTAAGCATCTGAAAGCCCAGAAGCCTGCTCCCGGAGGGCTCTAACTTCATCAAAGAACTCATCGATAGGCTTGGCCGGGTCCGGGAGGAGCTCATTGGGCTGCCAACTTTTATCAACGGGCTTGATGAAAGGGAGGCCGGACCGTGTGGGATGCCCAAGACTCCAACGACTTGAAAATCTCAACTTTGTCAGGGCGCAATGAGTGTGTAGTCTTGTACCGAAGTGGTTTGGGTGGCTCTCCGATGGCGGATATTGGAGGTAGACGGCGGAGTGAGACGGTCTTTTGGTGAAAGGATGGTGGTGGATTATTAGAGAATGCTATGAAGTGCATGGCTTAAACACGAAAATGTGACTAACAAGAGCTTAGTAGGTGAGTGATATGCCATGTGCGTGAGAGCCGGATCGAAGTGTTAAATAGAGATACGAATCTTCTTTTCTGTTTGTCATAAGCCATAACTGAACCTATTTAAAGAATCAATTCCATTTTAGGTCCTCCCACTCCGAGTTTTGTGTTATTTTCATATTTAGTCCCCATCTTTCACTTTATCCATTTTTGGTACCTGACTATTATTTTTTGATCATTTTCGGTCCATCTCTGGGCATTTTTACTACCAGAAAAGAACTGTATATGGTCAAGAAAACAATAGTCAGGTACCAAAAATGGATAAAGTGAAAGACGGGGACTAATTGTGGAATTGGTGCAAAACTCAGAGGACCAAAAGTGAAATTTCTTCCATATTTAAATATGGGAAACCTGGCTAGTTTATCACGCAAATCAGTTTATCACGCAAATCTCTGTTTGTCAATAAAATGCGTAACAATCAAATTATGAAAAATGTGCTCAAAATGAAGTAAAACATGAACAAAGTTTTAAAATAATACTATGTGGTTGATATTGAATTTATAAAGTAAGAATAAACTAAAAATGATTTAGAATAATATAGAGTACAAACTTTATCAAATTTGTTATGAAATCTTAGTATGACGGACCTAAAAGAATAAAATAAGATAATCACAGCGGGACGAAAAGAGTACTTAATATATACTCCGTATGTTGTATTCCCTAAACAGATTTAACTTCCCAACTCACATTTCAAGAAAACAATATGATACTCTTATTTCAATATATTTTACTTTTATTTAGGATATTTTCTCATTATGAAAATGCCAAACTAGTTAAAATGACCCAACCGGCCAATGCCATACCAAACAACAATAATTTTAGCGAGCGTGTCGCGGGCTCCCTAATGAGCACGTAGTCCCCTTACCGTGTATCCTACTATGTATACACAACTCATTCCTAAAAACAATCAAGTTAAGTGAACCACTAAATTATCATTAGATTACTCCGTATCATTCTTCCTCACAACGTAAAATGTTTAGATCACACATTTCATAATAGTAAAATTATTTGACTCTTTTTTCCCAAATACTATGATGTTTTGTGCACTTAATAACTCTCTTTTCATCCTTTTTTTATTAAACTTTTGTAAATACTATGAGTCTATGAGCATGTTTGGTAGATGTAAGTCTTTACCTTCTAACTTTTATACTACATATTATATAAAAAGTCCGTAAAAACTTCTAACTGAATGTTTAACATGACAATTTTTAAAAATCTTTTAAGAAATAAGTCATTTTTGAGATGCTATATCAAACAATACCTTGAATGTCACACATAACTAAATCAAACAGTCAGCTTTTTATGAAAGAACTATCACCATATATTATTCTTTGCAATACAATAAACTTTTGTTGTGATGTCTATATATGAAAATTTTAATTATTAATAGCTAGTAATGGTGATTTGAACGAGGAAAGTAGTCGGAGGAAGAGTGTTAAAAGAAGTAAATCCAACGGGAAAAAATGGAAGGATGATAAGGACATGCAAAAGGAAATGAGTTTGATTCAAGTGTGACTAACTCACTAACCATTCCGGCTCCAATCAAGTGCTGCACCGTTCTTTCAACCATGGTCATGTCCACCCTACCCGAAAGATAGACATAAGTCCGGAGCAAGTCGCCGTGGCGGTTCTCCTCGGCTGTCCAGGCCCGAGTCCAAATAGCCCAAGGAATCAGACTGGACGCAGTCTCATCGCGCACGCCATCTAGCGTATTAAAGAAGGTCTGATAAGTGGGCAGTGCATCCTCAGTCACCATGTCACCCACCAGAGCCACAAAGTAAGCATCCGAAAGCCTAGAAGCCCGTTCCCGGAGGGCTCGAACTTCATCGAAGAACTCATCGTTAGGCTTTGCCGGGTCAGGGAGGAGCTCATTGGGCTGCCAACTTTTGTCGACAGGCTTGATGAAAGGGAGAACCGTGTGGGATACCCAAGACTCCAACGACTTGAAAATCTCGACTTTTTCGAGGGGCAATGAGTGTGTATTATGGTAACGGAGTGGTTTGGGTGGTGCTCCGATGGCAGATATTGGAGGTAGACGCCGAAGTGAGACGATCCGTTGGTCAAAGAATGGTGGAGGATTATTGGAGAACGCCATGCAGTGCATGACTTAAACATGAAAATGTGACCAAGAAGCTAGAGCTTAGATGTTGAGAGATAAGAATCCCTCCTCTTTTTTGTTTGTCATATTTCATGACTGAACATATATAAACCTAGGTTTATCACGGAAATCTCCTTATAGCCTCCAATAAAATGCCTAACAATCAAATTATGAAAACAAATGCTCAAAAAGGAGTAAAACGTGAGCGAAGTTCTAAAATAACACGTAGTATGTTGTTGTATTTCCCAAATTAGGACTTTTAAAAAAGGAGTGAATGAGCTATTATTTCTTATAAAATGCCCAACTATTTGAAATGACCTGACCAACTCCATACCAAATACTCGAATAATACTCATCAGGTAGCTAAGAAAAGAAACAACTTGATAAGATCATTTCTGCCAAAAAAAAAAGGATTAAACTTCATTGGTTAGTAATGCTTATTAGACCTCGTCTTGTGGTACCTGTAGGTAGAAGAAAATGAAAGAATTCGTAAACAAGACTAAAATGTACCATATTTCTGAAAATGTGACTAATTGACTTGTTTAGAAATAAATAATGATATGTTTATTTGTGAAAATCACTAATGGTTGGTCTTATATTTCTCCTTGGCAAAAAATCTTGAAAATGGCCAAATAATTGGTACAACTGGATAGCTCCAGTTTGACGTACGTTATAAAAAGCATGAAAATTTATAAACCATGAAATCAAAAAACCAATGGACATGCCCAAATTTTGCAAACAACGTTTCCATGAAACAATACCCACCAAGAATTAGGCACAACTGAAGAAATAAAACTAATAAAAACTACTTGAATTAATTAGTTAGAACAATTAATGATGTTGTACTAGGTGAAGTGTATGTGTGAAGTACTTTTTGGTGTGTATCAAATGAAACAAAAACAAAATTCACACACTTGAACGCTTAGACCCCGCCTTTTCGTGTTATATATTGGTAACCACAACGGATCCAGAGGGGCGAGCACGTGACAGCGCTCGTCCTTCTCCTGCGACTTTAGGGTGTATATGTGTATATACGTACGCTTAAACTTCCCTACGTGGACTCTAGAGTACAAAAGGTTGCAAGTTTCAATCTCAACAATGGACCCTTAGCTTTTTCGCTCTTATTCGCTAATGCCATGAATCGTGTAAAGTATGGTCTGATAACTGGACATGGCATCCTCGGTCACCCAGGACCACAAATAAAGCATGTGAAAACCCAGAATCCCGCTCCCGGAGAGCTCTAAGTTCACCAAAGAAATCGTCGTTGTGCTTTTCTCAGTGCGGGAGGAGCCATTGAGCTGCCAGCTGATCTTGTCGACGGGCTTGAGAAACGTCTATGATGCCCAAGATTCTAATGACTTCAAAATCGTAATTTTTTTAGTGAGTAGGATCAGCCGATCAGGGACGGAGCCAGGGCATTGGGCCATACTAGGCCGATACAAAGAATATTTTTGTAAAAAAAATTATAAAAAAATATAAAAAAATACTACCTCTGTCCTATTTATATTGTCCAGGAAGAGGGTGGCACGGTTATTAAGAAAAGTGAGTTTGTGTGATTGATATTAATTGATAAAGTAAGAATAAAGTAAGAATGATTTAGAGTCACACAAACTTTGCCAAATATGGTATGAGACAATTTAAGTGAGACTCCCCGAAAAGGTAAAACAGGACAATATAAATGGGACGGAGGGAGTAATAATTTGGGCCAGAACGGGACCTAGGTTGACCACTAGCTAAGATAAGAGATAAAAAAACATTCTTAGTTTCTCTTTTGATCTGAGCTTTGACCCATAGGTTAACCAATGGGAGTTGTGGTAAAAATCAAAGCTCAAAAGAGAAATTAAGAATGTTTTTATTTGAAACTGATAAGTTAAATCAATGTATGACATTTTAAACTAAGATTTGTTTAAATATAATCTAGTCTTGTAAGGAATGATATTATACTCCGTATGTATTACTACCTATTTACTACTATCCAAAATTGTATGTTCTTGATTGGCTATTTCTGATCTAATTAATGCAAGTAGATTCTGATACTCTGAATCCAAGACTGAATTCAATCTAATAAGCTAAAACTTAACATATACCGAGTAATTGATGTGGACACATAAAAATGGTTGGGCCATTTATGTGAATTAGTTGAGCTTTAAGATTGAATATAAATGATTGGGCTGTTTTCGAATGATTTTGGTCTGATGTTCAATTCTGTTCGGCCGCTCGCGATGCTCTTTTGGCCTCATAAGAAAGTAGAAGATAGTGAGCTGAAGAAGAAATTTAGTGATTAAATTAATTTGGATTATTTAAAATGTCCAATTAATTTAATTATAAATTAAATCTTTAAAAGAATGGTCCGGTCCTTTTAATTTCTCTATTTTGAGCCCGTCATCAAATATTGGCTCAATACATAAGAGGCATGATCCGATTGATAAAGAGGACGAATCTGGTTAAAAATATGCTCATATGCATGAGAAATAGCTCTGAACCTTGTTAAGAAAGCTGTCCAGATACATTATATAAGTGCTGATTTTTCTAGCTAATAAAATGCAAGAAAATATAGCCCGAAGCCCATTTTAATTGAGGCCCAAGGTATATGGACGAATTTCTGCAACCCTAGGTCACATTTTCACTCCCTCCACACCTATAAATAGGGGTCTCAGATGAGAGGAATGGAGGAGAACTTCCAGATGAAGAAACGCTGCAGCAAAGCTCTGAAGAACTCCCGAAAGGCTCTGAAGGATTTCGAAGAAGAGGAAGAGATCAAGCCACGTTTTTGTCAAGAATATATGAATAATCCTTTGTGATTTCATCGATTCTTGATCAAACAAAGCCAAAAGTTGAAGAACGTTCGAAGATCTGAAGAACGAAGCTTGAAGATTCGAAGATCTGAAGAACGAAGCTTTGAAGATTCGAAGATATGAAGAACGAATCTTTGAAGATATGAAGATATTCATATGAAGATTGAATCAATATTCAATTGAAGATCAAGTCATATATCCCGGGAAGCCCTTTAACAGAAGATCAAGCCACATAACGGCCCTTTTGTTGAAGATCAAGCTACTTGAAACCGGAGGCCCTTCAATATTGAATTTTGCATTCAAGAAGATTTGAAGATCTGAAGAACGAAGTTCGAAGATTCGAAGATCTCAAGAACGAAGATTCGAAGATTCGAAGAACGTTCGAGTTTTGAAGAATTAGAGATTTAATTTTAAATTAAATTCTTTAATTATATTCATATCAAATTGCAAGTGAAGAATCAGAGGATACATATTTAGAGATTGTACCCGATATTCTCACATATTATTATTTGCGATCAATTTTAAGTAAATACTTAAAATTTGTTTCACAATTGACTTTGAAAATAACCAGTTGAATTGAACTAGTAATTATCATCTAGCCTCACGGGAGTAATACAGTAGTATTCTTCATATGCATTGGTTGTCGTCAACAATCGATCTTTTGTTACAATAATAACTAATTAAACTCTGTTTGAATGAACTCATTGCATATTCGATCTGATTAACGCAACGAACATCCATACCTATGTACTTCGTATATCTTCAAACGCTATTAAGATAAAATTCTTTTCAAGATTTGGTCATATGTATAACTTTCCCTAAAACCAAATTAATTACACTTTAATCTTTACTTTTCTATGCTACATTGACCCTTAGTTAATGCAATTAGGGTATGTTTGACACATCTAGCCGAAAAGAAACTTTTATGAGCTTTTTTGTAACTACGGAGTATTAGGTTTTAGTCTCTGAAACGATCTTAAAAGAAAACGGTAGTAGCTGTTTGATAAAAAGCCAACTGTTTGATTTAGCTCTGTTTGGTATACAAGCTGTTGGGACTAATTAATGTTAGAACCTACAAACTTATTTGAGATCTACTCGCTGTAACATCTCAAAAAAGATCTTTTATTTTTATAAAGCTCTTAAAAATTGGCATGCCAAACATATAATTAGAAGCTAAGTTTTTAAAGACTTTTTAAATAGTACAAAAGCTAGAAGGTGCCAGAGAGGAGGTGCAAGAGAAGAGATGCAAGAGGTGCTTGGCAGCGGGACACTTTTACAGAAGTCTCGGAAAAATTAGCATGTACTAATAGTTGATTTTTCTAGATGTTATATCCGTAGTATGTATTATTCAGATTCATAAGGGTGTATAACTTTTGGATTGTATAATTTATATACTTTCAACTTTATAAAACTTATATTGCACTGAATGTTTTTATCATCTCAAATATTTAGTATATATGTATTTCATTGTTAAATTTTATATTCTTTTTTTGTTTCAGGATAGTCTCAATTCGCCATTTGGAAACCGAAGCCAAATAATTAATAAGACAACTTTTTAATTGTAATGATCTCCTAAAACTTAAAACAAACACGAAAAATGTAACTGTAGAGCAAAAAGTTATTTAAAGATAAAAACTTACGTGAATAACAAAATGTTCTAGAATATATAGGTAGTGCAAAATAGACAAATAACACAGAATTATGTTAACGGATTAAATTTCAAAATGATAATCCGGGTACGAGTAGAGCATAAAACTTTCACAATTATTGAAATTCAATTCAACTGTATTGCTCTGTAAATGGGGGTATGTTCTAATTATTACTATTCCGTATTTTTACTAACAAAAAAACACGGAATTAGCAAGAATTTTGGCATGGATTTGAAAAAAAATTCATGAAGGATTTGACAAGGATATGTCAAATCCGTGTCAAAAACACTTTGACACGAAATCATGACTAAATCCGTGTTAATCCCACAATTTTCTTGTAGTGTTTTAATAGTACGTAGTATTAAATTATTAACGAATTCTTAAATTTATAATCAACAAAACTAAACCGTACCATAACTATTAAGAACTTGATCCAAAATGAAAAAAGAGGAGTTTGAGTAAGAGTGACAAACCATTCCAGCTCCAATCAAGTACTGCACCGTTTTTTCGACCATAGCCATGTCGACCCGACCCGAGAGGTAGAGGTAAGTCCGGAGCAAATCGCCATGGCGGTTCTCCTCAGCGGTCCAGGCCCGAGTCCAGGTGGCCCACGGACTCGGGCTGGCCCCGCTCTCATCCCGCACGCCGTCGAGCGTGTTGATCATCGTCTGATAAGTCGGCAGCGCGTCCTCCGTCACCATGTCGCCGACCAGGACCACAAAGAACGCGTCCGGGAGCCCAGAAGCCCGCTCCCGGAGGGCCTTGACGTCATCAAAGAACTCCCCATTGGGCCTCGATGGGTCCGGGAGGAACTCGTTGGGCTGCCACCCTTTATCCACGGGCTTGAGATAAGGGAGCACCGTCTGGGAGGCCCAAGACTCCAGCGACTTGAAGATCTCGACTTTTCCCGGCGGAAGTGAGTGCATTGTCTGGTAACGGAGTGGTTTGGGCGGGGCTGCGATGGCGGAGATTGGTGGGATACGGCGGAGTTGGGTGGTTGGGCGTTGGACGGGTGGGAGTGCGGTGGCGGAGAGTGCTCTGCTCTGCATGGCTGACACTTGGAAATGTGAAGAGTCTAGAAAGTCTTAGATGTATGTGCTGACAGTGAGTGAGATCAAACTATGAAAGACTTAAATAGACGAAAGTCTTTACAGCTAAGTCACTTAAATATGGAGTTGTTTGCTACTCCACTCTATTCAAAATTTTATCACTCCAAATTAGAACTAATATCATACTAGATTTAATAGAATATCTAGGTCAGATTAGATGACTTCTATAGTAATATACGGAGCAGACCAGACCACATCAGTTCAAATTAGAACAGACTAGATTTAAATAGAGCAGACCAGACCAACAAAGTTTAGTCCAGGTGAAAAATCCTTATTGTTGAAGTTTTTACTTGGATTGTAATCTGTCCCAGACCAGACCAGAACACAGACCAAACCAGACTTGGGTAGTTATAAAAATACAAAGAAATCTGACTAGACCAGACCAGTTCAGCAAATTACAATCCAAGTAAAAACATCCTAACACGATATTCAGTTTTTATTTTTTAAGTCTTAATTCTTCAAATGAAAAAACTTTTAATCTTCAACTTTGAAAATATTTAATCTTTTGAATATTGTCCAATATTGTCAAATTGACATTTTATCATAATTAAGTGAAAGATTATGAATGTAATTTTGATAACAGTTGAAAAATTAAAAATGACACTTGTATATAAGTGATTTTATAGTCCTTTCAATATCTTTCAATCATCTCTTCATCTCTTTTACCTTGCAGATATATACCTAGTATTTCTTCATCCCAATTTGATGGTCTAATTGCAGTTTACAATGTTTGACCGACAATAAATCAAACGAATCTTTGTTCACACTCAAACTATTTTTAGTAAATAAAGTTTACATATTCAAAAACTAAAGTAAAAATTTTACAAATTCCCAAAAAGAAAAATCGAACTTGATAAGTGTTTGATATATATATATATAGGGAACTCTTATCGGAGCCGCCGTGCGGCCTCCACATTTTGAGGGCCTTCCTGGTGGAATTTTTCGATGAAATGTTTTGAGAATGTTCTTCATCAAGTCTAGTACATCCATACCAAATTTCAGCAAAATATTCAATCGGGAAGGCAGTCAAATGATTTTTGGAAGATAATTGCACCCTTTATATATATATACATATAAAACGCAGTTATCTTCCAAAACTCGATTGACTGCCTTCCCGATTGAATGTTTTGCTGAAATTTGGTATGGATGTACTAGACTTGATGAAGAACATGCTCAAAAAATTTCATCGAAAAATTCCAACGGGAAGGCCCTCAAAACGTGGAGGCCACACGGCGGCTCCGGTAAGGTATACCTTACCGGAAGATTTTCCTATATATATATATATATATATGGGTGGGATCACATGCAAACTAGTCCTCCCATGCTAACCTACAAACTGTCACAAACTGTGCATCTTTACATTATTTGTACTGCATATGGACGTTCAAAGTATTGCATATTATTTGTATTGCATATTGAAGTTCAAAGTGTTGCATATTATTTGTATTGCATATTGAATTTCACAGTGTGCATCTTTACATTATTTGTATTACATATTGAAGTTCAAAGTGTTACATATTATTGAGTTTTGCATATTATTGAGTTTGTAGGTTAGTATGTTAAGCATGATTTGTATTTGATCACTTATATATATATATATATATATATATATATATATATAGAGTGCTCTTCATGTCAGGCCGGCCTGACGGGCTGCCCCGTCCGGCCGAGCCCGCTTGGGCACCTTCCCGGTAGAATTTTTTGATGAAATTTTTTGAGCATGTTCCTCGTCAAGTCTAGTTTGTCCATACCAAATTTCAGCTCAAAATTAGATCGGGAAGGTCGTCAAATGATTTTTGCAAGTTAACTGGTCCAGAATATGTATTTTCCGGACCAGTTAACTTGCAAAAATCATTTGACGACCTTCCCGATCGAATTTTGAGCTGAAATTTGGTATGGACAAACTAGACTTGATGAGGAACATGCTCAAAAAATTTCATCAAAAAATTCCACCGGGAAGGTGCCCAAACGGGCTCGGCCGGACGGGGCAGCCCGTCAGGATGGCCTGACATGAAGTTTTCTCTCTCTCTCTCTCTCTCTCTCTCTATATATATATATATATATATATATATATATGAAGTAATAGATGAAGATTCCTTTGTGTTGACCAAGTGAATATGTTATGGAGTATATTTTTAATTCAATTGCTTCCTGAATTGAATTATGTAATACTCAAAATTTTGAAAATACTTTTGAATTGATTGAATCTATTTAAAAGGTTGGTCTGTTTTAGCTATTTTAATATACTTTTCATTAGTGTTTTTCCTTAAATGTTACTAATAAAAATGTTATGGACAAAAATGTGGCTTAGTAACTACGGAGTATTAGTGACTTTAATTATGTTCAAAGTTTATATCACAATAACTTACATTTATTTAATTACTACGATGTAAATTTTGAACACAATAATAGTCACCAGCTAATAGTTACTAAGTAACATTTTTGTCTATCACAATTTAAAGAGTAATATTTATCAAATTAATTGTTTGTTATTAACTACTGCCTATAACTAACGTAAGAAGCCCTAGTCGCCGCGCGTAAGATGCTTGGACGGATGCTTGCCGATCGCGATCGTTGATGCTCACCGGTCTCTGCTCATTTTCTTCCCTTCGTCCGATTTCATAATTAAGGTAACAGAGGTCATTGTCCCTCTAGTTAGGGTTTTAGTTCTTCTGCCAATCTAATAGATTGTGCAGTTTTTCGATTCGGGGTTTTCTCCCGCGACGAGTTTTTGTGTGCGAACAAGGAACTAAGATAGCAATAGTAAAAGGATGACATCATCGAGTGAATGTCATGGGCGAAGCTTGGGGTTAAAAGATGGAACAGATCTGAATTCAAGGTCATCTACGGTTGGTGGTGAAAGTGGAGGTTTGACAAAGAACGTGATGAATAAGAGGCAGAGTGAGGAAGAAGCTACAGTATTGTCGACTCGTCATCCTCCTGAACCGCCGCCAGAGTATCAGAAACAGATAGGAAATTTTTGTATGTGTTTGGAAGTGGTGCTCTGGAAGGGGTAAGAGTTTTATTTTATTGTTTTTTTGCTATTTAATTTCTTTGATTATAATTTCTTTATTTTGTTGTAAAACTGTGGATTTGGATGTGAGTGGTGGAAGAATTGCGGTAACCATCTTTGGCTCAGTTGTGCCCATTAGGCCATTAATGGATCAGTGAGTTATATTGTTGTCGAAGTGATAAACTATGAGTCTGGTTCGAGAGTCGGCGGTTGTCAAAAATCTTTTCGTTAGTTTACCTACTATCTGAATGATGTTTTTTCATACGGAGTAATTTAATTATTGAACTAGAAATTTATCAATTTTATTATATTCCAATAATTTAATCAATTCAATTTAAGTCTTATGAAAGTGGAATGGGGATATATCGTGAAATAAGAGTCAAATAGTAAAAGTCGTATCTTCTTCTTTTTGTTTGACCTAAATAGGTTATTTTTTTTTATTACAGTTTATGCCATTAATTAGTATATAGAGATAACTAGTCCTAGTAGTAATTGCAACGTAGGAGTAATAGACTGCTTCTTTTGTTTGACACGTTCTAGGGTTTTATTCCGACCCACTGTAATGGTTTCTTACTTTCTTTCTCCACTTTTTTTTATTATTATCAAGAACACAGAAAAGGATTCTGTGTACTTTAGTAGTTACTAGTTAGATAATAGTCGTAGCATCAAAACTAGTCTTCCAAAAATGGCTTGTAATTTAAATACGAGCTAGCAAAGAACCAAGGAAAATGCATAGTGTAAACAAAATATGTACACCTTTTTGTACATCTGTTTGGTGGGGACAGATAAGTGTACAAAAAAGATACAAAAAAGGTCAATATATGGATTGAATATGCGAAGTAAAGATTGAATAATGGTAATAAAGAACTCTGACACAAAGTAGTGAAGTACTGAATCTAATACCGTTCCTCTATTATTGTCTCCCGTTTTCGATGTTTGACCGACAATAAAGTAAATAGATCATTGTTTGCATTCAAATTATTTTTGGATTTTTTTACATATTCAGACACTACATTATAAGCTTTATAAAGTCGCAAAAATCAGAATCAAATTTGATAAAAATTTGATATATAAAGTAAGAAATTAAAATAATTTATGTTGACCAAGTAAATAGGAACAACAACAAAAATAGGATGACAGAGGGGGGAAAATAGAGGACAGAGGAGTAATTAATATACTCCTTCCATAAAAAAAAAATCTTCTCACTTTTCTTTTTCGTCCATAACAATTAAAATCTTCTCATTTCTAAATCTTCTCATCATATTTTCAATAATTCTGAAAATAATATTCCGTATACTATTGCAATTACTTTTTTTGGATTTATCCTACATGTCATCACATTATTCTACTATCTTCTCATCATACCATCAATAATTTATATCATCTTTCACTATTCTTAAATCAGAGCCGTAGATGAGGGCGTGCAAGAAGTGCTACCGCACAAGGTCTTTCGATTTCAGAAGGCCCGAAATTTTAATTATAGTCTACATAATATACAAAATCCTTTTTTATTTGATTAAAGATTCCTGTTTTAGTATTTTGTTTTTAAATACAAACATTAAATACAAATATTTATATGTAATTAAAATGCAATTGTTAATTATAAATGTGCAACTTCTTTATTACATAAGGTCTGGGTAAGGCCTAGTTATAGTAATTAGCACAAATTTCTCGTACAGTTTGGACGAGCTTGGTTTTAAGGGACGGAGAGAGTAGTTTTTCAGTAATATCCTACTCTATATTTTTTAGTTCATGATTTTAATTCATTTCCTTTCGATTTTTTATACCGATTTTGGTTGTTTAGGTTTGAAATATGATTATATCTCAATGTCACATTTGATTGTTGTTTTTTTGGGTTATTTTTGAAGGTTGTATTTATATTTAAAGGTCTATTTTACGTGATTTGCACCGGGTCTCCTAATCTATTGAGTCGGCCTTGTTCTTAATGTAACTACTTTTGAAATGGGAAGATTTTTAAGTTACCCGGAGTAGAAAATATTACTTTGTATCGTATACTCCGTATACAATTATTTATTTATTCGAGAATAAACGGAAGAATTGGAGGTAAGAATTCGGCGCCCATATATTATACGTAGTCGGTAGTACGATGTATAATTGAAGTTGAAGGAAAACAGGGGGCCGATGGATTGGGTCTGTGGGTGTCTGTGTGAAACTTTCTACCATACCAAAACGTAACGGCTTGAGGTTGTGTTTGTGCGTGTTTGCCTCTCTCTATTACTATAATCTTTGCATACTCCCTAATTTCAATGCCTGGGTCCACACACAAAATCGAAACCCAAGAAATGAAAGACATGCGTTTTTATTAGGATGAGCAAAATGGTTTGGTTTAACTGAACCGAATTGAACCAAACCGAAAATTGGTAGTTTGATTTGGTTTGGGTTCACTTAAGTAAACCGTTTGGTAAAGATTTGCTCAAATCGAATGGTTTGGTTTGGTTTAGTTTAAAACCGAAAACCCGTAAATCGAACCGAACACCGAACTACTTGTGTTATACTCCGTGTGTGTGTGTATATATATATTGTGTGTATATATATATATTGTATTTATCTTCAGTCTTCATCTTTAGGATATAAATAAATAATTTAGACATGAAAAATACATGTTTAGCATATATCATTTTAACCTCTTTGACACATTTCCTACATTCATTATGACAAAGTTTGGTAATACCACATATTTGTATTTGTTATGTTTTGCATTATGCCTATACGAAAAGAAGTTTGGCGATAACAATAGCATATTGCATTTATAGTTTTTACATGATTCGTTTGAATAAAATAGTGAATATTACAACATTTCTACATCTGACTCATTTAGTTTTCTTCAAATATTTTATGTGATATGTAGTATTATAAATGCTAATTAACCTCAATTTTTTGTGAGAAGTGAATCTTTTTTCTAGTGATCGAAAAGATGTTAGAAGTTTTAATGCCATCAGTGTTGGTAAGATAAATTAGGTGTTAATTTATAATACTTTGTATTTTATTATTTCTTTTTCTATCTTTTATTTAGAAATAAATACAAAAAGACGAAATGAACTTCTACTTTCATTTTCTAATTCTAAAATATAGAATTTGATCAAATAAAATAATAAACATAAGACACCGAATCAAATCGAACTAAATTGAACCTAATAATTTTCAATTTGGTAAACTGAACTTCAAACCGAACCGTAACTGAAGAAAACCGAACTGTAAACCGATTCGTCCACCCGTAGTTTTTATCAAAAGTTTTGCACACACGCGTTATTCACTTACACATTTTAGTTTTAATAAAAAGAAGTGTTTGTCACTCAAAAAATGAATTATCCGTGCATAAACAATTAAGGATCATAGACTTCTCGTTTTACTAAAATTAAGCGCAATTGTTTGTACATAGACAATTACAGTTGAGCGTGTAACTCGGTTTGTACACGATGCAAAACTCTTTTATCCGTGTATATGGTGGAGGATCTAGGGAGAGCTTGGGAGGCAAGTGGCCCCACATGGACTCCGAAATTTAGTATTACTACGTATGATAAAAACTAGTGCCCCCATCTAAACAAAAAAATAACTGTTAGGTATTTGGATAGTTTTGTAGAAGAACATATAACAATTGTAGTATGAAATGTAAATGATCATGGAGTTGTAATGGACCAATTCCTTGTGCTTAGATATGTTGTTAGCATGGTTACTACATTTTTGGTAGTGACTAGTGACATTGGTGATTTCTGTTAAGCATGAATAATAATGTTTGTCCAAAATTATAGGTCAAAGATATGATAAAGTTTCTGATATATGTGGGATGGGTTTAATAGGTTGAGAATTCTTATCTTACATAAAAAATCATACATTAAAAAATGTATGGTTGGACTGATAGACCATTTGATTTTCCATAATGTAATATGATAAAAGTTTGATCTAAAAAATCATATATTACAACGTATTAAATAAAGTTGTGTTGAAAGATGAATAGCAAACTTGAATCATACTTTATTCTTTGACTTGGTATTATTATATCTGAAACAAGTACCAACGAATTTTGTGGCGCAACATGTAGCGTTTAATTTGACATGATATTAGTTTGAAAGTGTGATACCAATCATTTTATAGTATGAAAAATAACGAGAATTCTAATCCAAAATCAGAAATGGAGCAAAGACAATTCATTTCTAATTCAAATTATATCTTTCTTCCAGAAAGTCAAAGATTATTATTTAGAAATGTTTAACGGATTCAGAACTAGACCTATATAATCCACACATGAATGCTTTAAATTGTCATTGAATAATCTGTTTCTAATTAAAATTAATAACTTGTACGAAGTAGAAAGAATAGACCACTCATACACCGGATCCAATCCAACCTATCTATGTGACAGTGTCTCCGCTTGACAAAACTTCCGGACCCATCACTGCATGTGTGTGTACTAGTTTTTATAATTTTAGAGTTTTTGATGAAACTATTTAGGCTTAAATACGTTTTTAGTTGCTACAAATATGACACACTTTATTTAAGTCCCTTTAAAATATTCTTTTGTTTTTCATATATCCTTGTAATATGCATTATTTTACTTTTAATATATTTTTAACTCTAAAATCACTTTACTTAGAGAAGAAGTTATTTTTAATTGCATAAATCTACTAGAAACATTTAAACTTATCCTTTTATATAAAAAAATTAGGCTAATACGATAAATTAAGCAATGTAAAACTAATTATTTACTTCTAATTAATTTTAATATACAAAACCATTCAAAAATATAATTAAATACTTTATTAATAAAATGACAAAGAATTAGAGGAACCTATTAATCGGGTTATTTCGAGGTCAAATTAAGATTGTATTCAGTGATGGGCTAAAGGAAAATTAACATAAATTTCAGGGATGAAAAAAAAATTGCAGGGACAAAATGTATTATATTTGCAGGTCAGGACTAAAAACATATTTAAATCAATTAATTGAAATGTTTAAAAGTTTAATTTGCGGTAACATTTTTGTAGTAAAATGTTGTACTAAAAATGAAGAATATGATTTTCGTACAATAAAATTAGCCTAAATACTTTGCAAAAAATTATGGTTCAAATCAATTTTATATAATTAAATATTCAATTTAAGAATAAAATATAAATAAAGTTCCAAAACAGGATTATTATATTTCACTCACAAAATAGATTTTACTTACTCCTAGTGAAAGAATAATTAAGCAATTAGAACTTACTCTAAGAATGAATGTATCTTCTTTTAATTTGGAAAGAAATAAATGATGTTCATAAAAATGTAACTTAGTCATCGTAACTTATACTAAATTTTTAAAATTAAGTAAATATAAAACTATATTATAGTAACTGCTAGTAATAGTTTTGTAGTTTTGTAAAATAAGTATAATTTCAGATTTTTTTTATAAAATCCCTTTAAAAAATGTATTGTATTTTAATTTTATTTGGGGTATTTACTAATCAAAGATCATTGTTGAAATGATGAATCTTGTTTTGATATAGTAGGAACAATTTACACGACAAAAGAAACATATCTTTAAGTACGAAAGTATACCATATTATATGAGTTTTACAAACACTTTTGATTGTTTTTAACTTTAACGTATTTTTACAATTACTCCCTTCATCACATAAAATTCTGTTCGTTTTGATTTGGATCGGAGTTTAAGAAAATGACAATAAAATTGAAATGTATGATAGTGGTTGAGTAAGAAAAAGTAAATGCATGTCAACCACACAATACGCTTTAAAAGGATAAATGAGAACTTTTTGGAACATCCTAAAAAAGTGAGAAAAATTTTATGCGACGTGAGTAATTAAGAAATGGTTTTATATTTTTGTATGAGAGATCGGCATATTATAGATTTTTGTTAATTTAATTTAGCTTTTGTTCAAATTTTTAAGGTTTTTTTGGTTAACACGTTCAGAAAAAAAGATTTTGGTTAGCCAATTGGTGGTTAACTGAAAGTTGATTAAATGATTTATGGTTAACCAATATTTTGGTGCGTGTCATGATATTGCACATTTCTTGGAGAAACTAGGACTAATTATTGTTGTACGATATTGAACATTTCTCGGAAGCGTACCAGAGATATTAACAACCTTCAATAAGACTAAAAATTGTAGAGAGTTCATAGGGCAGAGCCGCCGCTAGGTTATTTACGATTTCGATCTTTCTTGATCGAAGTTCGGCCAATGTTTCCCTAGCGAGATCTCTCGCGTAGGGTTTTTATTTCGCCGCCCTGGTGCGGCGTTTCTTTCCATCGCCCTGCTCGGGATGAATGATCGTGGCAGCGAGAAGATGGTGGAAGAAGCGAGAGAGAGACGTAGGGATGATCGGGACATGGTTAGCGTGGAGAGGTTGACGCTCCATTCGATGGCATGGATTTGGGTCATACGGCGGGTACGCCACTGAAAGAGGCTATCAATCGAGCGACGGTCCGACCTCCGACTAAACCACCACCATGGGTTGTATGAGGTGTTAGAGTCCGTGAAAGTTTTCCTAGTAATTTTTTGTTTGTCATTTGTTTTCTTGTGTTCATCTTTGTTGTTGGTTTTGACAATTTGTTTGAATTTTTAGTCTCTCTTTATGGTTGGATCTATGGGAACATGTTTGACTGTGTCAAGCCCACTACATGGTTAGCGATTCGTGTTGCTCTTTCAGGGGTGACCGTCTCAAAGTCTCACCATAGGGTTATAGTCGTAGTTGTTGGAGTTTCAGTTGGTGTCAGTTTTATTTTTCCATTGCTTGATGTAATGATCCTGAATCTTTTGATATGAATAGAGGTCTGTTTTGATGATCAAAAAACATTTCTCAGAGAAACTAGGACTAATTATTGTTGGTCCAGATAAGGGTTCAAATGCAAGAACACGACTCATGAGACAAAGAAATGTCTACTCTATTTATGGCATAAGCAACTCGGTTCGAATACCGGTTCGATCATATATAAGAGAACACCATGCTCTTCAATCCAGCTGCCATATCTCGCATATAATCAATGAAGTCCAAATTGAGAATGTGTCATGCACCCTCATGTTTATAGTCCATATCACCTAGAGCGTCGGATTCCAAGTCAATATCATCCCAACCATGTGACTTCATCCCACTAAGGGCTTCCTACATGCTTAAAGCCTCAGCTTCCTGGCCCAGACAAACCCACCCCAACGAGCTCGCTACAGCAGCAACAAACCCAGCTGCATCTGGTATAACCCATCCTAGCTGCATCAACGTTTAGTTGGAGTCTGCTTAGTACTTACCACTGGCCGCTCGAAACCCTAATCTTATGTTCTAACCTTACTGTTAGTTGCTCTTTGCACATTTCAGACTGTCAATGGCCAAAGGCCATAGTTTCTGCGATCTCCACTGCTACCAACTTGTCATTGCAGCATTTTTCATTTCGAACATAAAAGTGACCTGATGGGGTTGCATTCAAGTTATCCTCCCTATTGACTCCTATGTCCAATTCATCTTCTTCCAGGTTATCCTCCCAACTCCCAAGTGACTCCTCCTACGTTCAATTCATCTTCTCCTTGTCCTGCAAGGACATTCGGGCATACATATCCTCCATCGGTAGTTGTGATCCTTTCATTCATGATAGAAAACTGGAAATCTGGCAAAGGAATAAATGGCATACACCCAACCCCTAGAAAAGCCTAGGGGAGAAAAAGTTTCTTTTCAATCAATGATATTGAAATCTTTGCGCCTAAATTTTTTATTATATGTAATTTGTTTAACCAAAATGCCATTAACCAATGGTACCTGCTTTATTACAGTGAATAGAGGACGTTCATCCATTGACTACTTCTAGGTGTTCCGTGATCTTAATGTTTTGTAAAATTTTATTTTATTATATATGTCAAGTTCTTAGAGTTAGAAGTACATATACCAACATTTTCAAGGAGCTCGATACTAAAGAGAAGTTAAATAAACAAAAAGTGCTAAATATCAGAATGTAGCCGGACCATAAGTAGAGAGGCAAATGGAGTGTCCAAACACCATTCCTTTTGCTTCTTGCTAAGTGGTCTTCCTTTCCCTGCTTTTCCACGGTTAACTTTGACATCTGCCAATCCCCAAGTGCACACATTTTTTTCCACATCAAATGACATGAGCCTAAACACACCATCGTGTACAGCAGGCGGGCCATGCTCAACTCCTTCGCCAATCATATACTTTACGTGCATTGGGCGATCCTTGAACCGGTCAAGATCTTCTGGGATCCTAACAACCCTCTCCACACCAGGTGAAGACACCTAATAAAGGTAAACATTTTTCAGATGCAAGAGAAAAAAATACATAATATCATATCAGGCTCTATCTCTCTAAGGTTTGGTCAAATTGCCCAATGACCTTCTAGGTGTTTGAGAAATACAGCAACAACATACAGCGGAGGCATGTTAGAAAGATTCCTATGGTTAGTTTCATCTATCTCCCTAAGTATTTGTCTCAAAGATTCCTCTTTAGACAAAGATGTAAATATTTAAATTGCTAAAGTTCGATATAAACACAAATCTAAATCTGAACACAAGCCATTATTATAAACATCATCATATTCTTTAACATTTCAGAATCAAAACTCAAAAGGGTTGTTTGTGGAAAATCTGACTGGTCAGGAGCAAACAGGGTTTTTAAGAACCAAGAACGTCATTGGATAGTTGGACCAAACCTCAGGGTAGGAAGATGAAACCTCATTGCATTATATGAAGTATATAGCAAATTTTGGAAAATGAAAAGCTTTTTATGCAGTTTCAAAAATAGACAGGAGAACTCAACTCTCATGTTCACTCATTGATTACAGAGCAAATTACAAGGCCAAGACAGAAAATTGAAAATAAGGGCAGTGAGTCTCTAGAAGTAAGGTGCATGCCATAGAAAGCCAACACAGGTTTAGAAAAAAGGACCTCCAGGGATAAGTTATTTGGGACAGATCCTAAGGACTCAGCTTCGTCAAGCCGTTCTCTGTAAGCTAATGAGAAGTCTTCAATATCCATCATGCTAGGAGATCCTGACCTGCATAACCAAATTAAATTTGGGATATTTTTTTCCCTGACATTAGAGATATGAAACCGACAGACATTTCTCTCCAGGTTCAGAGAGGTTAAATGGTAAAATAATAAAATCACATATTTCGCATCATAGCTTACTTGTTCGTGAGTCTCTCCACTCGCACTTGAATGTTGGCATTTTTAAGTGTCTTAAAGGCGTAAATTCCCAATTCTCCATCAAATGAAAGAGCAACTTCTTCAGCAATTTCCAATGCTTTTTTATCCCATGGCGTCCCAGCAAAAGAAACCCCGCCTCCTCCAGATCCATCGCCAGCCTTAAATGAAGAGCACATGATCAAATCGATGGTGAAATGAATAAACTATCTAGCATTAAACTTAAATGCAAAGCTAGTAATGTGAGCTCTACAACCCTTAAGAATACGTCATTGATCCCAATTTTAATTGACATTCTACAAAGTGAACATATCATATACTCCCTCCGTCCCAGAATTAACTTCGGTTTTGACTGGGCACGGAGATTAAGAAAGTGGGAAATGTGTGGTGGAGAGTTGTGCAGAGGAGAGAGAAATGTGTAAGAATGGTTGTGAACCACAAATCCTTTGCTAAAAAAGGAAAGAGGAGATAAATTTGGGACGGACCAAAAAGGAAAGAATGAAGATAATTATGGGACGGAGGGAGTAGTTTCTAACAATATGAGTCTTCTACCGTTATTTTAATTTTTTTGTCAATACTGTTATTATAATTAAGCATTGAATGATTAATTAATTTGTTTAAGGATATAAAAGCATTAAATGAATGAAGACTTAAACGGACAAATTAGGAAGATTAGTGTTGGGATATATTATCCCAGTCTGTCTGTTCAGGAGCCCAAGATATTACCCACTCCGGAGCCCAGTTACGGAGGCCCATTTCGGCCTATCAGGCCCATAGCGGCCCATTTGGCCCGTTAGGGCAACCTAGTACCCCTCCCCTTTTCCTCTATAAATAGGAGGATCCCCCTCCTATTGAAGGATCCCTTTTCTCCTCTTCCCGAACTTATTATTCTCTCTAGCTAGCTTACAACTCCATTAATGGGAGCTTGTACAATGTAATGGTGAGGAGAGATTAATGAGAAAGAGAGGACTTGGACATTATCCTAACAAGTCCTGTGGTTTTCTCCCTTTTGGGTTTCCACGTAAAACCAGAGTGTTCATACCAAATTATATCTATATTTACTATATCGTGTTGGATTAAACTCAACAATTAGAAAAAGTACGCATGGAATTTGTATCAACAAAAAATATTTTGGGACAAATGAATTTTGCTAAAACGACAATTAGTTTGGGAAGGATAGATTAATACTTACGTAGAGTTCAACCTCTTCCTCTAAATTCCCGTTATTTAAAAAATCTTCTTCATCCAGCAGTTCATCTATCCCAAAGAATGAATCCAGAATACACATCATACATAATCAAAATCGGAGAAAATGTTTTACATAAAGTTGCCTCGGAAAAAGGCTAAGAGATATTAATTATAATTGCAACTGCTGAGACAATAGATGATATGCCTATGAAGTTATGCATCTGTACTCACTACATGAGTAACTATTACCAATGTACAATATGTTTTACTTTCACAAAGAACTGTTTCTTTCAGCTGAAATGTTAGTAAAGTTATTCTCCCTCCGGTTCTTAATTAAGTTCTACCTTTCCTTTTCGGGCAGTACCAAAATTAAGTTCCACTTTCAAACATTTCCTTATTTGGCAAATTATTTCCACCAAAACAGTGCCAAACAGTGTCAAACAGTGTCTAAACAGCGCAAAATAGTGCACTCCACAGTAAAGTCAAATTTATTTTCTTAAAAACTGTGAAGTCAAAACCGGAACTTGTTTCCGGGACGGAGGGAGTATGTAAATGGAACCACACCTTTACTTATGGAATACATACTTACCGTAAACGCTCTTGAAGCCCTTCATGAATATTAAACTAAGGAAAGTACAGAAATGAAATACTAGAAAACATAGCGTATTCTGTGACGGATTTTTCCCATTCCAAAGCTCTTGAAACCAAACGTGTTCATATTGAATATATCAATATAGCACTACCGACTAAGTAAGTTTCCATACATACTTGTGAGCTTGTCTCCAATTTTTAATGGCATGTTTCTACCAGTATCGTGTTTCACCGTTTACCTATTTCTTGTGCATCAGCATGCCCACTGGAAGTGCAAAAGAACTGCATTCCCGAATCCCGACCCTGGCATCAATGTATATCTTTATTGACTGTCATTATTATCTTGTTTTGTTGAGTTATTATCAAGGCACATGGCATTGCAATGCTTATTTGCGAAGACCGGTTCCAAAAGTGCCATGATTACTCAAGCTATGCTCATTCAATTCACTTTGTATGTGAGGTTTTTGTTTAGGGAATTTGGTTCAATTTTTTTTTAACTTGGTGACTTAGAGTCTCCATATGCTTCAATTTGAGGGATTTGAGAGGAAGTGCAAATATAACTATACTAACTACTTGATGTGTGCCCAGGATCTGCTGGAGGTTATGATTTGCAATAGATAGTGCTATTGGTTTCCTGAGGTCCTTATGAAAAGATAGTAAATGTTTTAGATGGTGAGACGTAAGATATACAATAGAATCAATAGATGCGTCTTTTCTCTTTTGATGTCATCTTTTATTCCTATTTTTCCATAAGTGATTCCTAGAAAAGCCATAATGTGATTTACTTTCAAAATCAAATATATTGTACTCTAGAGAATTATATCTGCTTTAGTCAATTTCAGGCTTTCAGCAGTAATCTTCATTCACCAAAAGCACTATACCAAGGCATTAAAAAAAGGAAATTAGGCTAGTGATCGTACAATAGACCTTATACCTTTGCAGAATCTTTATGTAATATTACAGCTTCAGATGACCAACAAATGTTTATATGAAAGCAGTATACATGCCCATTCCCTTTTAAAAACATTTTTGGGAGGCAGAACCGAGTTATGTCCTTAACTTCCATTAGATGAAGAAACAGAGTATCCTTCAATGGCAATTGACCATAAAAAAAATGCATGTATGCCATTTTAAATTCACTTCTTCATGACTAGAGCTCCATTACTCACTACTTCATACTTAGCATTATCATGGACGGATCCAGACATTAAAGTTGGACTGGGCTGAAGGGTAATTATACTAGCCTTACATATTATGATCAATTTGGGTCAATAGTTTGATTCACTACGTTTGGGGACTTACTTATATTATTAAACCAAGCCGATTGAAGTGATTACCTTGATTCCAATTTCAATTTTCATTCCCCCAATTTTGGGGAATCGGGGTGAATGGATTAATATTATGAAAATGAGGTCAATGTGGTAAACTAAAACTCACCTAGGTAGAGCTAATACGATCAAAAAGTAAAGCCAATTTCTCATTACCTTTTTCCCCTCAAAATTTGGGGGAAAGGTTAATCAAAATAATGCACACCAAAAATAATACTAATGAATACATGAAATGATGGATAAAAAGGCGAATCTATATTATAAACTAACCGTCTTCAAACTCCTCAATGAGAAGGTCGTCTTCTTCTTCACTGGGAAACACTTCTTCAGAGACGGAAGGCTTGAGAATTGGCTCAGACTTGGTGGTTCTCTTCTTCGCACTTACTGTGAGGGGTAGATAGGGAGCATAGGTACATAGACGGGGGCAAAACGTCGACAAAGAGTGATGTGTACGGAAGCGGAATGAAAGGTCATGGCTATGGCGGCAAACACTCCGGCTAACCCTGCCACTGCCACTTACCCTGATTTGTCTGTAGACGAATGAGTCTGGAACCGAACCAATCCATTTCGCTCTGAAACAGCACCCTGTAAATGAGTTCATCTCTTATGGCAGCTAATCAGTTGTGCTGGTTACAGGCAGCCGTTTTCCGTCCGTACAAGATAGTTGACATTTTCTTGAGTTCAAAGTTCATATCTTCTATTCTATTCTATTTATACTATACACCTTCTCTTTTCAATGGCAACACGTTGACTTTTTGCACTGTTCACATGATTTATTTTGACTATATTTTACACTATTATTTTATGAAAATTATTTTTTAAAAAAATATTTTTCAATTCATCTCATTACAAATTTTCAAAAAATGATTTTTAATATTTTTTTATTAATAGAGATTAAAACATACTTGCGGTCAAATGTGTGCGTTGACAAATGTGCAAAGGTTGACTGTTGCAACTAAAAAAGTACGGAGGAAGTATATAAGAAAATAGCTCATATAAATACCGTTTCCCTCAAAAGCTCATACATGGCTATCTTCCCAAATTTCACGGCAAATTTTGTAATTCCTTTTAATTTGAATGGCAATTTGGTGGTTGAGTGCTTATTCTTCATATCTTTTCCCTGCGTACGTTCTTGAGTATTCTTTTTCTTTCCTATCTTTTTCGCTCTATCTCCAGCAGCGTATTGATGGATTCGTCAATAGAAAAGAATCCAAGAACGATAGAACAAAAACAAAAACCCACATCAGAATTCTGAAAAGTGCATAGGCACTTACTAGAAGCTCATGGAAGTTCAATTTGCTCTTTAAATCTACAACTTCTATCTTCGTATTCTTTCTTCAATCCCTGTGTATTCTTTCTTTATCTTAACAACTTTTTCCATTAACTAGTATAGTACCCGTGCGATGCACGGAATACTAAATTTATCATATTGCAAGTAACGTTTTTCTATAAAATTGAGTTAGATTAAAGATCACTATAAAAACGTAAAACAAATGAACCACGTGAAATGAAATATCCTCCTCCGTCTGTATTTTGAATTTCCATTTTATTTTTGAAACAATTATTTAATTTTGACTCGTGATTATGTTTAAACATTACTAAATTTTAATATTAGAGTATTTGATAATAATTTTTCGCGATATCTATTTCTAAAAAGTAATTTAATACAAACTTTCTGCCTCAACGTCTCCTCTCAGTATTTAGTTACATATATAATAAATAAATATATTAAAACTAAATAAATATAAAAATAAATAAATAAATAAATATGCAATTCGTATTTATTATAAATATTATTGGGAGGGTCACTTGAAGTGGATGCTTCTAGCTAGGGTTGCTTTTGACTAAATTTCTTAGTTGTATATTTCTTTTTTACACTTTCCTCTTTGACTTCATTTTATCTTCCATGCATATACTTTCCCTTGTTCTTCGCTAATAAAAGACCACAGTTCATGTTTTTACACTTTTCTCTCGGCATTCTATATGGAACATGTATTTCACGCCTTCATGATCTCAAAGACCACGCATCTATTTACATGGAAAAAACAAAAGCATTAATTGCGTTACTTTAAATGTTTGGATCATATGATTTTTTTGCCAGACATTTTTGTCTTTTATCTGTTTAATACTTCATTGTTAAATATCAACATCCTTGACTGGGATAAGTTTCGAACTTGTGACTTCTCCTTGCAAGTGTCACAGTGATATCATCGAACCACAAATGTTTAACGGATCATATGAAATTAAATGCATCATCTTTTCATGCTCAAGGTAGGCGTAAAACTAATTGCAATTTTTACCACTTGTTCATCTATAATCTATCTCATGACCTTGAATTTAAAATCCATTTGCTTGTCCAAACACCTCTTTAAACGTAACGATCAATCTTTATTAATAATTTTGTATTATAAATGCATGTTCTGGAAACCTGCATTGGAACTCAAAAAGCCAAGCCGACATTGAAATTCATGTAATTCATTTTTGAAGACTGATATTAAGTAGTTCAAGAGACAAATTTTTAATAAGACATTTTCATAGGTTTGCCACAATACACATAATCACTCAATGAACATGCGAAATAGGTTTGCCAAAAGTATAAACAATTAACAATACCGCCTAAAGCATTCTGTTGATGTTTTATTTATTTTTATTCAAGGGTATTTTTTACTCGTTGATTGGTTTTAGAAATGACATAAAAACATACTTTATACAACATAATTTCAACATTGGGAAGTTGAACAGTCAAGAACTTTGGTATTACAGAACTAAAAAGTCAGAAACATTTACATTGAGAAGTACTAAATAAATCTTTGTCCTTCATTTAAATTTGTTCATATATATTGTAATCCTATTTTTGAATAATTTATTTACCTTCAAAAACCTAGAACAGAATAATGATTAGAAAGTACTAATGCATACGTTATCCAAAAGTGAAAATGCAGTCTTATATCTTCAATTAACTTCACCCACTCATTTTGCATTTTCATATAAATAAATGTAAAGCTTGTGGTTCTCATAAGAAATGCATAGTTTACGGTTCTCTTTAAGTTCTAGGTTTTAATATTGCTATGGATAATTAATATGGTCTTCACAACATTAATATTATGCATTTATGCTAGTAAAACTTGCTTAGTGGCGGATATTTAGAGGAAAATACATGACCTGACAACAAACCAGGTAATGGGATCGTGGAAACTACTTCAAGAAAAACTGGTACGCCACAAAGTCGGTTCAAATCCAAAAAAAATTGAGTTAGATTGCTAATATGAATTATTATTTTTATACATAGTATAAAGTAAAAGTTTAATTTTTACCTGTAGGCTGTAGCATCTAAAATGAAGAATGAATGGTACCTGCAAAAAGACCTTTATTTCCAGATATTATCCCAAATTTTATAAAAGAAATTATCCCAAATAGGATTAAAACAATAGGAAAATTCCAAATCAGGAGTCTTAGTTTCTATGTTCTCTAAATAGGAGTTAAAAAGTTGTTCGGCCGTTTCATCTTTACCTATCTTTACAATTATACCCTTTAATATATTATCCTGAATAACCACCCCCCTCTCTGATCTCCCTCTATCTTATCCTTCACGCTTATCATCGTAGCTTTTCCACCGACTCACTCCTTCATCTTTATCCCCTGCATCTTTAATTTGATTTCTCAAATTCTCCGACGGTGAAAGGCGGCGATTCGATGGAGGGTGCCGGCGAAGTGCGGTATAATTATTGCTTACGGATGGAGATAGGTAAGTATTGATTTCTCCTTCTTCTCCTTCTTCTTCATCTCCTCCTTCTTCTTCTCCACTTTCTTCCTTCACCATCTCTGTTTTAATTATGTGTATCTTCCCAAAAAAAGAGATCTTGAAGATACATCAGCGGATAAGGCAGGGAGTGATTTGATTAGATTATCTTGTGAATTGTTACCAAATTATTTTCATGTGCGCAATTCGTCTTTAATTTTTATTTATGAAGATGATGAAACCTCTCATTTTGGGCATATCCGCAATTCGTTTTTGATTTTTATTTTACTTCATAATCCCAATCATTTTTTTATTTAATTTTGAACTTGATTAGTTTATTTATGATTAATTTTAACTCCCAAAGTTTCAAAATTGTGGTGTTATTTTTTGAGTAATCACAAATGATTTGAACATTGATTTCAAACTAATATTATTTATATGACATTACATTTAGGAAGATGGCAATTTTTTACCTCGACATGACAATATTGTCCATCTTTCATATTTTTATAATTATAAAAATGGCAAATATCGCTTATAAGGATAATAAGATGGCATTATTATTTTTTACCTTGACATGACAATGTTGTCCATCTTTCGTATTTTTATAATTATAAAAATGGCAAATATTGCTTATAAGGATAATAAGATGGCATTATTACTTTTTACCTTGATATGACAATATTGTCCATTTTTGTATGTTTTACAAGGATAGTAAGATGACATGGCAATTTGTTCTACTCTTCTTTCCAGATAAGAGATCTAAACTTGGAGTGGTTACTCCATATAAAGTTGCAGCCGATGTTGTAGAGTATGTTGGAAGTGCAAATGAGTGACACCGGAGTTGGATTAGGAGTATGTTGGAAGTGCAGATGAGTGACAACGGAGTTGGATTAGGTAGTGGTGACACCAGATGAGACATTGGCAATGGGCGGTTATGCCGGTAGAGCCTGAGATATTGATGGCGATGGTGCCGGAGATGACGGCGGCGCCAGTAACGACGGACATGGCGGCAGTGCCAGAGATGGCAGTGGTGCCGGAGATGCCGGCAGCGTTATCAATACCGGAGATGGCTACTGCCCTGTGCGAAGCATATGTCGTGTATTGTGCGTTGCCTCTTTTATTAATAATATAGGAATCAACTTTTTATTAAGGGTATATTTGTCTCTTACCATTAAATTCCGCGTGCCAAACTAAAGGGTGGGATAGGACTCCTATTTTTGCATTGTTGATATGTTTTACTCCTAAAGTGAGAATTCTCTCATTTTATAATCGTTTTGAAGCATGTTTGCCTTTAGTTGAAATGAAAATAAACTAATGTTTTGGCTAAAACGTTTATACTGGTTTCATTGTGAAGTTTGAATTCGGATTCTCCTAGACTATATAGAAGGAAGCCTGCCAACAACACCTCATGGATTTTGAGAAGCACAATAGCCACATAGAATTATACAATAATATTAAATGAAATGCCGCCTTCGAATAATACTTCAATTTATTTTTTCATAAGAACCACTAATTAGTAGGAATTCCAAGAACACATTTATTGCACTCCTTTTGGCAGTGAAAAGATCATTAGTTGGGCCAAATAGTTTTTACCATTCCCGCCTAAAGCATTGCTACACTATTCCGTTTATATATATATATATATATATATATATATAGATTTTAATTAATAAATATTTGCAATATTAAATTTGCAACTTAACGTCCCTGTTTTCTTTTTTCTTTTTCTAATTAATTTTGTAATTCAAGAGTGACAAATTATAAATTAATTTTAAACTAGAAACTATTATATTTCTCATTGTTACACAAACGAATATTTGAGCACATTAGAGATTTAAATGAATTTTTGAATTTTTCAATGCTCATTTTTTAATTTATGTATACTCATTCAGGACTGTTGTTATGCCCATTTTAAAATATCATATCAATGCTTATGAAACTAATGCTCAACAGAATATCTATCATGCTCATTAAAATGCATTAATGCTCATTTAACAGAACTCATTATTTTCATCTCAATAGAGGAGGTTTGATGTTCAATGAAAATGTTGCGATGTTCAACTAGCAAATCAACTAACAAATTCATTAATGCTCATTTTGTATTGAAAACTCATTTTGTAAGTTAATTACCATTTAGTACCTCTGTTATGCTCATTTTAAAATGTTATATCAATGCATATTCCAAAAGTCTCATATTACATTAGTCACACAGAAGTTGATTATAGACACGTGACCACAAATCATGATACTCAATCACACGATTCTAATACTCAATAACGGAGGTTGGATGCTCATTGAAAATGTCTTGATGTTCAATGAACAAAACTTACATTTTTATATCAATGCTCATCTTGTAGGTTACATATGTTCATTTGTATAGGTCTGATGCTCATTAAAAATTCATTAATGCTCATTTAACAGAAACTGTGATTTTCATCTCAATAGAGAAAGTTTGATGCTCAATGAAGATGTCGTTATGTCAAACTATCAAACCTTAAGATTTTCATATCAATGAACATTTTATAAGTCACGTATGCTCATCTGGTACTGATCTTATGCTCATTCTTTATATGTGAGATCAATGCATTTTTTAAAGTATTATTTTACATTAGATTCACATATTGAAATTCATAGAAGTTGATTATAAATGTAATTTAACAAGTTTTATAAAATAAAAAATAATAGAAGAAAGTGAATTATAAGTTATGAAGCAGACATAGATCACGATTCTGAATATTAGACTCGCAATACTCAACATAATTGTCACGCCCCAGACCGCAATCCAAGCGCGTGTACAACCGCCGTATAATCAAGTGACGTCACCCGCGAGTCAACCTCACTTAATTACACAAGGCGTTCGAGAATATAAACCATCCATACTCAGTAATAAACATACATAACAACATCACACTTAAACCAATGAATAGCGGAAATATTCAACGGTAAGTCATAAGCCACAACTGGCCAACAACATGGGCATGCAAGCCCCAAAAGTAGTTTATAGCAAATAAAAATATCCATGAGCAATGTTTAGTCATTTGAAAGGAAATGAGGAAGCACGAACCACGTCTTCCTTGACTTGATGTCACCCGTAGAAAGGTGCAGGTAGCAAGCCCTAGCTTCAACCTGAAAATGGTGGGGCCCCCCGAAGGGGTCAGTACAAGTACCGAGCGAGTAGCAGGCTAAATATAGAATAACTAGCGTTTCAAGTATAAGACCCAAACATAGGGTGATACATATACGTATAGTCTTTCCCCCAAGTTTGAAATACATATTAGTATACATATACTTGGAAATACCCGACCCGTAGGTCATTGTTTATTTGGGAAAATAATAGTAGCCAATATCCTTGACTTAAATCCCAACCCACCCATATACCTATGAGTGTATAGAACTCCTCCTTGTTCAAATAAATCATCATAAGGACACCGCCCGGTCCTAGATCATTAAATGTAATCTATGAGTTTTGAGGATACACGCCCGATCCTTGGGTACTCCACCCTATAATTGAGTTTTGAGGATAACCGCCCGATCCTTGGGTACTCCACCCTATATAACCGAGTTTTGAGGATAACCGCCCGATCCTTGGGTACTCCACCCTATATAACCGAGTTTTGAGGATAACCGCCCGATCCTTGGGTACTCCACCCGACCTATGACTTACCACATATCACACTAGATAGGGTCTATATCATATTTAGTCATTCATAACTAATTCAATACATAAGGCTTATGTATCACAATCCATGCAAAGTCATGCAATTATATAAATGTATAATTAACTAATATCAACCGATATTAACTAACCCATTATCCATCGGTCAACGTTGTCGTTGACCGCCAATTCAAGCCTTGTACCTATCAACTTAATCATCATATAATTAAGTTAATAGTACTCATTTGTGCTTCTTTTACACTTCAAGCTAATATGCATTTTATACAATTCCTCATATCATATTTCATGCATAAACAATTAATTCTTTTCATACAACTTAATAATGTTGGCTAATCACATGTTTAAATATCTTTTAAACATCATATAAAGTTGGAGTGGTTACTCCATATAAAGTTGCAGCCGATGTTGTAGAGTATGTTGGAAGTGCAAATGAGTGACACCGGAGTTGGATTAGGAGTATGTTGGAAGTGCAGATGAGTGACAACGGAGTTGGATTAGGTAGTGGTGACACCAGATGAGACATTGGCAATGGGCGGTTATGCCGGTAGAGCCTGAGATATTGATGGCGATGGTGCCGGAGATGACGGCGGCGCCAGTAACGACGGACATGGCGGCAGTGCCAGAGATGGCAGTGGTGCCGGAGATGCCGGCAGCGTTATCAATACCGGAGATGGCTACTGCCCTGTGCGAAGCATATGTCGTGTATTGTGCGTTGCCTCTTTTATTAATAATATAGGAATCAACTTTTTATTAAGGGTATATTTGTCTCTTACCATTAAATTCCGCGTGCCAAACTAAAGGGTGGGATAGGACTCCTATTTTTGCATTGTTGATATGTTTTACTCCTAAAGTGAGAATTCTCTCATTTTATAATCGTTTTGAAGCATGTTTGCCTTTAGTTGAAATGAAAATAAACTAATGTTTTGGCTAAAACGTTTATACTGGTTTCATTGTGAAGTTTGAATTCGGATTCTCCTAGACTATATAGAAGGAAGCCTGCCAACAACACCTCATGGATTTTGAGAAGCACAATAGCCACATAGAATTATACAATAATATTAAATGAAATGCCGCCTTCGAATAATACTTCAATTTATTTTTTCATAAGAACCACTAATTAGTAGGAATTCCAAGAACACATTTATTGCACTCCTTTTGGCAGTGAAAAGATCATTAGTTGGGCCAAATAGTTTTTACCATTCCCGCCTAAAGCATTGCTACACTATTCCGTTTATATATATATATATATATATATATATATATATATAGATTTTAATTAATAAATATTTGCAATATTAAATTTGCAACTTAACGTCCCTGTTTTCTTTTTTCTTTTTCTAATTAATTTTGTAATTCAAGAGTGACAAATTATAAATTAATTTTAAACTAGAAACTATTATATTTCTCATTGTTACACAAACGAATATTTGAGCACATTAGAGATTTAAATGAATTTTTGAATTTTTCAATGCTCATTTTTTAATTTATGTATACTCATTCAGGACTGTTGTTATGCCCATTTTAAAATATCATATCAATGCTTATGAAACTAATGCTCAACAGAATATCTATCATGCTCATTAAAATGCATTAATGCTCATTTAACAGAACTCATTATTTTCATCTCAATAGAGGAGGTTTGATGTTCAATGAAAATGTTGCGATGTTCAACTAGCAAATCAACTAACAAATTCATTAATGCTCATTTTGTATTGAAAACTCATTTTGTAAGTTAATTACCATTTAGTACCTCTGTTATGCTCATTTTAAAATGTTATATCAATGCATATTCCAAAAGTCTCATATTACATTAGTCACACAGAAGTTGATTATAGACACGTGACCACAAATCATGATACTCAATCACACGATTCTAATACTCAATAACGGAGGTTGGATGCTCATTGAAAATGTCTTGATGTTCAATGAACAAAACTTACATTTTTATATCAATGCTCATCTTGTAGGTTACATATGTTCATTTGTATAGGTCTGATGCTCATTAAAAATTCATTAATGCTCATTTAACAGAAACTGTGATTTTCATCTCAATAGAGAAAGTTTGATGCTCAATGAAGATGTCGTTATGTCAAACTATCAAACCTTAAGATTTTCATATCAATGAACATTTTATAAGTCACGTATGCTCATCTGGTACTGATCTTATGCTCATTCTTTATATGTGAGATCAATGCATTTTTTAAAGTATTATTTTACATTAGATTCACATATTGAAATTCATAGAAGTTGATTATAAATGTAATTTAACAAGTTTTATAAAATAAAAAATAATAGAAGAAAGTGAATTATAAGTTATGAAGCAGACATAGATCACGATTCTGAATATTAGACTCGCAATACTCAACATAATTGTCACGCCCCAGACCGCAATCCAAGCGCGTGTACAACCGCCGTATAATCAAGTGACGTCACCCGCGAGTCAACCTCACTTAATTACACAAGGCGTTCGAGAATATAAACCATCCATACTCAGTAATAAACATACATAACAACATCACACTTAAACCAATGAATAGCGGAAATATTCAACGGTAAGTCATAAGCCACAACTGGCCAACAACATGGGCATGCAAGCCCCAAAAGTAGTTTATAGCAAATAAAAATATCCATGAGCAATGTTTAGTCATTTGAAAGGAAATGAGGAAGCACGAACCACGTCTTCCTTGACTTGATGTCACCCGTAGAAAGGTGCAGGTAGCAAGCCCTAGCTTCAACCTGAAAATGGTGGGGCCCCCCGAAGGGGTCAGTACAAGTACCGAGCGAGTAGCAGGCTAAATATAGAATAACTAGCGTTTCAAGTATAAGACCCAAACATAGGGTGATACATATACGTATAGTCTTTCCCCCAAGTTTGAAATACATATTAGTATACATATACTTGGAAATACCCGACCCGTAGGTCATTGTTTATTTGGGAAAATAATAGTAGCTAATATCCTTGACTTAAATCCCAACCCACCCATATACCTATGAGTGTATAGAACTCCTCCTTGTTCAAATAAATCATCATAAGGACACCGCCCGGTCCTAGATCATTAAATGTAATCTATGAGTTTTGAGGATACACGCCCGATCCTTGGGTACTCCACCCTATAATTGAGTTTTGAGGATAACCGCCCGATCCTTGGGTACTCCACCCTATATAACCGAGTTTTGAGGATAACCGCCCGATCCTTGGGTACTCCACCCTATATAACCGAGTTTTGAGGATAACCGCCCGATCCTTGGGTACTCCACCCGACCTATGACTTACCACATATCACACTAGATAGGGTCTATATCATATTTAGTCATTCATAACTAATTCAATACATAAGGCTTATGTATCACAATCCATGCAAAGTCATGCAATTATATAAATGTATAATTAACTAATATCAACCGATATTAACTAACCCATTATCCATCGGTCAACGTTGTCGTTGACCGCCAATTCAAGCCTTGTACCTATCAACTTAATCATCATATAATTAAGTTAATAGTACTCATTTGTGCTTCTTTTACACTTCAAGCTAATATGCATTTTATACAATTCCTCATATCATATTTCATGCATAAACAATTAATTCTTTTCATACAACTTAATAATGTTGGCTAATCACATGTTTAAATATCTTTTAAACATCATTATGAACACATATAACATTTATTTAGGTAATCTCATAATTAACCCAAAAGTTATAAGATATTAAGCCGTCCACTCACCTTGAACTAGCGTATGAAGTTCTACCCTTCTTGGTTGAACTCCGGTGAAACTCCGGCGACTTTTGGTCAACTCCGGCGACAACTCTGGCGACTTTTTCAACTTTGTGAAATCACTTGAAATACCTTTCACAAGTTCCTAACAAGGTTTTATAATCATAAAACCCATATTAATACAAATAACCTCAAAAAGGTTATTTTCCGGTGAACCGGTTATCTTGGCTCCTAAGTCCGTTCTTGGACATAGAACCACCTTTCAACCCATGAATCCATACTTATAACATATGGAACCATCCTAAAGGTCCTTCACATGATATATACCTCATATGGTAGAAGAAAAATAAAGGAGAAGTTATAATAAGGTCATTACCTTAATTTTCACACTTTTTCCTAGCTTTTTCCTTCTTTAATCTTTCTTCTTGGAACCCTATGGCTTGAGCTCGAATTATGGCTATGGAAGATGAGTTTGCAGAGGTCTCCTTGTTCTCTTGGTGTGCCTTGGCCGAAAATATGGGGTGGGTGAGTGAGGAGATAGCCTCTTTGGCTTTTTCTCTCAAAATAATGTGGGAATGGGTCCCCCCCATTGTACTTTTGATGCCAAATGCATCTCCTCCTCACTTCCTCTTGTCAACCCAGCTCTCAATTGATGTGTTTAGCACATAAAAACGTGGGGTGGCCCCCACTCATGTGGGAGGTCATCCCTTTGTGTCCCGATGTGTACAATCGGTCCCGAAAGTTGTATTTTTCGGACTGTTTTAAATATATTTTATTTTATCGGGTCAAATAAAATATATTATGTGCTCTTACTCATTATGACATGTATAATGAATATACGTTCCCCAACTTTAATTTATAAGTCTCCGAAATCCAGTTCGGGCTGTTATCGGTTAAATTACCAGTACCGGTAATTTGGGCTTCTTTTGACCAATCGGTCAACTACGGGCCTTTCCATGGCCCAAATGAAATATCCACCACTATATATTTATTATCTAGGCCAAGATGAATAAAATATATGGTCTCGGGGAAGTCGGGCGGCCCCCGCTCCCGGTGTGGGTCCCACGTGCAAATTTACTATTCACGCGAAAGAAAAATAATAAAAATTTACAACCTCGTAAATTCACTAATCCTTTAATAAGGTCCAATACATTATTTACATAAGAGTAAATATATTTGGGAACGGCGTTACAAGTTCACCCCCCCTTATTTGGGATTTCGTCCCCGAAATCCGTGTGTCTAATCGAAAAGAAACGGGTATTGCTCCCTCATTGAGACCTCGGTCTCCCATGTTTCTTCTTCGACTCGATCACTCCTCCAAAGGACCTTTACCATAGGAATATCCTTATTCCTAAGCTTCTTCACTTGTTGCCCAACGATCTTCACTGGTTCCACCGCATATTGCAAGTCCTCACGGATCTCTATCGGTGGTTTCTCAAGAATATGAGATGGGTCTCGTATGTACTTCTTGAGCATTGATACATGAAACACGTCATGTATCTTCTCAAGTTCTGGCGTCAACTTGAGACGGTAAGCCATGGCCCCGATTCTTTCAAGGATTTCAAACGGGCCTATGTATTGGGGGTTAAGCTTCCCCCTCGATACGAATCGGATGATGCCCTTCCAAGGAGAAATCCTTAGGAAGACCTCATCACCGACTTCGAACTCCAACGGTCTCCGCCGTTTATCAGCATAACTCTTCTGTCGGTCCTGAGCAGCCTTCAGTCTGTCCCGAATGATCCTCACCTTGGCCTTGGTGATCTCAACCAGCTCTATCCCTTCGAGTTTGGCCTCGCCAACCTCGTCCCAACACAACGGTGTTCTGCACTTCCTCCCATACAATGCCTCATATGGAGGCATGCCGATACTTGCCTGATAACTGTTGTTATAGGCAAACTCCACTAGGGCCAAATGCTTGTCCCAACTTCCCTAGAACTCCAAAGCACATGCCCTAAGCATGTCTTCCAGAATCTGTATCACCCGCTCGGACTGTCCATCGGTCTGTGGGTGAAAAGCTGTGCTAAACTTCAGTTTAGTTCCCAAAGATGCCTGAAACTTTGGCCAAAATCGGGATGTGAATCGTGGATCCCTATCCGAGACAATGGATATTGGGACTCCATGTAATCTCACAATCTCCTCCGTATATAGCTTGGCCAGTCTTTCAAGAGGATAAGTAATGTTGATAGGCAAAAAGTGTGCACTCTTGGTGAGCCTATCAACCACTACCCAAACTGCATCATAGTTGTTCACTGTTCGTGGTAGCCCCACCACGAAGTCCATGGTCACGTGCTCCCACTTCCACTCTGGGATGGTGAGTGGTTGCAAAAGCCCTGCCGGGTGCTGATGTTCTGCCTTAACTTGCTGGAAAGTAAGGCATCGACTCACATACTCTGCGATGTCTCTCTTCATACCTGACCACCAGTAACTTTCTTTCAAATCTCGGTACATCTTAGTACCTCCTGGATGCATAGCGTAAGCTGAAGAATGAGCCTCCTCTAGTATAGACTTTTGGAGTTCCTCATTCTTTGGTATGCATACACGATCCTTAAACAATAATAGACCGTCATCACGTACTCGGAAGTTCTCAACGGGTCCTTCAAGGATCCTTTCACGGATCTTCTGACATTCCTCATCCATGGCTTGACTTCGACTAATCTCGCCCAATAGGGTGGGCCTAACCTCAAATTGAGCAATGAGAGTCCCGCACGTGGACACCTCCACGCGTGCCCTCAATGCCTGCAGACAAGTAAGTAACGTCCCTGACGTACTCTTCCTGCTCAGTGCGTCGGCCACTACGTTGGCCTTTCCGGGATGATAGTCGATGATCAAGTCATAGTCCTTGATCAACTCCATCCATCTCCTCTGCCTCATATTCAACTCTTTCTGAATGAATACATACTTCAAGCTCTTATGATCAGTATAAATGTGACACGTCTCCCCGTAGAGATAATGCCTCCAAATCTTCAATGCAAACACTACCGCCCCCAACTCTAGGTCGTGAGTAGGGTAGTTCACCTCGTGTTTTCTCAATTGCCTAGAAGTATAGGCAATCACCTTACCGTTTTGCATTAGTACACATCCAAGCCCTTGGATGCTAGCATCGCTGTAAATGTCATACCCTATCCCCTGTATGGGTAGGGCAAGGACTGGTGCTTCGGTAAGTCGTTTCTTCAGTTCAAGGAACCCTTTCTCACACTTGTCGTCCCATATGAACTTGGCCCCTTTCTTTGTGAGCTTCGTTAATGGAGACGCCAATACGGAGAATTTTTCAACAAATTTACGATAGTATCCCGCTAAGCCAAGGAAACTACGTATCTTTTTCACATTCTTGGGTCTCTCCCAATCCATGATAGCTTTTATCTTGGCGTTATCCACAGCTACGCCCGAACCGGATATGACGTGACCGAGAAAACCAATCTCCTTGAGCCAAAATTCGCATTTAGAGAACTTGGCAAAGAGTTGCTTTTCCCTTAGCCGATCAAGTATAAGCCCCAAATGATGCTCGTGCTCCTCCTCACTCTTGGAGTATATCAAGATATCATCAATGAATACTATCACAAATTGATCTAAGTATTCACTAAACACCCGGTTCATCAAGTCCATGAATGCCGCCGGTGCGTTGGTTAAACCAAATGACATTACAAGGAACTCGTAATGACCATACCTAGTGCGGAATGCACTCTTAGGTATGTCGCTCTCCTTGATCTTCAACTGATGATACCCCGACCTCAAATCAATCTTCGAGAACACTATTGCCCCCCGAAGTTGGTCAAACAAGTCATCAATCCTCGGTAAGGGATACCTGTTCTTGATTGTGACCTTGTTCAATTGTCGGTAGTCAATACACATTCTTAGTGTACCATCCTTCTTCTTCACGAAGAGTACGGGTGCCCCCCACGGTGAATGACTGGGTCTGGTGAATCCGTTGTCCAATAATTCTTGTAGTTGGACCTTCAACTCTTGAAGTTCGGCCGGTGCCATTCGATAAGGAGGAATCGAAATGGGTTTGGTTCCCGGCTCCACTTCAATTACAAATTCAATCTCTCTATCGGGTGGAAGCCCCGGTAGGTCTTTGGGAAAGACATCCGGGTACTTGCACACGACCCGTACATCTTTGATGTCGACTTCCTTCTTGGTATCGTCCACCACGTAGGCAAGGTACGCGTGGCATCCCTTCCTCATCATCTTCCGTGCCCTCATCACGGATATGAGACCGGCAATTGATTTCCCCCGATCTCCTTCGAAACATAGCGTGTTTCCTTGATCATCCTCGAGCTCCAACACCTTGGTGTAGCAATCTACTCGAGCATGGTGCTTCTCAAGCCAATCCATTCCTAGGATTGCATCGAACTCCAACATGCTTAGGGGTACGAAATCACAAGTCAAGGGTTGACCCGTCACCTCTACCTCACATGATGGATAGTAATGATTTCTCTCCACGTCGTCTCCTAACGGTGTGGAGACTAGCAACGTTTGCGTCATAGGTGTCAATGGCACGTCAAGGCCCTCGGCGAACGCCTCACTCACAAATGAGCGTTGTGCCCCGGTATCGATGAGGATCCTCGCACACCTACCATTGATCTTTAATGTTCCTACATTTATACACCATGTAAGATACATTTTCTAATGTTTTTACCCATCTTTAATACTAAGGTTTGGAATCAAACGGGGGTCCAAACGTAGAAGAACGGGACGAAAAAATAAATTTTCGGGGGTTGGGGGTCCACGCACGGCGTGCCTGGGTGGCACGCACGGCCGTGCGTGCAACGAATTCTTCCTGCGCCCCACTGCCTCCCAGGCACGGTGCCAGGCACGGCGTGCCTGCGGCCGTGGCTGGCCAAATTTCTTCGAGGCGACACTGCCTTCCAGGCACGGTGCCACGCACGGCGTGCCTGCAGCCGTGCCTGGCCGATTTTCCTTTGGGGCGCCACTGCCTCCCAGGCACGGTGCCACGCACGGCGTGCCTGCGGGCGTGCCTGGCCGGCAGTGGCCGTGTTCCATCTGTTTTGGCCTAACTTGCCCGGTTTGACCCCGGGATGGCCCGCACTCAATCCCAATGACGTATATGATCAAAGTAAGCCTAGAAATGCCCAAAATAAGTGTATTACCTGCGACGGAGTCCGGGTTTGCCCGCGCATCCGCCTCGGTCATCGCGTAGACTCGTGCTTGGGTCCCACCTTGGTTGACAGATGCGGCATGGCTTGTGGATGCACCGCCTCTTCCCGTACCGCCGTTTGACGGTCCCGCACGGTTTCTTCCCGTCATGGTCCCTCCCCCGGCTCCCGAGGCACTCTCTTGCATCAATTGAGGGCAATTGGCCTTCATATGGCCCGCATTCCCGCACTTAAAACACCTCGGTGGTTCATTGCACTTCCCAAAGTGTTGTTTTGAGCAATTTGGACACCTAGGTGGCCCCGAGTTCTGTGGCCTAGGTCCGTGCCACCTCGCATCCCTGTTCTTCTTTGCCGGTGGAGCCGGTGCCTTGAATGAACCACCACCACCACCCCCGTGGTTGTTCCTTCGAGAATGATCGGGTGGCCCCAAATTATTCCACTTCCTCTTCTTCGCCTCTTCGGCGTCCCTTGCCTTCCTCTCATTCCACTGGGCCTCTCCAAGCATGCCCTGCTCTACCACCTCACTAAAGGTCATGAGGCGGGAATACGTGGCACGATCTCGGATGTCCAAGAGTAGGGCATCCCAGAAGTGCTCAGTCATGCGGTCCTCATCGATCGCATACTCCGGTAAGAACCTAGCCAAGGTTCTAAACTCTTGCTCCAGTTGCTTAACCGTGCAACCCTCTTTCTGCTTGAGGTTGGTATACTCCCTCCTTTTTACATTAACCTCGAAATCGGAGTAGTATTGGGCATAAAATTCTTGCTCAAAATTTTCCCATGAGATGTCCCCACGGTATTTCCCTTCTACACCTTCCCACCATGTAGAAGCCATCCCCTCAAGTAGCCGTGAAGCGACAGTTAGCTTCACGTCCGGAGTAATCTGCATGTCTCTCGATGCATCCTTCACCTTCTTAATCCAATCGGCGGCAACGGTAATGTCGCCGGTTCCGTCGAAGGACCTACACCCCAAGGCCCTAGCCTCCTTGAGGTATTTGGAGATTCTTACCACAAAACCTCCTTCATGCCCACCTTGTGGCGCCGCTGGGGTGGCCACGGAAGCTCCCCGGCTTCCTTGACCCGAACCACCACGAGAGCCACGCCTTGCTTGGCGCCTAAGGTCTCTCCTCAGTTTCTCCTTTTGATACCACTCAAGTAATTCACCCATTTGGGCGAATCGGGCATCACTCTCATCGTCGTCATCGGTGTATGTGTCCCCCCCATCATACGGGGTCTCCTCATGCTCCGTTTCTGGAACGTAGGTTGAGTCATAGTCCTCGGTGTTGGTTTCATACACCGAGCTTACATGGCCATCACTCACAGTTTGAGCTTGATGACCTCCACGGCTTCCACGGCCTCCACGGCCTCCTCTTGAACCCCGAGATGCAGCCCGGCTTCCCCTTTGGGATGTTACCGGCGCCTGCCCCCTCGGATTGTTCCTGGTCCGCATTCGCCTGCCCTCCATTTCTGAAAGAAATATGGATGAGTCATTAGACTCCTATAAATGTGAATGTCAATTGACGGAAGAACGCTACAGACACGTATTGGCCCAAGTCACCACCATACCAATTGTTAAGGGTACCGTCTTAACAATTAGAGGCCTTGCAACTTAAGCTCCAATAGTCCCATAAACGTCAAAATACAATGCCCATGGTTTTCGGTAAAAACTCTTTTGTAAAATCTCATGTGAGAGGTTGATTATATAGTTTAGAACTGAGATGGCTCTGATACCACTTAATTGTCACGCCCCAGACCGCAATCCAAGCGCGTGTACAACCGCCGTATAATCAAGTGACGTCACCCGCGAGTCAACCTCACTTAATTACACAAGGCGTTCGAGAATATAAACCATCCATACTCAGTAGTAAACATACATAACAACATCACACTTAAACCAATGAATAGCGGAAATATTCAACGGTAAGTCATAAGCCACAACTGGCCAACAACATGGGCATGCAAGCCCCAAAAGTAGTTTATAGCAAATAAAAATATCCATGAGCAATGTTTAGTCATTTGAAAGGAAATGAGGAAGCACGAACCACGTCTTCCTTGACTTGATGTCACCCGTAGAAAGGTGCAGGTAGCAAGCCCTAGCTTCAACCTGAAAATGGTGGGGCCCCCCGAAGGGGTCAGTACAAGTACCGAGCGAGTAGCAGGCTAAATATAGAATAACTAGCGTTTCAAGTATAAGACCCAAACATAGGGTGATACATATACGTATAGTCTTTCCCCCAAGTTTGAAATACATATTAGTATACATATACTTGGAAATACCCGACCCGTAGGTCATTGTTTATTTGGGAAAATAATAGTAGCCAATATCCTTGACTTAAATCCCAACCCACCCATATACCTATGAGTGTATAGAACTCCTCCTTGTTCAAATAAATCATCATAAGGACACCGCCCGGTCCTAGATCATTAAATGTAATCTATGAGTTTTGAGGATACACGCCCGATCCTTGGGTACTCCACCCTATAATTGAGTTTTGAGGATAACCGCCCGATCCTTGGGTACTCCACCCTATATAACCGAGTTTTGAGGATAACCGCCCGATCCTTGGGTACTCCACCCTATATAACCGAGTTTTGAGGATAACCGCCCGATCCTTGGGTACTCCACCCGACCTATGACTTACCACATATCACACTAGATAGGGTCTATATCATATTTAGTCATTCATAACTAATTCAATACATAAGGCTTATGTATCACAATCCATGCAAAGTCATGCAATTATATAAATGTATAATTAACTAATATCAACCGATATTAACTAACCCATTATCCATCGGTCAACGTTGTCGTTGACCGCCAATTCAAGCCTTGTACCTATCAACTTAATCATCATATAATTAAGTTAATAGTACTCATTTGTGCTTCTTTTACACTTCAAGCTAATATGCATTTTATACAATTCCTCATATCATATTTCATGCATAAACAATTAATTCTTTTCATACAACTTAATAATGTTGGCTAATCACATGTTTAAATATCTTTTAAACATCATTATGAACACATATAACATTTATTTAGGTAATCTCATAATTAACCCAAAAGTTATAAGATATTAAGCCGTCCACTCACCTTGAACTAGCGTATGAAGTTCTACCCTTCTTGGTTGAACTCCGGTGAAACTCCGGCGACTTTTGGTCAACTCCGGCGACAACTCCGGCGACTTTTTCAACTTTGTGAAATCACTTGAAATACCTTTCACAAGTTCCTAACAAGGTTTTATAATCATAAAACCCATATTAATACAAATAACCTCAAAAAGGTTATTTTCCGGTGAACCGGTTATCTTGGCTCCTAAGTCCGTTCTTGGACATAGAACCACCTTTCAACCCATGAATCCATACTTATAACATATGGAACCATCCTAAAGGTCCTTCACATGATATATACCTCATATGGTAGAAGAAAAATAAAGGAGAAGTTATAATAAGGTCATTACCTTAATTTTCACACTTTTTCCTAGCTTTTTCCTTCTTTAATCTTTCTTCTTGGAACCCTATGGCTTGAGCTCGAATTATGGCTATGGAAGATGAGTTTGCAGAGGTCTCCTTGTTCTCTTGGTGTGCCTTGGCCGAAAATATGGGGTGGGTGAGTGAGGAGATAGCCTCTTTGGCTTTTTCTCTCAAAATAATGTGGGAATGGGTCCCCCCATTGTACTTTTGATGCCAAATGCATCTCCTCCTCACTTCCTCTTGTCAACCCAGCTCTCAATTGATGTGTTTAGCACATAAAAACGTGGGGTGGCCCCCACTCATGTGGGAGGTCATCCCTTTGTGTCCCGATGTGTACAATCGGTCCCGAAAGTTGTATTTTTCGGACTGTTTTAAATATATTTTATTTTATCGGGTCAAATAAAATATATTATGTGCTCTTACTCATTATGACATGTATAATGAATTTACGTTCCCCAACTTTAATTTATAAGTCTCCGAAATCCAGTTCGGGCTGTTATCGGTTAAATTACCAGTACCGGTAATTTGGGCTTCTTTTGACCAATCGGTCAACTACGGGCCTTTCCATGGCCCAAATGAAATATCCACCACTATATATTTATTATCTAGGCCAAGATGAATAAAATATATGGTCTCGGGGAAGTCGGGCGGCCCCCGCTCCCGGTGTGGGTCCCACGTGCAAATTTACTATTCACGCGAAAGAAAAATAATAAAAATTTACAACCTCGTAAATTCACTAATCCTTTAATAAGGTCCAATACATTATTTACATAAGAGTAAATATATTTGGGAACGGCGTTACAATAATAGGTTTGATGCTCATTAAAAATTCATTGATACTCATTCACCAGAAACCATGATTTTCATCTCAATAGCGAGTGTTTGATGTTCAATTAAAATGTTGTGATGTTCAACTAACAAACCTTACGATTTTCATATCAATGTGTAATTTGTAAGTTATGTATGCTCATTTGATACTGATGTTATGCTCATTTTTAAAATGTCATATCAATTCATATTTCAAAAGTATCATATTACATTAGATTCGCATATTGAAATTATTAGGAGTGAACTATAGATATAATTTAATAAGTTTTTATAAAAGAAAACATAAGAAAAAGAAAAAAATAGAAGATATGAAGCAAAGATCGTAATGCTCATTGTAATATTCAATAAAATATGTCAGATGCTCACTAGACGTACAATATTACTCATTTAGCGGAAGACGTGATTTTTCGCTTAAATTACTTAAATGCCACCGTTTAAAAATTGGCATTTTCACTTGTTTTCCACTCAAGGCCTTTTGTTTATGGGTTGTGTTCATTAATTATTATGGGCGTTCATCGTATTCATTAAATTTCATTTAAAGTGGGTTGAAGCTTTAAAAATTAAAAAAATACCCGGATGTACGGTTCCCACCCATATACCCGGGTGTACGATATAGGAACTCAAATTTCACTCCATTGCTAAGTTCCTGCCACGTGGACCTATCTCATTCAATTCAATTCATTCAATTCAATTCAATTCATTATCTGCAGAGCAAAAACAGGGAAGTAGTTTAGTACGTAGTAAGTTCCCATGTACTCCGTATTATACTCGGCATTCGCATGTACGGAGTATTTAGTTTTGTTTAATTTTGCCATTTTTTTTCCTAATAATTCCTAATAACTTTGAAGAATCAAATCAATCATATTCCAAATTATAAGGGGCAGAACTATTAAGGGGCTTGGAGGTGCCCCGAGCCCCCGCAGCTTTTCAGTTTTTTATTATTAATATATATTAATTATTGAAAAATAGTATAGAAAATAAGAAACGAATAGAAGAAATGCGAGAAGGATGGAAACGAACTGGTGTATCGTGTATGGAAGGAAAAAATATTTAAATAAGTTATGCACTAATAGAATGATGAGATTGACACTTGACAGTATCCCATCCGATATGATTAATATAAATAAATACTCATGCCATGTTATGATGCATGTTATTTGGAAGCTAATTATGTGTCACATATATTTTGAGTAAATGGTCAGTTTGGTACTTGAAGTTGTATAAAAGAGGTCAAATAAGTCCTTATATAGAAGATTTTGTTCGGACGTGCCATTTGAGGCGATTCCTGGTGGAATTTTGTGATAATTTTTTTTGAACATCTTATTCAATAAGTCTAGTTTACTCATACTAAATTTTAGCTAAAAAATCAATCGGGAAGACATTCAAATGAATTCTTGAAGATAACTGCACTTTTAACTGCACAGTTTTCTTCAAGAATTCATTTGAATGTCTTCCCGATTGAATTATAATCTGAAATTTGGTATGAGTGAACTAGACTTAATGAATAAGATTCTAAAAAAATCATCAAAAAATTCCACCGGGAACCGCCCCAAATGGCGACGGCCGGATAGAACCTCCTATATTAAGACTTATTTGACCCCTTTTATGCAAAGAATTTATTTCATGAGTAATGTGTATATACATATTTATTGTAGAAAAAAATAAAAACATGATACAAAATTATATTAGAATACATGTATGATAATTGTTAGTCCGTTGGACATACACCAATTAGCATAAAACTATAAAATAAGTATCCTTTCATCCCTAACAAATCTTGTCTAATGAAGATGATAACAATTGTTTTTTAAGATGATAACAATTGTTATCATATTACAATCTCATATGTAGCATTATTTATTTATAATATAATTATGATGATTATTCAACACATGACATTACTTTTTAATATCATGCTTGTTGTGTTTTAAAGTTTCTAAATATATTCCATCTAAAAAGTGAAAATATTTATTTTATACTCCATATATAATATCTCTTGATTCATCTCAATATATATTTTATAAAAGCTACAGATCAAGATTGTTAAAATCACTATATGTTTTATAATAACTACATATCAATGTTGTTAACATCGCGAGTTGAATCGTAAAATTGTATAATCCAATATCATTGAACCAATTTGACTCGTACACAAAATTAGAAATGCTAAAAATCTTTCCAAAATTGGGAAAGATTATTTAAAATTATGATTTCAACGAATTTTTAAAATAGTTACTTATTTACTAATGAATAGTTATAGTAGAATTAAATAATTGAATTTTTCTATTTTTTGTTGCAGCTAATTATAAAAAACAATGACTCTCTCATCTCGTTAAATTGTGCTAACTTTATTTTTGCAGCTGCCCCAACCAAAATTGTCATTTCCATTTAAACTAATAAATGTGTAGGTAAATTATTTTTCTCAACTGATTTGTAAAAATATGAATCACATACAAAGTAATTTTTACTTCATTTATATTCCACACGTAAGTGAATTCTGAACACATTTAATGGGGTACTGAGTATTATCATTGTCATTTACATAATATTTGTATCCAAATATATTGTAATACTCTATTTTATATTCTGAAATTAGAACATTTAATTTTTAACTTTATTATATTATGTCTCTTAATTAATTATGTATAATGGATCTTTTAATATTTTTCTAATATTTTTTTAATATTTAATGTATTTATGCTCAATATAATTTTCAAAGTTTTATTTATAACATACAACTATTAATTAGGTTGGCACTTAATATGGCATCACTAAGTAATGCTTCATTAAAGTGACAATAATTTTATAAAGTTTTATTTATAACTTACAAAAATTAAATAGGTTGGCACTTAATATGACTTCATTAAGTAATGGTTCATTAATAGTGACAACAATTTTTCACTTCTTTTGGCTCCAAATAGATTTCTATTTGGATCTCCACCATGTTCTCTTTATATATATAAAGATAAAGATATTTTACTCTCTTCTTCTCGTTTATATTGCCTCATTTTACTTTTTTGAGAAATCTCACTAAAGTTATCTCATACCAAATTTAGTAAATTGTGTGATTTTAAATCATTTTTACTTTATCAATTAATATCAACCACATAAGCACACTTTTCTTAATAACGGTGTCACCCCTTTTCTTCCCAATATTGGTGTGATGGAGGTAGTAATATATAAAGAGAGAATTCAATTCAAACGAAAACATGAACTTAGGAGAAAAATGCAAATGATTTTGGAGCATTTAGAATTTGGGATTTGTGCATTATGCAATACAAAAATGTGCATTATAATAAATTAGAAAAATTGCATTAGTTTAATCACTTCCTTTTGCGCTTTTTCCGCCGCCCGCCTTGCCGGAGTCTGGAATTCCAGGGTCACAACAAGCCGTCCGCCTTGTCATAGACCTCCCCTTTCCCATTATGGCACCTCCAAGAACTCCGAGCTGGTTCCGCCACTTATTATTTCCATATATTACTACTTTACGAGTATGCAATTTTGTTTTCCTTATTCTGAAAAATTCATCTGCCACAATTTAGAGAGCCTATTTGATAACACAAAAACTGACTCAATTGGCTACTTTTCTGAAACCTATGAAGTTCATGGTTAAGTGATTGTTTTCCTTATTCTTTTTTGTACGTAGTGCGTTTAGGTATAAGAAAATAAACATACTAACAACTGAGCGAAAGAATTTCCTCTCTCATACGTAGTGTATTTAGGTATAGGATAAGCGGAACAATAATTGAACTAGAGAATTTTTCTCTCATTTGTAGTACTTTTAGGTATAAGATAAGCGTACTAATAAGTGAGAGAGAATATTTTCTCTCATATGTAGTGTTTTTAGGTTTAAAATAAGCGGGTTAATACATGAACGGGAGAAGTTTCTGTCTCATATGTAGTACTCTTAGTTATAAGAAGACAAACGAACTAATAATTGAGAGAGAAGTGTTTTCTCTCATATGTTGTACTTTTAGGTATACGCTAAGCGAACTACTAATTGAGCGGGAGAACATTTTTTTCATACGCAGTGCTTTTCAGTATAAGATAAGCATACTAACAACTGAGCGGGAGAATTTTCTCTCTCATATGTAGTGCTTTTAGGTAAAATAGGATAAACATACTAACAACTGAGTGGGGAAATTTCCTCTCTCATATGTAGTGCTTTTTAGGTAAGATAAGATGAGCATACTAACAACTGAGCGGGGAAATTTCATCTATCATATGTAGTGCTTTTAGATATAAGATAAGATAAGATGAGCATACTAACAACTGAGTGGGGAAATTTCTTCTATCATATGTAGTGCTTTTAGGTATAAGATAATATACGTGGAATAATAATTGATGGGAGAATATCTCTCTCTCACATGTAGTACTTTTAGGTATAAGATAAGCGTATTAATAAGTGAAAATAATATTTTCTCTCACATGCAGTGTTTTTAGGTATAAGATAAGCGGACTAATAAATGAACATTGAAAGTTTCTCTCTCATATGTAGTACTTTTAGCTATAAGAAGATAAACGAACTAATAATTGAGCGAGAAGGGGTTTCTCTCATATATTGTACTTTTAGGCATAAGATGGGCGAACTAATAATAGAGCGGGAGAATTTTCTTTTTCATACGTAGTGTGTTTAGGTATAAGAAGATAAACATACTAACGACTGAGCGAAAAATTTCCTCTCATACGTAGTGTTTTTAGGTATAGGATAAGCAGAACAATAATTGAACTAGAGAATTTCTCTCTCATATGTAGTACTTTTAGGCTCTGTTCTAAAAATCGTTCTAGGCATCCGACTAGTCGCCGCCTAGGTGCTAGGCGGTGGTCGGGCGCCCCAATTTTCTTCTAGGCGCTCCGACTAATTGGTTTTCCGTCTAGGTGAGTTAGTCGGCCGCCTATGGCGCCTAGTTGCCCGCCTTGAGCGCCTAATCGGCCGCCTAGGCCGTCTAGATTCGTCAAACATTACTTTACTTTTTTTTTAATTTTATAAGTGACATACGTACTTTAACTTTAGTCCTGGATATAAAAAAATGAAATTGTTAATTAAGATCAAACTATATACTTGTATGTTTCTTTATATACCTAAATTTCATCATTCTTTATATTTATAATATAATGAAGTTAAGTGATTAGTTATCATATACTACGTATGATAATGTGATAGTCCCGGATAGGGTAAAAGTCTAGAGGGGGGGGGGGGGTGAATAGACTTTTAAATCTTTTTCAACTTTATGAAGTTTTCCCTCTAGATGAATTGCTCTATAATCGTTTGAGAGATTAACAGATGCACAGCGGAAGTCTTTACCCTTTATGTAATGAGTGTTTGACCATTTTCTAATTCTGGAAAGATTGGACTTAGATAGCTAGCAGTTGGCTTGGCAGTTAGCTTAGCAGTTGACTAGGTAGCAGGAACCTGCTGAGGTAACTGCTAAAGAAATATTGACTTTATGATGAGAGTGATGATGAAACGTTGTTTAGAACGCAAGAAGGATGTCTGAAAAGGTACTTAAGTAAGGTTAAGATGAAGTTTAACTGGAGCAGTGGTCTCAGCAGTTGGGTGGTACTGAGGAGACTGCTGAGGCATCTGCTATACTTTGAAAGTGAATTTCCGAGAACTGATAGAACAACCTTTTTGGTAATGCTTTAGTAAGTGAACTGTGTGGAGATAGCCTCAAAGAGAGTGAGTAATTAAGCAGAAGGATAAGCAGTTGGGTCAGTTAAGACAACTGCTTAAGATGCTGCTGGCAAACTACAATCTTTATACGAGTAGTGCTGGGTGTGTGTTTTGTTGAATGAAGTGAAATCAACACACGATGTATCCTGGTTCAGAGGTGGTGTAATCCTCCTACATCCAGTCCCATTCTCTTTCAAATGGATTTCCACTAAAGTATTCAGCCCAATACACTTAGTGCCAATCTAGCCTTTACAACTCTTAGGCCTAGATTGAAGGTTTTTCACAATGAGTATAACACCACTCAAAGTTACTCAGTCCTTAGACTTTTCTCAATTGATCCAGTGGGGATCAAAAGGTACTCTATCTATCTAACTACACTTTAGGATCCGAACAACTGTTCTCCTAAGTGTTTACAACCACTTGTGAAATGTTACAAGAAAGTTCTAACCTCCAACTATGAACTAAGCTCTAAAAAATGTAAAAGTATTGATCTGATCTAAGAGCTTAGTGAAGCATGAGGCTAAGCAGAGAGTAAAGTTGAGTTTGCACTTTCTCTTTTGCTAGATATCTCGTATATGCTTTGATGAAAGTATTTCTCCACTTAGGATGCTCAAGCTTATTTTTGAACTCATGCTTCTACCTATATTTATAGGCCTTCATGGTTGATCAATCTCATCCGTTGGTTGAGATGGATTAATCTTGTGCGTTGAGGGTCTGGCAAGGACGAATTGTACATTTGTCTTCTTGTGCAGGAGCTTTTAATTTCTTTTGTTTTCTGTCTTGAATGATTGGGCTGCGGTATGGGTGTGTCTTCAGCCGCTGCAGCTTTACTCCAAGAAGTCCTCCCATGCTGTAGGACCGTGTATTTAATTTTTGTCTTCCAATCAATATTCAATGCATTCGAGCATCTCAAATGTGACCTATATTTAATCTTTGAGTAAAATGATATATGCCGGTAGGATTTAAATATCCTATGAAGGTAAAAAGTTACCTTATTGCATTTTTATGTATCCGGTAATATATCATTAATCTTAAAGATTGTACATTTATGTTTGTCACTTATGATTTAAATTTAAATGTTACTTCTGAAAATAAGACTCAATGTATATTTGTTTAGTATAGTGGCATTATCAAAATCTATCAAAATTGGAGACTAACATAATGTGATAATTCTATCATTCGTGTTTGTTAATGTGTGTGTGTGTGTGTATTTTGTATACACAGAACTACAATATTACTTATTATATTTGTGCAAAAATATAGATAAAAATGCATTTTCTTTGTCTCCGACTAGTCCCCGCTAGCCGCCTAGGCGCTAGGCCGGTGCCCGACTAGCGCCTAGCGCCTTTTAGAACATTGCTTTTAGGTATAAGATAAGCGTACTAATAAGTGGGAGAGAATATTTTCTCTCATATGTAGTGTTTTTAGGTTTAAAATAAGCGGGTTAATACATGAATGGGAGAAGTTTCTGTCTCATATGTAGTACTCTTAGTTATAAGAAGACAAACGAACTAATAATTGAGAGAGAAGCGTTTTCTCTCATATGTTGTACTTTTAAGTATACAATAAGCGAACTAGTAATTGAGCGGGATAACATTTTTTCATACGCGGTGCTTTTCAGAATAAGATAAGCATAATAACAACTGAGTGAGAGAATTTATCTCTCATATGTAGTGCTTTTAGGTAAGATAGGATAAACATACTAACAACTGAGCGGGAAAATTTCATCTCTCATATGTACTGCTTTTAGGTATAAGATAAGATAAGATAAGATAAGATAAGATAAGATAAGATAAGATAAGATAAGATAAGATAAGATAAGATAAGATAAGATAAGATAAGATAAGATAAGATAAGATAAGATAAGATAAGATAAGATAAGATAAGATAAGATAAGATAAGATAAGATAAGATAAGATAAGATAAGATAAGATAAGATAAGATAAGATAAGATAAGATAAGATAAGATAAGATAAGATAAGATAAGATAAGATAAGATAAGATAAGATAAGATAAGATAAGATAAGATAAGATAAGATAAGATAAGATAAGATAAGATAAGATAAGATAAGATAAGATAAGATAAGATAAGATAAGATAAGATAAGATAAGATAAGATAAGATAAGATAAGATACGTGGAATAATAATTGACGGGAGAATATCTCTCTCATATGTAGTACTTTTAGGTATAAGATAGGATAAACATACTAACAACTGAGCGGGAAAATTTCATCTCTCATATGTACTGCTTTTAGGTATAAGAAGATAAGATAAGATATGTGGAATAATAATTGACGGGAGAATATCTCTCTCATATGTAGTACTTTTAGGTATAAGATAAGCGTATTAATAAGTGAAAAGAATAGTTTCTCTCACATGTAGTGTTTTTAGGTATAAGATAAGCGGACAAATAAATGAACGGGGGAAGTTTCTCTCTCATATGTAGTACTTTTAGCTATAGTTTGTTACGTTCCTGATAAACATGGAACGTAACAAACTAAAACAGCTAAGTCACAATATTCTTGAATGGTTGAAAAAGGAACAACAATAAAATCGCACATATTGCATAGAACAAACAGCCATGTCACAATCTTAGGCTCTGAACAATTGCATATAACCTCGAGTACTTTATATTTCTTTGAACAATTATTGCATATAGCCTCCCGTACTTTATATTTTTTTAACATGTAATTATACTCCGTATTAAACAATAAATATGACTACGTGGTAATTAAATTACTTTAGAAACTTCTATAAGAACATAGATATAAATTATAGGGGAAATGGACACTAATAATCCAACCTTTTAGCGGTCTTCTTTCAATAATCCCACCTTTTGATTATTCATGAATAATCCAACCTTTGCACCTCATCTTCATTCACTGGTCCCAGACCGGTTGATGACCTGCTATTCGAAGCTATTTTCTTATCTTTGCAAATCATTATACCATAAATCTCATCTTTCACAAAGATAATATTTTGGAAAGATAAGAAAATAACTTGGAATAGTAGGTCATTAACCGACCAGGGACCAATGAATGAAGATGAAGTGCAAAGGTCGGATTATTCATGAATAATCAAAAGGTGGGATTATTGAAAGAAGACCGCTAAAAGGTTGGATTATTAGTTTCCATTTTCCCTAAATTATATAATTTTATATTAATTTCATAAATTTTGTTAGAACGTTTTAAGTTATAGATTATTGTATAAGATTAATATTTTAAAATTCGATAAATATATACAATAACAAGTAGCGATATTCATATTTTGATTTATGTCATTTAATGTGACTGAGTGATATTGTTGCTCATCACCATCTATCACAACACCTTCTGCTTTTATCTTTACTTGGGACAGACGTGATATAAAAATTGATCTCATCGGATAAAAATTATAAAATTTAATTCGAGTATGCAGTATGTAAAAAGTATTGAGATTAATATAAATTTGTAATTTTGAAAAATCACAATGAGAACGTATAATTGTTACAAAAGATGAAGTTTTTTTTTTTGAGGGAACAAAAGACGAAGTTTGCGCTCTTTTATTATACGTAGTAAAAGCTAAAGAATATATATGATAGATTCTTTATTTTTATGATAGTTAGAAATATAATAAGATAATAATCCTTAAAATTATTTAATAAGTTATCCTTCCAAAACCTTCCATCTAAGAAAAAAAAATGTTTTTTTTTGGAAAAATCTCAATAAGTTTCTAAATTATTTTCCTGTTTTTTTAACTCCCAAACAAAAAGGTCATAAACTCATGATCCCTCCGTAAATTATAGCGTACAGCCGGCTGTACGGTGAGCACCGTACAGCCGGCCCTTTTTTCAATTAAATTCAGGCTCTGTAACTCATAAGCAGCGAACAGACTCTGAAGCACACGACAGGAACCGACTGATGATGCTCGTTTGGTATAATGCGAACAACAAAGCACACGAAGTATAATTGAAGCAGATAAGGAACGGACTCTGAAGCTTCATTTTTTTTTTGTATAATTGAAGCAAAATCGTGCTTCCAATTAAGTATAATGCTTTGTAATTCGCAATTCATAATTTGAAGCACATGGCCATTGTTTGCAAGTAAAATAATTGAAGAATCCTTTTTGGCCGAATCACGTTTTTGGAGTATTGGACGGACATATTTGAAATAAGTACAATAATACCTAAAAAGAATGAACATACACAAATAAATATTGAACATATTAGAAATGGGTTTATGTTAAAATTCAGATGAGCATAAATCCCAAAATGAATAAGCAAACACAAATGAGTTTTTAAATTTTTTTATACTCATTTTGTAAGTTATGTATGCTCATTTGTTACTGTTTTATGCTCATTTTAAAAGGTTGCACATTTCAAACATATTATACTACATTAAATTCACATGAGAAACGAGTTATATGTTAAACTCAAATGAGTAAAAGGCCCAAAATGAATATGCACACACAAATGAACTTCTGATTTTTTTTATGCTCGTTTTGGAAGTTATGTGTGCTCATTTGGTATTGCTCTATGCTCATTTTAAAAGGTTGCAAATTTCAAACATATCATACTACATTATATTTGCATATTGAAATTTTGATTATAGATTTAATTTAATGAGATTTTATAAAAGAAAAAAGAAAAAAAAGTGAATTACAATATATGAAATTAATATCACAATACTCATTATTTTACTCTTAATGTTCAATAGAATACATTTGGTGCTCATTAAATGTCTAATGAAACCCATGATTTTCATTGAAATTACGAAAATGACACCGTTTTTTTGTTGTGATATCAGTTTTCTTGTAATAACACGGTGCTCAGTATTGGACGCTTAATACACATTAAAATTGAACTAGTGCTCATTAACAATACACTATTGCTCATTTTGCAGAAATCACGATTTTTACATTAATTACAAAAACGCCACCGAATTGTTTTGCTCTTTTTCCCTTGGGCCTGTTCCTGGGCCGGCTGTACGGTGCTCACCGTACAGCCGGATGTACCATATACATACTCCCCTCCCTCTCGACCTCTCCACCATTCTCTTCCCCTCCAAACGTACTTTTGTTAATATCCCTCCAAACATACTTTAAATATGGAATACCCTGGGAAAAGCAGCTGACAAGTTTATTTTTTTTATAACGAGTATAAATGAGCCAAGTTGTTCGTGAGCGCTCATGGATCATTTGGGAAAAACTTGAATCGAGTTTAGTCATATTCAAGCTCGACTCGAATCTTTAACGAGCTTAATTCAAGCTTATTTACTTTAGCTCAATTCAAGTTCGGTTCGGCTCGAATCTTTAACAAGCTCAATTCAAGCTTATTTATTTTAAATTCGTGGCTTGCGAATCGGTTCACGAGTCTTTGACTGTGCCTATATATAACATATTTTATTTATAATAATTATATATATTATATTAGCAATATGTGTTCTAATTTAGGATTACTCCATTTCCAATACTTATTACGATGTATAATAATAATGGTATTAATTATAAACATAATAATATTTATTGTTATTATAACCCAACACAAGTCCCCCACTTCTGTGGCTATGAATGTCATGCTTTGAATCCACATCCTTCCAAGCAAAGAAGCCACATCCTTTCCCCCCCTACAAAATTTACACCACCGGAACTAGGCTGTAATATAAATTCAAAATACAAAACTAGCAACAACATTGAATTTATACATACCTTCCATTTTTGACATCCATAGAACATTTGTCCACTTTCTCGGCCTGTGCAAAGGGGTGATTTCAGTCCACAAAGGCAATACAAACTGGGCTCATAGTTAAGAGTGGATAGCTTGATTCTTCTTATGCTTGATGTTGAAGAAGATGACATTGTCGCTTCTGCCAAGACCATCAGCTCCCGTTCTACGACAAACAACTGGCGTACATCAACCTTCCAATTAGGTTGCCGCTTCAGAGATTTTTAGATTTAAAGATAATAGTCCACATCATCCGCCACCCACGTTTAAATTTGCCACGTCAGACAAATTGTACGATGTTTAACTGGGAACCGGTCGTGTACGGGCTAAAAGGAGGAATTGCCCGTTTTTTTATCAGTTTGATGGCTTAATTGGAGGAAGTTTTGGTAGAGGGGCGGAATTGATTTTTTTTAATAGTAGGGGGGCTTATTTGATAGTTTTCCCTGCGAATAATTAACCTAGATTCGAATAATGTTTAACCCGCCTTACATTATTTCAGAATTAGTAAGAAATAATGACATATATGGGGGCGTGTGGATATATTTCTTAAAATTGCTTCTGCTCATTCAGATACTGGAGTGTGTTTGATTGTAGAGCATACGTACTTCTAAGTACTTCAAAATCCAAAATGCTCCTAGAAGCGGTTTTTTTGAAGCTGAGGGAGTCGAGCTTGTAAAAAGTTATTATGTTTCTTCTACTTTAAAAAAGAAGCAGAATTAGAACCAATTTCAAACACCTACTATATATGTGTGTGTATGGCAATATTATAATTACAATTAAAAAATTACAACCATGGCAAAACAATATTTATTTCTATAATAAATGTTCAAATAAAATGTTGAAAAGTATATTTTATGTGAAGTTTAACAATTAGTAGTCATTATTTACAAATAATCAACAAAAGGTTTATGTTTTTTATCCCGGAAGGCAAACCACCAAAATCAGTGGGGCAAATCCCGGAAGTCAGATGGCGTTATTTTATTAATGATTAGAATAGAACACATGAAGAAGGGAGACCAGACCAAAACCTCTCCCAACAAAATAAAATACAGGAAATAACATAGCATCAGTGGCATACCACCCAGAAAATTAATAAAAACATCTAAAGGAAGGAAAGCAAAATAAATCTCTGTAGTATGCATTCTGGGCCTGAACCGAAAGTTCCTTAGGATGATAAATAATATTGGTTTGGGTTGAAGCTGATTGGGCCAAAAAATGGGCGGTCCAATTACATTCTCGTCAGGCATGCCCGAACATAACCCCTTTCCTAATTGCACTCTGTCTCGATTCCAGAAGAGAAGCACTCCATCTTCCTCCTCTAACCTGAAGCAACGGTGAGATAACATATTCAACATCCATTTCTACCTCAAAGTCAGAGTAGCCCGCCTCCAGTGCCCAGCGAGTACCAAAACCCAAACCACCCGGACACACTGGTAAGAAAATAAACAAGGAGGGGGGATGTTATTACAACGGGGATGAATTTATTGCTACCGTTCAGAACAATGCTACTTCTAAAGGGAAGGACAAAGGTAGGGCTCTGATGATGCCTTGTATTCCATCCACATCCAAAGGCTCAGAATCTGAAACTGACACTGAGGAAGCTTACAATGAGACTCGAGTAGGCAAGAATTCAGATGGTATTAGTACAGGTAACAATGAAATCATTAATGAAGATATCCCAACTATTGAGAACCAGATCATTGGTGATGAATTACCTGGTGAGATTCAGATCATTGGTGATGAGTCACCTGGTGAGGAGATTGGAACATTACTTACAGGTAGAAACATATTTTTTACAGTAGTTTATAATTCATATGCCTTTAATTCATATGACTTTAAAAGTTTTCATTTCTCATGTAGATGTTCTAAAAGTAACTTACATCTAATGACTTTAAAAGGCCTCATTTCTCAGTAGTTTATCCATATGAACATTACTTACATCTAATGCTCTAACAACCATATAAGATGACTTAATATGGTTCCCAAAATCACAGATTCTCCAATTTGAAGAAGAATTTGTTCTATTCACCTAACTGCTTCTTATAATTGTGATATTGGTCAGGATGGTGGTATTATTTGGCAACCTGAAGATGATGGATGCCTCTTTTTTACCTGGGAAGTCTGCAGGCGGTGCAGTTTTGAGGAACCAGTCTGGGGCTTGGTAGCAGCCATCTCCCACAGTCTTGGAGCCATCTTTAAGCCACCATGTCATATAAACTTGTCTAATAGACTTATCACTTTGATTTCTAGGAACACCCATTATGCCCATAAAGTAACACCATATGGGATTAACCACCTCACACAAAAACAAAAGGTGATCCATTGAATCTTCAACATTGTTCAGAGGCATGTCCTTATGTGCTCTCATAGGGCAGGAGCCCTCTGAGTGTCCCAGATGAAAGCAACTCCCAAAGTACAATGGTTTATTCTTGTATCCAACCGATTGGCCAAATCCCAAAGATCCACACTGGATCAACACCTTTTTTTGGCATCTCCTTAGAGAGATCAACATCAACAAAAATCCTTGCAATTGAGGGTTTAGATAATGATGTTGTAGCAGCATCCAATTTTAATGGTTTACCAATCATACTTGCTAGTTTGAGATGAAGTTTAGGCTTATTCCATCTGATTGCCTTAATTTGCGTACCTGTAATCTTGAAATCTTTTGGAATCAATTTTTCCTCAAAAAGGACCTCACCTACAGATCGAACCTTAAGCCTAGAGAATGTAGAAGCACACGCTTGTGTATAATTTTTTATTTGAGAAATTATGTTATCCGAAGCAGGCCTGATATTCTGATTTCCCCAAATAATACTTATATACTATCGTGTATTTTTTTACATTGGCTCGCGGACCAACCCATTTAACCCACGAGTTAGGTGGGTTGGGTTAGAGTTGTAGATTCTGGCCCTCCATTAAACGGGTTAGTTGGTCCAACCAGACCCACATAAAGAATAATTTACCTATTTACACCATAAATATCCCAAAAGCCTATTTACACATTCCCTAAAAGACACTATTTATATGCCTAGGGAATGTGGTGATGTGACCTAAGCATGAATTGGGCTCCTTCATTGATTGGGCCCAATAACAAACTTTACACATTTCCTAATAAAGCTAGTCTAATAATAGCTAACATAGATCCCAATGGGCTAAAATATCTAAACAATTAGTAGGGGTTCAAAATAGTAGGAGTTCAAAATAGTAGGGGTCGAATTAGTAGGGATTGGGTTAGTAGGGGTAAGCTAGTAGGGGTTCGAAATAGTAGGGGTTGAACTAGTAAGGGTTAAGCTAGTAGGGGTTCACGATAGTAGGGGTTGAACCAGTGGGGGTTAAGCTAGTAGGGGTTCACGATAGTAGGGGTTTAATTAGTAGGGATTGAGTTAGTAGGGGTTAAACTAGGGATTAGTTTAGTAGGAGTTCAAAATAGTAGGGGTCGAATTAGTAGGGATTGGGTTAGTAGGGGTAAGCTAGTAGGTGTTCAAAATAGTAGGGGTTGAACTACTAGGGGTTAAGCTAGTAGGGGTTTAGGGGTTTAATTAGTAGGGATTAGTTTAGTAGGGGTTCAAAATAGTAGGGGTCGAATTAGTAGGGATTGGGTTAGTAGGGGTTAAAAATAGTAGGGGTTGAACTAGTAGGGGTTAAGCTAGTAGGGGTTCACGATAGTAGGGGTTGAACTAGTAGGGGTTAGGCTAGTAGGGGTTCACGATAGTAGGGATTGAACTAGTAGGGGTTAAGCTAGTAGGGATTGAGTTAATAGGGGGTAAGCTAGTAGGGGTTCAAAATAGTAGGGGTTCACGATAGTAGGGGTTGAACTAGTAGGGGTTAAGCTAGTAGGGGTTCACGATAGTAGGGGTTTAATTAGTAGGGATTGAGTTAGTAGGGGTTAAACTAGTAGGGATTAGTTTAGTAGGGGTTCAAAATAGTAGGGGTCGAATTAGTAGGGATTGGGTTAGTAGGGGTAAGCTAGTAGGGGTTCGAAATAGTAGGGGTTGAACTAGTAGGGGTTAAGCTAGTAGGGGTTCACGATAGTAGGGATTAGTTTAGTAGGGGTTGAAAATAGTAGGGGTTAATCTAGTAGGGGTTTAGGGGTTTAATTAGTAGGGATTAGTTTAATAGGGGTTGAAAATAGTAGGGGTCGAATTAGTAGGGATTGGGTTAGTAGGGGTAAGCTAGTAGGGGTTCAAAATAGTAGGGGTTGAACTAGTAGGGGTTGAACTAGTAGGGGTTAAGCTAGTAGGGGTTCAAAATAGTAGGGGTTAAGCTAGTAGGGGTTCACGATAGTTGGGGTTGAACTAGTAGGGGTTAAGCTAGTAGGGGTTCACGATAGTAGGGGTTTAATTAGTAGGGGTCAAATTAGTAGGGGTCGAATTAGTAGGGATTGAGTTAGTAGGGGTGTAAGCTAGTAGGGGTTCAAAATAGTAGGGGTTGAAGTAGTAGGGATTGAGTTAGTAGGGGTTCAAAGTAGTAGGGATTGGGTTAGTAGGGGTAAGTAAGCTAGTAGGGGTTCAAAATAGTAGGGGTCGAATTAGTAGGGATTGGGTTAGTAGGGGTAAGCTAGTAGGGGTTCAAAATAGTAGGGGTTGAACTAGTAGATTTTGGGTTAGTAGGGGTTCAAAATAGTAGGGGTTGAACTAGTAGGGGTTAAGCTAGTAGGGGTTCACGATAGTAGCAGTTGAACTAGTAGGGGTCAAGCTAGTAGGGGTTCACGATAAGAGGGGTTTAATTAGTAGGGATTTAGTTATGTTGAGATATATTATCTCGGTCCGTTATTGTTCAGGAGCCCAAGACTGTACGTAGTACGGAGCCCGATCAGCGAGGCCGATTTCCAGCCTATCGGGCCTATTTCGGCCTTTGGGCCCATTTTGGGCTTACTTGGCCCATTAGGGTAGACTTATCCCCCATCCCCTTTTCCCTATAAATATGGGGTTTTCCCACATGTTTAGGGATCGTTTTTTGGTTGGTCTCTTTTTTCCCACTTCTCCTCCTTCTCTCTAGAATAGATTAGCTAGCTTTATCCTCCATTAATGGAGCTTGAATATTGTACTATGTAATGGTGAGGAGAGACTAATGAGAATGAGAGGGCTTGGACATTAGCCTAAAAAGTCCCGTGGTTTTCTCCCTTTCGGGTTTCCACGTAAAAATAGTTTGTTCATACACATTTATACATATATTTAATATATCGTGTTGGATTAAACTCAACAAGTTAGTAGGGATTCAAAATAGTAGGGGTTAAACTAGTAGGGATTAGTTTAGTAGGGGTTCAAAATAGGGGTTAAGCTAGGGTAAATTATACCGTACACCCGGTTGTACGGTGAGAACCGTACAACTGGGTATTTTTGCAATTAATTGGAATTCCGGAGGAAGAGATAGGTGGATTGGGAGGGATCTGAGAATTCATTCGGTGGCTTCAAGCTGGTGTTCTCTGAGATTCTGGGAGTTGATGAACGAGACGCCGGTGGATGGATGTCTACTGCTCGCTGGATGTTCTTCTTTTCTTGCTTTTACGTTTTTCCTTCTTTAGTTCTTTCTTTTTCTTAATTTTTTTTATTTTAATCTTTATTCAATTATAAAATATTTTAGATACTTTATTCTATTATAAAATATTTTACATACTAATGTTTTGTTTTACTATAGCTCATTTTGTTAGCTACACATGCTCATTTGATATTGGTTTTATTCTCATTTTAAAATGTCATATCAATACACAAATCAATATTTAGCACAATATAATAGAAATGAGTTTAATGTTAAATTCAAATGAGTATAACGTCTAAAATGAATGAGCATACACAGATGCGTTTTGAATTTTTTTGATACTCATTTTGTAAGTTATGTATGCTCATTTGGTAATGTTTTTGTGCTCAATTTAAAAGGTTGCACATTTCAAATATATCATACTACACATCAGAAACAACTTTTATGTTTAACTCAAATGAGTAAAATGCCCAAAACGAATGAGCACATACAATTATACAAATGAGCTTTTGATTTTTTATACTCATTTTGTAAGTAATGTGTGCTCATTTGGTACTGCTTTATGCTCATTTTAAAAGGTTGCGCATTTCAAACATATCATACTACATTAGATTCACATATTGAAATTAATTGAAATTTAGACATAACTTAAGACTATAAACGAAAAAATAATAAACAGAAACTGATATATAAGGTATGAAGCAGAGATCATTGATGCTCACCGTTAGGCTCCTAATACTCAAAAGAACAGGCTTGATGCTCATCAAATTTGCATAAATTCTCATTTAATTGAGCATCAAATATCCACTATTGAGATGAAAATCACGGTTTCTGGTGAATGAGCATTAATGAACTGTTAATGAGCATCAGACCTATTATGTTGAGTATTAGAAGTCTAATATTCAGAATCGTGATCTCTGCTTCATAACTTCTAATTCACTTTCTTTTTGTTATTTTTCCTTTTATAAAAACTTATTAAATTATATTTCTAATCAACTCCTATGAAATTCAATATGTGAACCTAATGTAAAATAGTACTTTAAAGCAAATGCATTGATATGCCATTTAGAAATGAGCATAAGATCATATGTGTTGAGGTTTATTCCTTCAACCCTCGGGTCCAACACATAAGCCCAAGGATTTCGAGTGGAGTGTGTACGAATATCTAGCCCAACCAGCAAGTGATAGGTATTAAGAACAAATAAGTAGCAAGTAAGTGATTAGGTATCATTATCTGTTAATAACTCCCTAATACAATACTTCCGCTAAGGCTCGTCGGCCGTTCATCTTACAAGGCAGTAGAGGTGCTGCGAGTAAGAATGCTATAGCTAGAGTGCTAAGAATAGAAAGTTGCCAACCCTTTACAACGAAATAAATGCTCCTATTTATACCCACCAATGGGCAGTTGGCTACACTGACGTGGAAGCCTGTGGATTGCTGGTGTCTCAACCACCAAATCTTCAGCATTAAATGCACTTCCCGCCAGAATCTAGGTTTCCCGCCTAGTCAATGGGGACGTTCGTCCAGTTGAGGAGGCAGGTGCTCCTGCGTGATCCTGCAAGGGTGTTGGGCCGTTCGTCCCGGTGATTCTTGCCATGTAAGCTGGATTGCTTCCAACGGTTATAGCTTGCTATGACGACGTTCGTCGTTATTCCGATGACTTGTGGGCCTGCTCCCTGTCGATATCATAGCTGTTCGTCGGGTGGGCCGTTGCACCTGAGCCCCTTCTTCAGACGTTCGTCCATACTGAGTAAGTGGGCCTGTCAGGATAGCCTGGTGACCTATCCGGACGTTCGTCCGGATGAAGGGGTAAATGGGCCGAACCCCGATTTGGGCCATTAACCAAACACAAGTCCCCCACTTCTGGTGTTCTGAGCATACACAGGACATAAGGAAGCACCGTCATGCTTTGAATAAATGTTCTATGGATGGGGCATCAAGCACCGCTTCTCTTCCATTGCCTATCCTCAGGCTAACGGGCAGGTTGAGAACGCCAACAGAACCATCTTGGAGGGGCTAAAGAAGAAGCTCGAGGAAGAAGGCGGTAGTTGGGTCGACGAGCTCCCCAACGTCCTATGGTCTTATCGTACTACACCAAGGAGGGCCACCGGGGAGACACCATTCTCCCTTTGCTACAGCTTTGAAGCCAAGGCTCCCACTGAAGTCACCCTCCCCAGCCGGCGGGTCACACAATACGACCCCGAATCCAATGAAGAAACCATGAAGGTGGACTTACACCTCATCGACGAAAGGCGGGAGATGGCATACCTCAGGGCGGAGAACTACAAACGTCAAGTCAAATCCTACTACGACGCCAAGGTCCGATCCCATGCATTCCAAGTGGGGGACTACGTCCTCCGCCGAAGGGAAGCAAGCAAACCAAAAGAAGGAGGAAAGCTTGCCCTCAAATATGAAGGGCCCTACATCATCAGCGCCATCATAAAAGCCGGCACATATAGACTAAAGAACCCTAATGGGTCAGATGTACCACGATTGTGGAATGTACACCATCTGGTGAAATTCTATCAATAACTCGGGAAGCGGTGTAGTGGGCAACGTCTCCCACCCCTCGGCTTATTGATCGAATAAACACCCTCGGCCTAGAGCCACTTATTGAATAAAGGACCATGTTTCACTTACCTTCCGAGATCTATGCAAAGGAAACAAACATTATGGACTGCATCGGCCCAAGCGGCGAAACGCCCAGGATTGGCCGATGCACCACCTAAAGTCGTTGCCCTAGACAACGCACCTAAAGCTGTTGCCCTAAACAACGCACCTAACGGCCGTTCTGAAACACAACGCGCCTACAAGCCGTTGCTCAAAGACAACGCACCTAAATATCGCATCGGCCCAGCCGGTAAAACACCCAAGAGGGCCGACGATATGTAGGACGAAGGACCTGTGTGTATGGTCTGACGTCTTTAAATGGAGAAGCATACTGCGCGTGTAAGGAATAATTGTACTTAGATTTTGATGATGTTAGGATAGATTAGAATTTTAAAGTACCCCTTATAGAAATTTTGTATTAGAATTTCTCTTTGTAAGTATCAGCGTAGTCGTCGGGCCTGAGATCCTCTTGGTACTTCTGATCAGAGTTGCCAGGAGAACTGCACCATGAGAGCTGCTCATAAGGAAAGCATCAGAGCTGCTCATCAGAGAAGCATCAGAGTTCGACGTCAAGCTTCATCAGAACTCAACTTCAGAGAAGCATCAGAATTCCTTATCTAAGTTCATTAGAATCCAAGGTCAGAATGCCATCAGAGAATCTCATCAGACCTGGATGGACACTTATAAGATTTTGAAGCTGCTTTCAACAGCCGTATAACTAACGGGAAATTTCCTAACGGCTAGAAGATATTTCACCAAAGGAAAGCATTTAATGCTCATTTAATTTAATGAGCCTGATACGCTGTGGAGTAATTGCAGATGATTGACCGAGATTCCTGAAGAATATTGTACAAAAATAGAAACCTGCCAAATATGCGGGTCCAACCGGTCAACTCCACAGTACGCGCATTCAATGCAGTTGTCTCCTCCTCCAACGGGAAGACAACCCCAGTATAAAAGATACTCGATGAAGAACAATGGGTAACTTTTGCTCTCTACACAACTCAAAAAGCATTCTTGAGACTCATACTTCATAATCAACTCCAAGAAAAAGCATATGTTGGGAAGATCGGATTATTCAAATCCTTCAACCCCAACAAAGAGCAAAGTTCCTCCAGTTTCAACACTTCAAGAACTTCATCAACAAATCTTTTGTGACGAAGCTAGTTGGAGAAAAACTCTGTTTTTCGAAACATCTTCTGCAAAGAAGGGCGTCCAATTAACTGGAGTAGTGAAGTGGTGATACTTCCAGGAAGCTCAGTGAAAGGACCAGCCATCAGGAAGCGGAATTACATCCCGGGTGGCAACTAGGCTTGAAGAAGACGTGGAGTGCTTCTTAAGTGCTAGGGATTAAGGCGTTGTAACTGTTGGATTTACAAGCTTAGTGGAACAGTGGACTAGAGGAACGCGTTGTTCCTTGAACCACTATAAAAATCCTCGGTTACATTTACTTTACTGCGTTTAATTTCTGCACTTAGGATTCTAACTGTATAACTCTTAAAAACTTGGAATCTGTGTTCAGCAGATCTTGTGTTAAGAGTTATCAGAAAGGCATTTGCCTTAGTGTTTTCTTGAGGCTACCCGGACAGAACCTTATCCGCTGCCAAGGCCAGTTCTACCATCAGAACTCGACCTTCTCTGTCACCAGAATCAGACCAACTCTCTTAAGACAGTTTGGACTTGGAGGAAATTTTGAAAATCTAAACAGTCTATTCACCCCCCCCCCCCCTCTAGACTGTTTCCAACTTAAATGGGACCAACGACGCGGAAACCACAGGACGACAGGCCTGAATTAAGGCCGAGGTTACAAAAACTTCACTCGTCAGTAAAATTTCTCAAGGACCACAAACTGCAGCCGTCGAAAGACATGGCTAGCCTGGTCCCTCGTCGCCGATAGACGTGGAAAGGACAAAAAAGACGCCACTGACTCACTAGGCCAAGGGCATGTTTGCTCCTACGCCTTAGCACACGCGAAAAGCGTAGCGGAAAAACTACCGCATGTGGACGAAGGGATAATAACCCTTCGGCCATAAAAAAAAAGAGGGAAGCCGACGGACCGCGCACTCGCCGGCCTCGAGCAAAAAATAAAATCAAATCCCCACAAAAAGCCACATGTTGGCTAAGTACATATCAGGCTTACCACTCGTTTTCAAAACCATTAATTTGTTCATGGTTTGATCAAAGACGAAGCAGCCACACCAAGAACGAAGCGGTTACCTAATCAAACTCCGCTTCGGCCCATACCAAAGAAAGATCTCCGCTTCGGCCGCTTCAGCCTATGACTAACCTTCATGAGGTATCACTTCGGCTTCAATAGGCCCTCGACGATGACACGCTATGAACGCCTACATCACCAAAACAAGTTTCTAGTACTTAGAAGTTTTTCTAAGAAATATATGGCTACAACGACGACGCGACAACCGATACTTGGAATCGAAAGATGAAACGCGCATCGGCTCCATAGGAAACACTTAATGGAGATATCACATGGTCCAAAACATGTAAGGATGAAGCGGGTACACTTCTCATGTATTTAGAAAATTCTTGAAGAATCTAGCCAAACAATGCAAACCACCCGTTACGGCCCAACAAGCCTTCAACACTAGGGCAGGAACCGGCCTAATCACTCCAAAGCAAGGCAAACTCGCCATGGCTACATAATGTCCCATCTTCCATGATACCGTTGCGGCTACTGGCACAAATCGTTTGATGATAACCCTGGCATCGCGGCCTTCGTCCAAGGGTTCTCCCACAGGGTTACCTTGGACAGGTTCGCCTAAGGGTTGGAGTCGCGACTAGTGTATAGGCACCGCTTCGGCTCAAAACCACTCCTACTCCCTTGAGCCTCGGTTTCTCTTCGGCTAATGGAGTGGGGGACTGCATCGGAAAAAGCATCGAACATCGAACAAACACTGATACGTCCACAAATAGGGTATGGTGGCAACGCTTCGTCCATAGAACTAACCTCAACTGGACTAAACATGGCAACGCATCATCTTCAAGGATGAAGACCACAATGATTCCGCATCACAAACGGACAAAAGAAACACTGCGTCCAAAAAGGCGTGCGAAGCACCGCTGGCCTCATGAACAGGTACGCAACAGCCCAAAACAACCCAGCATCCCAAGGTGCGCATCGGCTGCAGATGAACTCAGACAAATCCACACAAGACTTGCTACGCGACGTCCACAAAAGGGGTAGGAGATGAACTTTCATTCCAGGAATGATCTAAACGCTTCGGCCTTGCACATGAGAATAGAAGCTAACAGATCGCATCGTCCCGCAAAGAAACAGGCAAACATCTCAGTCCCGGGAACATAGGGAGGCATGCAGCGGCCTAAAAACATGGGATAGAGCGCACCAGATCAAAAGCCTCTTCGGCTAGAGGAATAAAAAGATTACTCCCTTTCGCTTCGTCTTCTTCTCAACTCAGAGAGTGGGGGACTCCTGATAGAGTATATGGGTCTGGACCCCATGACCCACATACTCAAAGGCCAAGAACGCCAGCAGGACAGTCACGTGGTACGCTACGGCCCGGAGGGGCCCACAACGGCCAGAAACCAGATCAACCCAGAACGCCTTGCGGGCTCTGGGGGGCCGCATCGGCCCATGGACCGCATCGGCCATGGGGCCGCATCGGCCAGAACGTACCGCATCGGCCAGGCTCCGGCGTGACAGAATGTGTTTCCCCATCTTATTTATTAAGTATTGTACTCAGTCCATTAGTGGCCCTATTTCGCCCAAAGAAGGCATGATTATTGTAATGGGCCTCCTAAGCCCAAGGCTAGGAGCCCAAATCCACATTTTTCCCTATAAATAGACCCCAAGGGGCTAGTTACAGGGGGTTGAGAAATATATTTACTCACTTTCTCTCTCTAGCTCTCACTTCTCTCTAGAATTAAATACTATCACTATTCATTACCCCTACTATTCTACCTTAAATCTTGAGTCATAACCAAACGTAGCGGTCTTTTAAATAGGGAGGGAGTAACAAAGTTGTTACCGTTTTCGATAAAATCCTAGCTCATATGAAAGGCATAATTAAGTGTGAAAGTTAGTTTTTGAAGGAAGTGTGTGAAAGTGAATATTGCATTAAAATTGAGTGAGATGTGGGCGGCAATAAAGTAATCAATAACTATAAAGTCAATATCCTAATATACTCCGTATATAACTAAAAACGGACCCGGGCTCGATTTCTTTAACCGATATGGGCAGGGGCGGACACAAAGCACTACATTGGCTGCTACAAAAAAAATATACACAATTTTTTACACTAAAAAATTACACAAAATTATTAATATTATTAATGTTATTACTGCTATCATCATCATCATCATAATCATCATTACTATCATTATTATTATTCTTATTATTATTATTGCTATTATTCTTATTATTATTGTTATTGTTATTATTATTGTTATTATTTTTATTATTATTATTTTTATTAATAATAATAATAATATATGTATTAATTATTACTATTATTATTATTATCATTATCATCATTATTATTATCATCATCATCATCATTATTTTAACTAATATTATATCATATGAATTATATTCGTAGTAATATGCTTTCATACTCTCAGTAGTCTAAATGATCTTTTGGTAACGTAATTTCTAGTGTACTCTGCGAGGTTTCTGTGCGATAAAAAGAGACAAAGAGTGTGGAGTTATACGTCTCCACAAGAACTGATATTTTGGATAAAACTACTCATTTTCTATGAGAAATTAAACTTTGATTTTTTAAAACGTGAATATATGTTTTGCTTTTGAGTTTGCGCGCTTTAAATTACGTTACATTATTTCATATACATGTCTTATTATTTTCACAAAGTTTATAATATTGTGCACCTCAAATTTGGGAGGTCTACCCGACCCAGTCCGAGACCTGTTGGGTCCAGGTCCAAGTTCAATTTTTCATACGTGGTATATGGGTTTGGGTTTGGGTCCTCTGTTGACTTGGGTCCGGGTTTAGAACACTACGGTTCGATATGGACTTGATCCATCGACAAGCTAATTACAATACAAATTTTCTTTAATGAGAGTAAAACAATGAGTGAATTCCCAAATAGGAGTACCTGTTGATTTATTCACTAGATACGAGTTATCTATTTTGATAAAATCCTAGCTCATTTGAAAGGCATAATTAAGTGTGAAAGTTAGTTTTTGAAGGAAGTGTGTGAAAGTGAATATTGCATTAAAACTGAGTGAGATGTGGGCGGCAATAAAGTAATCAATAACTATAAAGTCAATATCCTAATATACTCCGTATATAACTAAAAACGGACTCGGGCTCGATTTCTTTAACCGATATGGGCAGGGGCGGACACAAAGCACTACATTGGCTGCTACAAAAAAATATACACAAATTTTTACACTAAAAAATTACACAAAATTATTAATATTATTAATGTTATTACTGCTATCATCATCATCATCATAATCATCATTACTATCATTATTATTATTCTTATTATTATTATTACTATTATTCTTATTATTATTGTTATTGTTATTGTTATTATTTTTTTATTATTATTTTTATTATTAATAATAATAATATTATTATTATATGTATTAATTATTACTATTATTATCATTATCATCATTATTATTACTATTATTATATAATCATTATTATTATCATCATCATCATTATTATTTTAACTAATATTATATCATACGAATTATATACGTAGTAATATGCTTTCATACTCTCAGTAGTCTAAATGATCTTTTGGTAACCTAATTTCTAGTGTACTTTGCGAGGTTTCTGTGCGATAAAAAGAGACAAAGAGTGTGGAGTTATACGTGAATATATGTTTTGCTTTTGAGTTTGCGCGCTTTAAATTACGTTACATTATTTCATATACATGTCTTATTATTTTCACAAAGTTTATAATATCGTGCACCTCAAATTTGGGAGGTCTACCTGACCCAGTCCGAGACCTGTTGGGCCCAGGTCCAAGTTCAATTTTTCAGACGTGGTATATGGGTTTGGGTTTGGGTCCTTTGTTGACTTGGGTCCGGGTTTAGAACACTACGGTTCGATATGGACTTGATCCATCGACAAGCTAATTACAATACAAATTTTCTTTAATGAGAGTAAAACAATGAGTGAATTTCCAAATAGGAGTACCTGTTGATTTATTCACTAGATACGAGTTATCTATTTACTCACCAGTTGCTTCTTCTAGTATACCCAGTGGCGGACCCAGAAAAATAGAGCGATGGGGTCCCTACCTTAACGTAGTTCTAATTAATATTAAATTAATAAAAAATATGAAAAACATTAAAGAAGCATAATGTTTCATATTTATTTAATCTTAATATTCAAAGAAATGTTGGTAATTAATCCAAAAAATAAATAAATTATGCAAAGGGTAAATAAAACCCGGGCATGCGTGACTTTGGCTGGCTGAATTGGGTCATCGGGTTTTAAAAAAGGGCCAAAACGATGTAGTTTTTGTGTTTTAGAAGAACAAGTCTAAATAAAATAACAAAAATTAGAGCCACAAGGAATTGAACCTATAACCCTCCGAGGCTCCGAATTAGAAAACACAGAATGCTTCCGCAAGCTCCCACTCGACCACTCCAAGCTTTTAGTTTTCATGGAGTTTTTGTTGTATATATACCATTAGTTATTAATTTTAGGTAAAATATATACGGAGTATAATATATAGGTGTTTTTTTAAAGCCCATTGGGTCCCGGGACCCCATGGGACCCTTAGTGTGTTAAATATCCCACACCGGAAAAGTTTGGATGAACAAAGTGTTATATTAATTATTAGGTTGACATTTTAGGATGGAATCCCGTGTTTTAACATGGGTCCCCCATTGAGTATACCCTCTTTATCTTTTCCCTAATAATCCAGCTCCATTCCTTTGTTCTAAATTTGTTGCATTCTCTCTCTCTCCTTTCGCATCGTAAACTCCACCTCTCTCCCCTCTCCCTTCTGATTATCTTTTCCGCCCAACTATCGCTGACTTGAGTTAATGAAGTGTTTTGTGACATATTTAAGGCCCTCACCCTCCCTATTATATTAAGAGTGTTTAAGATATTGCCCGCAAAAGCCTCCAGACTAAGCACACATCACTTCCAATGTTCATTTTTTAAAAACCGGAAGTGCCTGTTTAGAGCCGGCTTTTAAAATATCAAATAAAGGTGCTTTCGAAACACCAAAGCCTGAAACATCTATTCATTTTCCTAAAGATGTTTGATTTTATTTTTGAGAACATCTTATGCAAAACAGTTATTATACCAAAACATTACTTTATGGAAGTTTTATAGAAAATATTAAAACGTAAATGCTTTTGAGTCATACATTGGACATCAGTCGCACGTAGTGCGTACTTTGCTAGTTTTATTAATACACTTAACTATACACACAACGTTCCTCGTCTTCACCACCACGCCCTCCAAAGAAAAAATTGTATGCATACCATGGATCTTTAGTATTATATGTGTTACCAGCCACATAGTAACATCTAGACTCATGGACTTGAACCCTAGAATTGTCGAGATTAGCTCCGCCATAAACAAGATCGGTATAAGTAATTTGTCGCATGTAGGAAGTTTTATCATATTGCGCATTCACAAATACACCACTTCCCATTTGAGCACTAGCTTCTTCACCTTCGGGTTTGAAACACTCCCCTCCAAATCGCAATTGAATGGCACTTTCACTCATGCTCGAAAATATTGAAGATGTCCACATACCCAAAATTTGACCATTGAACATTTGGTACCACCCGGGTGGATCGGATGAAACCTAATGATCGAACATTTATGTTGAAACAAAACATTATGCACAGATTTTACAAAACATATAAATAAATGACACCCGTATAAAAAGTCATTAATAAGCTTCTAGTTCTATGAAGGGTATATTTGTGAATTTTTTAGTAAATGTTAACTTTTAGTTACCGAAAAGATCTTCACAAAAAGGTGACAACTGTTTCATTAAAAAGTTGACCGGTTGATTGAGTTTCTTTTTTATACACAAGCTATTGTGACTAATTAATTAATGCAAAAAACTATAGACTTTTCTTAGATGTTACACAGTGTACGTAGCTTCTCAAACCAATGGTGGACGGGTGAGTAACGCGTAAGAACATGCCCTTAGGAGGGGAACATAATGAATTTAATAATGTGAAAATGAAGAAAATTAATTTTCTTCTTTTTATTCTATTACATACTACGTAGTAGAATATATGAAATGAAATGACAATAACTTAATTTCCTCTCTGTGACTCCCGCACCTATTCTGATTAACTAGAAAGTTTTTATGCATCCTTTATTTTGAAAAAAGCTCTTATAAGTTATCATGGCCTAAACATACTATACAATTAAAGGCTTTTAAAATCTTTTTAACTACTCCGTATTACAAAAGTTAAAAGTAGAGACTTATGCTTACCAAACATGCACCAAATAGAAATAAAAGTACCTATTTATTTTAAAATTGAAGTGTTAAGTTCTTTTAACTTATTGCATTCTCCTATGTTTTGCATTTATTTACTTTTTAAAATTGGTCCATTACATATTGAAGGATATCATAACTATAATGTGTTTATTTCACTTGTATGTGTCATTATTATTGCCAATCAGCAACACATGTCATTTCAATATATAGAATCATTGATTTTGATTATAGACGTAGTAGGATATAAGGTTGGTTTTGTTTCATAGTCAAGTAGGCTTTTTGGGATGCTAAAATTTGGGTTATGCGGAGTAGTTTTTTTTTTGTCATTCCATTACATGTTTTTAATTCAAAGGAAATTCTAGAAAAATAAAACTTATTACGAAGTATTTTATTTTTATTTCATTTTGTATCTTTGGTTTTCTAATACTTACAATGTAACTAATACTAATAAGTGGTATAAAGCAAATATTAATTGCATGCACTTTAAATTGTTATCAATCAAATATTATTAAGAATGCTTGCTTGTTTACTCGAGTTTTTATATTGTATTATTCTACTCATACAATAACTATTCACATCTCACTCACTATATTAGTTTGAAAAATTTATTAGGAGGTGTTTACTTCACTGCTAAAGTCACAGTTAGGTTAGTAAGACAGGTGAAGTAAACACGCACACTGCTTAAAAAGCCGCTTACTAACTGAAAGAGGTGCTTAAAGTGCTGCTTATTAAGCATAACACCCCCCATGTATTAATTAAGCGGCACTTTAAGCTTTTTCAGTTTCCGAATTTACCCCTTGCCCTTAACCTATTGTTATCCCTGCCCCACCTCGACCCCAACCCCACCCTATCCCGACCCCACCCTACCCTTACCCCACCTACCCTGACCCTACCCCCGACCCCACCCCGACCCCACCCCCACCCCACCTACCCTACCCTACCTAACCGACCCCCACCATACCCTTACCTACCCCGACCCCCCTACCACTACCCCGACCCCACCCTACCCCTACCTTACCTGTCCGACCCCACCCTACACGTACCCCCCACCTTACCCCTACCCTACCCCATTACCAGACACCCCCTACCCTACCTAACTGACCCCCACCCTACCCTTACCCCACCTACACTACCCTTACCCTGACCCCACCCATACCCTTACCCCACCTACCCTACCCCTACCCGACCCCACCTTACCCAACCCAACCCTACCCCGTCCTACCCCTACCCGACCCCACCCTACCACTACCTTACCTACCCAGACCACACACCTACCCTTACCCTACCTACCCCACCCCTTACCCACATACCCGACCCCACCCTACCCTACCCCGCCTCAACCCCCACCCTACCTACCCGAACCCACCCTACCACTACCCCGGGTTGGGTAGGGTAGGGGTAGGGGCGGGGTTGGGGTAAGGTGGGGTCGGGGTGGGGTCAATGTGGTAAGGGCCTATGGGGGTAGGGGTCTATGGGGTCGGGGGTAGGGTTGTGGTAGGGTGGGGACAGGTTAGGGTGGGGTCGGGTAGGGGTAGGGTCGGGTAGGTAGGGTATGGTCAGGTAAGTAGGGTAGGGGTAGGGGGTAGGGGTAGGCGGTGGGTGGGGTCGGGGTAAGGTAGGGTGGGTAAGGGGTTAGGGGTATGGGTACACATATTATATTATATACTTGTGTTTATGAATGTTTGTGTGTATATATATGTATAGGGTTATTTTGGACATTTTAATGTTAAGCGGTGTTTTAAACCGTTTGAAGTAAACACGGTCTTACAATATTGTTTATTTTATGCGCGGCTTATTAACACGGATCTTAATAAGCACTGTTTAATAACCGGTGAAGTAAACATGTCCTTAGTAAGCAATGCAGAAAGTGTAATGCGATATCAGTTTGTGACCAACAATTTTATTGAATATTAATGTAAAAATATTTAATACTCCGTACATCATATTGGTTTAGTTCTTTTAGTTAACTAGATAGTAAAACTTATATTCTCAACATTAAGAAATTTATCGTACACAAAAAAACTAACATTAACAAGTGAATAAAACATTTAAACCCCATTTACCAGAAAAAATGTGCATGTTTGATACATAGATGTCATGTATATATGTGGTTATTTAATCAATTAACGGTTCTTTAATGATTTAGTAACAATTTTTTTCATCAATAAAAAACTAAACCATTACACGGAACAAGAGCGAAACCTTTTCAAATAATAGTCATATATATTTAACCCAACATTTTTATAATTGTTCGGATCCAATCGGTTCCGCAACTCAAAAATCTCATCATTTTTACAACTCCAAATATGAGTAAATTTTGTCAAAAGATGAAATCATATTTTTTTAAGAAAAAAAATATTGGTTTTGCCAACAACCAAAAATTGGCTTAGGATATCAAGATAAAATCATTTCTACCATTACCATTCTTCAAATTTTTTTGGAGAATCATTGCCATTCATCATTGATATATGTTACATAAAAACTTGGGAAAAAGTACGGAAAAAGTACTTGTGGTTGGACCCGTTTTCAGATAGGGTCATGTGTTTCAGTCTTTATCAAAGTGGTTCATGTGTTTGAATTCCGTTATCACAAGAGGGATCACGCCGTTAAAAACGTCTGAAAAAGACCGTTAAAAGTAACTCCGATTTTCAAAAGTATCCGGAAAATTAAAAGAAAAATACCTGAAGGTGCGCCTCAATAAGACGGTCGCGGGGCCATCTTTCCTTTTTTGTTTTAACCCACCCTTGTTGGAAAGTCCACCAGAAAAGTGATATTAGCGAAATCATTTTTAAAAAATAATTCAAACAGATCTGAAAAATCGAAAGGCGAAGGTGGTTTGGATGTCATCTTGACGAGGCGCACCTTCCGGTATTTTTCTTTTAATTTCCCGGGCACTTTTGAAAATCGGAGTTACTTTTAACGGTCTTTTTCAGACGTTTTTAACGGCACGACCCTCTTGTGATAACGGAATTCAAACACATGAACCACTTTGGTAAAGAATGAATCACATGACCCTATCTGAAAACGGGCCCAACCACAAGTACCTTTTCTGTATTTTTCCCTAAAAACTTTAATCAAATCATACCTTGATAATTTCAATGGTAACATCATATTGTGTCCCTTCAGGTGCAGACGTCATTGGAAATGCATAATCTAGTGGTATAAAATTAGAAAGTATTATGAATCCTGGACAATGGTTGACATAGCATCCCGTTTTTCCATAATTATCACTCTGTAAATATGATAGGATAAAAGTGGGTTATTTGTTGCAACCAAATATTGATAAAAGTAATGATGATGATAGTTACTAAAATAAACTAGCTAGTAATAATGGTATAAATTGAAGAATTAAAAAGACACTCACCGTCCATCGACTAAATAGTCGAGTTTTAAAATCACCATATAATGCTGGGTATACCTAAAAAGTAAATTGAACATAACACAATAAGTTAGAATAGACATAAACTTATCACTTGACTAATTTCAAAATATATTCAAAATCTGATTAAATATCAATAGAAGAATAACTAACTATCCATCCAGATCTTATTTGATTATCTCCATTTTCCACATATATTGAGGCCGAACTATATTGGTGATCCCCCCTCAGTTTGGGTTTCCATATAGTCATGGTAGCTTTTGCACCTATAAAGTACCCTGAAGGAGCTTCCGGCACGATAATACCTGCAAACTGATGACAAAATTTCTTGTAAGACTTTGATATAAACATTTTAACTTTAACCCAAAAGGTGGAATCGCACAACCCAGACATCCGCATCCAACCCGATAGAATGAAGGAATAAATCATGGAATAATCTAAAGCAGTTTCGAGCAAGGTGATTCGGAGCCTGGTGTGCAGAAAGAGCCACCACATTGGATAAACCTCCAGCACTGTCGCTGTCAGGATTGAATGTGAGACCTCAACTCAAATGTCAGCGTTGACCTACCCATGTGGGTAAATTTAAGTTGGTGATACATATGATAATATGAAACTTTGAAAGTTGGTACTTCTTACATCAAGAAAGCTTCCTGTGTTGAGGTAGGACTGATTTTCAGTCTTTTGAAAGGGGATGTATTGGACTTTGTGTAGCTCTTCAATCTTTTTTAATTGTTTCGTAGACAATCGACGAATGGGAACACTTCCCATAGGACACCCTTTTTTGTTTAACCATATGTCTCTGGGGTTGAAGTCGTAAAATTCTGTCGAATTAGCCGTTAAACTTTGGTCTTCCTCTAAGGCAAGTTTAGCATTTTGCTTCTCTAATTCCTTAGCAATAAGCATCTGCACACAATTAAAATTGTCATTTGATTTCAATAATTGAGAAACAAACTAGAAAATTGTAACTTCTTATTTCCCATAAAATTCTTCTCACTTACAATTTTGGGATATCCCATAAAAAAATGTGTTTCCTTTTTTGGAAAGTTTTGTGTGGCTAACATTCATTTAATTTTTTCTTACTCAATCACAACCACACATTTCCACTTTATTTTCATTTTCTTTAACTCTGATCCAAGTCAAACAAGCAATATTTTCATGGGTGTAGGGAATATACAAAGAGACCGTTTAGTGGGAAAAAGATCATGTTCATCCGGATGGACAGGAGGCGCCGTCCATCCACCATCATTAAGGGTGGTTCCCGGTGGAGTTTTTTTATGAATGTTTTTTAACATGGTCCTCATCAACTCTAGTTTAACCACAAAAAATTTCAACAAACAATTCGATCGAGAAGGCAGTCAAATAATTTTTTTTTTAAAATAACAGTGTTTTATATGTATAATTTGGCGCAGTTATCTTCAACAAATTATTTGACTACCTTCCCGATCGAATTTTTAGCTGACTCTTTGTGTGGATAAACTAGACTTGATGGTGACCATGCTCAAAAAATCATCAAAAAATTCCACCAGGAACCGCCCCAAACGGCGACGGCTGGACGGAGGGTCCTATCCCTGCGGCTGGACATGATCATTCTCCCGTTTAGTGAATCTATTTTTTCCAGCTTATCAGTCTTATTGGCCAACTTTTTAACCAAACACGTAATTCTTGATTTCGCTCGCTGAATTGTGTAGTAATCAAAATAAGTAAGGTTGAAGTTACTTTTTAAGCTGAATTGGCCAAAGTTACTGTAGAGGACCATTTGACCTATTTTTATATAATTTTTTCTTTATTTGATTAATAAACTATAACGTTTTCATAATTTAGCAGAAACAGTCAATTCGGTCAGTTCAGCCAACACACCGATTCGGCCAATTTCAGTGTTTCCGAACGGGTTTGAAATAATTACATATATACATGACTAATATAAATGTTGTTTACAAAAAATGTGACTTCCCAAATGAGTGACTATGGTAGTAACTTAGTCATAGTAACTTAGCTTCAATATTTACACTTAATTTAATGTGAGACTACACTATGATAATGGGTTTACATTATATATCATAGTGTAAAGGGATATGATGAAGAAACGGGTCCCTTTGCATTGATATTTTTTATATCGATGCAAAGGGACGGGGTTGCTATGATATCATATTTTTGAGTAAAACCGTATCCTTTTGCATTTAAAATCGGTGTACATGTGGCATGAGAGAGAAACACACATATATCTGTCAACAAAATATCTCTCTCTTTATTTAAACGGTCTTACATGTTCTTGGTAAATTTTTCTCCACTATGTCAAAAACAATTGTAAGTGTAGACATTATGGTTGACATTATTACAAAATTATATAAAACCGTGGAAAGAGAGGAATGACAATGCTTTATTTTTATGGATCTATCTCTTTCATGCCACATCTACATCGTATAAATTGTAGCATTGGAGATACTATAAATAGTTTAATCCGTAGCCTTAATAACCATGCCGACTAAAAAAGAAGAATACATTTTTTGATGGAGTACAATAGCAAACGTACATACCTTAAGTTTGTCCATGTCCATTGTAGGATCATCCATGCCAGGTTGCTCATAGATATCTACACAGTCATAAGTATCTCCGGAGATAGTCTGTAATTAAAATGTGGACTTTGATATGTAGTATGTATGTATGAATATATATATATATATATATATATATACACACACACACACACACACACACACACCAGGGGGTGTCTGGGGGAGGGGGGCTGGGGGCCTGGTGTAATGAGGGCTGAAACTCACTCCATTGAGTTTCAAACCCGAACCTCCCCTAAGAGAGAGTGAGTCGGCGACCAGTTGGGTTGGAGCGCTTCCTCACACACACACATAGAAAAGTTTAAATGAAAAGCAGTCTTTCCATGAAAATAAGAAATAAATATTTTCCTTTTTATCACAAAAATGGATGGATGAGTTCATTTGTAGAACACATTTCGGCAAAATCATAAATGTAAAAGATTGATCGTTATCATATACGGAGTATATGCTAAGTTTGCTCATATGAGTGCACTTTCTGTATCAGTGTATGTACTAAGTTAAGTTGCTGTAATACAGTTGCATTCATGTCCCTAATTATGTTATAAATATTGATGCACGTTTTTAATGTTCAAATACACATTTTAAGTACAATGGTACATTTTTTATGGGTCTTAATTAATAAAAAGATTTCCCTATTTGCAGTCTTGTCATTGTTTTGCTGTATAACTTATTGCACCAGCTAATTGCAACACTTTGGATGGCGTACATTGATAATGCATTGCTATAAGCTTCTATAAGTCACGGGTTTGATTCTGAGCTTCGATATTTTAAGCTACTCTCTTTGTATTGCATTGATTTAGCTTCCTCTGTTCCTTTGTTTTTTAGCTTCCTTTACTTTGACTCCTTTGGCTTGTACTCTTTTAGCTTCCTCCTTTGTGTGGTACGGAGTATTTTTTTAAGCTTCTTTTGTTTTGAAATTGTATAGAGATTTTTCCTAAAATATTATTAAAATAAAACTTGTAGACAGATCTTGATTAAAGTGACTAGTATATTCTTACAATCAATGTCACTACAAAAAAAAACATTATTGACACATATTTGACACGGATTGATCAACTATTTCATGTCAATTAGCTCGTGCCAAAACATTTTTGGACAAATTTGGCATATCCCTTTCAAATTCATGTGTGGTAGAGTTTGAACATAATTAAAGTCAATATAAGAGTTACTGAAATATTTTTATCTATTATCCTTATTTTGTCATTTAAGTATTATTGCATTTTTTATAGTCTTATTATGTTTTGCACTAAAAAGTTCTTCAATTAAATAATGTTTCAATTGATAAGAACATATGTCTCTGTTTTAATTTTCTTCTTATGTATCGTCTCAAAACATGACATTGCTTAAATCACTCAATTTTATATATCTTTTTATTTTTATGTTCTAACTTATCCAAAACAAAATATTTATCATTTCATATTAATTTAATCAAATATTGATATGCAGTTTTCTGTGTTCTTTTTATGTAGTACAATGATGTATAAATCACATGTATACCATAAGTTTTAATTATTTCAAAACAAAAAAGGAATGAAATAGCGAGTTTATAATTGTTTCTTCCTTCCCCAAATATTGACCTATATCATTTAATATGTAAACTATTAAGATTATTTCTAAAATAAATTTAATTTTAACATAACCATTTACTTTTTCTATGGATTAGTAAAAAAAATTGACGGTCATGTATTTAAAACCATGATTTTTTTTTACTCCAGGGGGGTCTGGGGGAGCCCGGAGTAATCAGGGCTGAAACTCAATCCATTGAGTTTCCAACCCCTGTCTGCCTAGCGGGATTTGAACTCGAGGCCTCCTACTAGGCACGGTAACCTCACAACCAGTTGGACTGGAATGCTTGGTTCTAGAGTTCTTGATATTATACTAATTAATTAGTTGCTATTAACTCTTGGTTTGTGAGTTTCAATCGGTGCTAGGTTATAACCTAGCTACCCCAAAGCTATGCCCGATTGGTTGTAAGAATTTGTGAAATTCTCACTTGTAGGGGCTGATTTTGTAGAATTTTCCCTTATCTTAAGTCTTAGGATTTTGCTAAATGTTCCGTCTGTCCCGTTAGAAGGTTCTCACTTTCCTTTTTTGCTAAAACCATGATAAGTGTATTAAGTTAAAATAAATTCGCTCTAGAGTTATGTATGGCACTGACAACTAAGTGTAAAAATAAAAAGTAAAATGTGAATATTAAAATTGATTTGTAGTACATACACAACTATTTACATGAAAAATCCAACATGATGGTCGTGGGTTCATTTCCCACATATGACGCCAATGCTCAGATAAATCCAACACGAAATAGTAAATAAATGTATAAAACTGTAAATAAACGTATGAACACCCCATTTTAAACCTGAAGACCCGAAAGGGTGAAAACCATGAGACTTTTCGGGCTAATGTCTAAGTCATTCTCATTATCATTAGACTCTCCTCATTATTACATTGTACAAGAATCAAGATTAGATGCCATTAATGGAGCTCGAATGTTTTCTAGAGAAAAGGGGGTATGGTGGATAAGAAGGCGGGGTCTAGAGAGAGAGAAAGGAATCCCAGAACAAAGAGGGAAACCTCCTATTTATATGAGAAGGGGGATGGGTACAAGGCCACCCCAATGGGCCGAACAGGCTTAAACGGGCCTCGCAATTTGGACTCCGCAATGGGACACTCCGTTTGGCTCCTGAGTGATAGTATGCCGAGATAATATATCCCAAAAATGTGTGTATTCACCAGAGTACTTTTTAATTTTCAAAATT